>OY744527.1:57896732-57974232 GCA_963556195.1 Sepiola atlantica
ATATGTTATGTTATGGGTTCTTCATAGAAAATGTAGTATGATTCTGACCAAAGATATAAATCAATAAATGTTGATTATTATTAGTCGTAGTAATATTATTATTATTAGTCGTAGTACTATCAGTAGCATAATTTTGACAGAGTTATGCCACATTTAGTGAACTATAGCTACATATCTTTAATTCTATAGATATGTATTGCTCTTAGTACTATTATTGTTATTATTATTCGTAGTTATATTTAACCCCTCTCCTCCCCTCCCTTTGTACACCCGGCACCGCAATGATGTTTCATGCCAAATGTGTATCAATTATGTCGAGTGGTTTTGGAGGCTATAATTGACCAACATACAATCAACTTTAAAATCAACTTTAATAGATAGATAGTTATAATGCTATAATAATATGGTATGTGACGTTTTTATAGAAAAATTGAGTCGTCTTCGTTAGTACGTGAACAAAAAGGAAAGAGGTTAGCATGTCCATAAGTATGGACGAAGACAAAAGTAAAGGAATTTCCCGTTATTATAATTCTCCAGTGGGGAAAAGAGAATAGTTCATAATATAAAATGTTTGTACACCGGCTACGATGTCAGGATGTGTCCATATGTGTATGCAAGTATGTGTGTCTGTACACCAGTGTGAAAGTCAGTTCACATGTAAGCAGTTATGTGTGTGTTATATCAAGTCCACGTGTATGAGGCAGTAGCCATTTTGTCTTCTTGTCGAAGCCGAACCTAGGGCAAAAGGCCCGGGAAATGTCTGTTGTGTCCCCAGAAAGGGGGACGTGTGTTTGGCAGTGCCAAAGAAGGAAAGAGAGAGAAAAGGCTTCTCATGCCGCAGGATAAAAAAGAAGAAAAAGAGAAGGCGTGGATGGCGCTCAAGTGTTTATATAGTTATGCTAGCCATCCCAGATTCGCCTAATAGAAGGCCACTGATTGGTCAAGCCAAAAAGGAAGTAGATTGCTTGAACTAATCAGCAGGCAGCTAAGAAATCATTGATATTTAAACAATATGGCGGCTTGTAGGAAACTGCTACATGTTGACGTATTTGCGCTCTCGTCAATAAGGGCATCGGCGACACACCTGTACATGTTGTTGCAACAGCAGAGGACAAAATATGCTGGTCTTCTCAATAGATTCGTATTCTAACCAATTGCCATAGAGACGAGTGGAGCGATTGACCTCACCACATGGGATTTCCTCAACTGTCATGATGCGCCACTCCAGGGACCATTTGTGAATTGACTTGGCTCCACGAGTGCCTCTCCATCGCCACTATTCAAGAAAACGCCCAATGACTCGACTGTGTTTCCCTTTTCAAACAGCAAATCACTAAATTGTCGACACTTTTGCGCCATCACCAGTAACTGAATCGGCGACAAACCCTGGATATGTAGCAGCGTCAGCGGAAAAGCGCAATCGATTAAAATACACGGGTCTCCTCGACAAACTTGTATTCCAACCGATTGCTGTAAAGACGAATGGAGCGCTTTTTCTATTAATGACGCACAACACCGGGGATCATCATGAATTGACTTAGCTTTACCAGCACTTTTCTGTCGCCTGTATTCGAGAGAACACCGTGAGCCTGCTCTCGGCCTGCCAAGCCAGCAGAACATCCGATGAAACTTCCTGATGTTCCGAATATTGGATTTTATTTATTTGTAAATACATTTTTAAATTTATAAAAAGTAACTGGCATGGAATTTAAAAGATGGGGGGGGGGGTCGAAAAGAGGGCATCTAAATCCCCCCCCCCCTTCTCTCTTCACAAGAAGATCAAAATCTTGATGTTTTACTTCGAAGTTTCTAGGACCGGCTGGATAATTGAAAATTAAGTAATTGAAGACAAAATTATAAAAAGAAAGTGAATTGGTTTCTTTTTTTTCCATGCCATAGAAAGCATTTGGTTAAAGAAGTAGGCCCGGTAGTCAAGAGATCTTATATTTGGCCCCACCTCTTCCCATACCATGACAGTGATGGATAGGCCCGGACATACCATGACAGTGATACCATTAAAAGATAATTGATATGTACCAATAGGGTCAAATGGTTGACAGGAGGAGCAAGCATATAACCGAATTCCAGGAGTACCAGTCAGAGACAGTTGCCCAAGAGATCTTAGAGAGAACACCTGTCTTAGCAGACTTTCATGAAAATCATTTCCACTGAGAAAGAAGAAGCCACAGATTTTGTTTTTCTTGTTAAACGAATTAGTGGCCATTCTATCCTGAATCTGATATATTTTTGAACTGTGCAATCATCATCATCATCATCATCATCATCATCATCATCATCATCATCATCACATTTGGTTTAACATCTGTTTTACATGCTAGCATGCATTGGATGGCTTTAAAAAATTGACTTCCAAACTAACCTATCTCTGGCCAGGTCATTATTTATCTCTCTTTCTCTCAAGTCCATCCTTATCACTTCCTCCCATGTTTTCTTTGGCTTTCCTCTGTGAGCTGACACTGCTACCTCAATTGTTCTACATCTATTAACTCAAAAACTCTCATCCATTCTTTCAACGTCCCCATACCATTAAAGTCTACTGTTCTGCATAGATCTTCCTGTATTGTCCAGAGTTAGTCTTCCTCTGAGCTCATCAGATCTAAGCCTGTCTTTAACACTCACATTCATCGTATCATTTTCATATCATTTCTCTCCATGCAACCTCCAGGTTTCACTTCCACACATCATCACACTGTGTACACATGCCCGCTAGACTCTTCCCTCGGTCGACATCGGTAATGCTCTGCTGATCAGTAATGGCAGAAGTTCCCTAAACTTACTTCATCCATTCCTAACTCTTGCAATCACACTAGCACCTGCTCCATTTTGTGCTCCAAATCATATGCTGCTGAGTTACCAACAGCGTTTGAATTTTGTTTCCAGTTCACGCCACTCATGACCTGCATCTGAGAAGACGAAAGAATTCCGTTATCACAACTTTGCGAAAAACACAGGATCAACTTGCCTTGTGAACAGCTATCACCTGATCATTGCCGTCACAACCCATCCTGTTGAAACCGAGAATGGCTTACATCAAAAAAGTCTGCGACCCATCCTGTTGAAACCGAGAATGGCTTACATCAAAAAGATCTGCGACCCATCCTGTTGAAACCGAGAATGGCTTACATCAAAAAGGTCTGCGACCCATCCTGTTGAAACCGAGAATGTCTTACATCAAAAAGGTCTGCGGCCCATCCTGTTGAAACCGAGAATGGCTTACATCAAAAAGGTCTGCGGCCCATCCTGTTGAAACCGAGAATGGCTTACATCAAAAAGGTCTGCGACCCATCCTGTTGAAACCGAGAATGGCTTACATCAAAAAGGTCTGCGACCCATCCTGTTGAAACCGAGAATGGCTTACATCAAAAAGGTCTGCGACCCATCCTGTTGAAACCGAGAATGGCTTACATCAAAAAGGTCTGCGACCCATCCTGTTGAAACCGAGAATGGCTTACATCAAAAAGGTCTGCGACCCATCCTGTTGAAACCGAGAATGGCTTACATCAAAAAGGTCTGCGACCCATCCTGTTGAAACCGAGAATGGCTTACATCAAAAAGGTCTGCGACCCATCCTGTTGAAACCGAGAATGGCTTACATCAAAAAGGTCTGCGACCCATCCTGTTGAAACCGAGAATGGCTTACATCAAAAAGGTCTGCGACCCATCCTGTTGAAACCGAGAATGGCTTACATCAAAAAGGTCTGCGACCCATCCTGTTGAAACCGAGAATGGCTTACATCAAAAAGGTCTGCGACCCATCCTGTTGAAACCGAGAATGGCTTACATCAAAAAGGTCTGCGACCCATCCTGTTGAAACCGAGAATGGCTTACATCAAAAAGGTCTGCGACCCATCCTGTTGAAACCGAGAATGGCTTACATCAAAAAGGTCTGCGACCCATCCTGTTGAAACCGAGAATGGCTTACATCAAAAAGGTCTGCGACCCATCCTGTTGAAACCGAGAATGGCTTACATCAAAAAGGTCTGCGACCCATCCTGTTGAAACCGAGAATGGCTTACATCAAAAAGGTCTGCGACCCATCCTGTTGAAACCGAGAATGGCTTACATCAAAAAGGTCTGCGACCCATCTTGTTGAAACCGAGAATGTCTTACATCAAAACTAGGTTTGCCAATGTGTTCATCCACAGATTGGTTGGACGACACAAAACAAGAGGAGTATGGAGGATCATATGTTTTCTAATTTCTTAATTTTTATGATGTTTTCAATAATACCACGCACACATACCTAACTTTATCTATATAAAGTTAGGTATGTGTATATGTTTGTATGTACAGGATGTACACCTAAACTAATCAACCGATTATAATGAATTTTGGAACACAGTTGCTAGGTGTAAGTGGTCCAAATGTGGGCTATAGTTAGTTTAATTTAGTTATATGCAAAGAGGATAAAAAAAGGATGGAAGCCCTTTGTTAAAATTCAGATACCTCTGATGTTTGTGAAATTTTGACAATAGGTATTAGACATCAATTAATAAATATTCCCCAAATTTCAGTTTCTTTGGGGTACTACAAAGGGTTTTTAGGGGGCATAATATGAGTACAACTTCCCATTTGAAAATTCAAATATATGAGATTTGTATGAAATTTGATTCATAGTCAATCAATTAAGCAAGATTTCCTTCAGCCTTAAATTTTAGACATTTTCTAGAAGCAAAATCATGTTATGGATTTTAATAAGAATTCTAGACATAAGGTTTAGTATCATTATATGTTGATTTTAATCTTCATAAGGAGATGTAACAGTGGTGCAAATCTGTTCTGTTCGGGGAATTAATTTTACCTGTCTTGAAACCGGTATAATTATATATATATATATATATATATATATATATATATATATATATAAATTTTGTATCAGATACCAACTTTTAACGGGCAAAACGATAGTCATTTAAACATATTTTTTGATGAGTCCTGCATCACGATAAGGCATCTCTGTCTGCCCGTTCGTCACACAAGTTTGAAATGGATATTTTGTTGGTCTGTCACAAGCAGATTTTATGGACGCATCTTACGTATTAATTTTTAGTTTTTTTTTTTTTACTTATTTTTATTTATTTACTCTTGATTTTTTGTGTCAAACGAGTCCAGATGTTTTGTTGAAAGGCTGCACAGCAAATGTTGATATTTACATTAGCTTTTTGTAAAGCGAACCAGGAATCCTGCAAAGGTCTTTCGTGTTAAGAGATATGCATTAAAGAAAGGCTTTGACATTTGTGAAGGCAGAATCACTGTATGTGTGTGTGTCTGTGTGTGTGTGTCTGTGTGTATGTGCGTGTGTGATCACAACAGTAAGGTTTTAATCAGCAACAGCCCCATATCTGAGTTTTAAGATGCATTCAATACTATGTAGAACCGTTTAGCATAGGAGTCAGAGTCAGAGAAAAACAAACAAAAAAACGGATATTCTTAAGATGTTTGGATTATTCGTACAACGTTTCTCATCTCGGCTGTTATTTTCACAACGTTTCAGCCGATGTAACTTCTGACCTTCTTCAGGTGAATCATTTCAAACTTGGCAACCTGAAATGGATTAAATAAAGGGTTCAGTTCGAAATTCTGAACAGGTTCCAAAGTTCGAAAATACGTATCTTTTGTTTTTAAAACGTTATTTTACCCGAAACAAGACATATTGCCGCTAAGATGTAAGGGGTTACTGAGATGAAAGAATACCCACTATAAATCTGGCCTAAGTGTGGAGTTGTGCAGAAAGATTTTTGTTCACATTACATTTAAATTTATGCATGTTGGTGCAGTCAGGGAAACAGAGAGTAGGGAGGGACATTTCAAAAGCAAGCGATCCGAGGAAAGAAGCTATTTGAATAGGACGTTTTTCGGCATGTTGGGACATCTACAGTGAAGTGGTGGGATTTTGCTGCTAGTCAGATTTGTTATGGATATTTACGTTGGGTGGGGTACAAGTACAGTAAGTTCGTTGGAGCACATTCTGTGGAAGTACTTGTAAAACAAGCACAGGGATGTAACATTGCGACGATGAGACAGAGGTTGGAGCTTGGTAGACAGTGCGGTACTTATAAGGTTCTCTTTTGCACCCTGTCCAAGAGGGAAAGACTAGTGGATGGTACACCAGCCCAGATAGAGCAACAATATTCCATGCATGGGCGAATGGTGGCTTTGTAGAGATATAGGATACTGGAAGGTGTGTGAAGTTTTCTAGCCTTGTAGAGAGAGCCCGCCTTCTTTGCAGCAGACTTGGCAGTATCTTCTATGTATTTATTCCAATTCATGTTACCTGTGAATGTTAGGTGGAGGAGTTTGAATGTTGAACTATGGCAATTGGTGGTTGGAAAGGGTTTTTATAATTGTTAAAGAAAAGGAGCTTTGTCTTGGTAGCATTGAATGTAACCATTCATTTTTGGCCCCATTCTACTACAGACTGGAAGTCATTTTATAAGGATTCAGCTATTGCCTTGGGTATGTGGGTGTCCGATTTGTTCGCATGTTGTGAATAGAACGTGGTGTCATCAGCAAATATACTCATAAACGACGCGGTTCCATCAGGGTGGTCGTTTATGAGGTCAGGAATAATAACGGTTTAAGTATCAACTCCTGAAGCACATTCGCATTAATGTGATGTTTGGATGCATGGCCATCGAAAACGACCTGGATCTTTCTTTTAGCTAAGAAGAATCTGATTATATTAAATATTCGTCCAGTAATACCGTAAAAATTAACTTTCCTGAGAAGACCTTCATGCTAGATCTTGTCAAAGGCTTTGGATATGTGAAGCGCAACGGCCCTAGCTCCACCTGCTTTATCCAGTGTATGGTTTATGCAGTCAGAGATGACTGTTAGGAAGTCTGCAGTAGAACAGGATTGCTTAATTCAATACTGTTGGTCAGAAAGAAGTTTAGCTTTTTCAAGGTGGTGGACTATCGCTAGATTAAGGGTTAACAAATTTTTAGCAAAAAGCAGGAGATTTATGGAGCGATAATTTTGTTGGTTAATTCTTTTCGCCAGAATTCTGGAAGATTGGTACCATAGAGGTAATTTTCCAACTATAAGGGAAGCAAGATTCAGCAAGGCATTTGTTATAGAGTTTGGAGACGACAGGGGCCAGCTCTGTGGAGCATTTCTTTGTTACTATAGCAGGGATAAGATCTGGTTCACATGCTTTGGAATGTGTCAAGGTTTTTATATCCTGGATATAGGAAGGGATAATGATCAGATCATCTAATGTGGTTTCCATTCGTAGTGGGAAATTAGGAAATTTGGAATTCCCTTCCTGCTCAGTTTCCCCAACATGTAGAAATTTAAATGCAATATGAACAATAATCTTGCTGTCGAAATCCCCCTATAAATCTGGCCATAACACTTCAGTGGCAATATGTTTTTTTTTTTTGGTGAACAAAAGTTGAAAAAAAAAAAAAAATTTATTTTCAGAAATTCCCTTTTGGTTTTAATAAAATTTGGACAATTAATTTTTGAGTTCAATTATTGCCGAATCTCACATTAAAAAAAAATATATATTTCAAATATTATTTCCCTATATTTACCTTTGAGAGTCCTTAAGCTGCCCTTTATGTCCTTGACATCACAGTGCCATAAAGTAACATATTTTTACATATCTCCTGAACACTAGCTCAGTCTTTTAATACTAAATCAACAGAGACATGGGATATAAATTAAATAAGTGATGCTAAGTCAGGCATCCATAAATATGGTAGAAAAACAGAAAATTAGTCAGCAAGTGGTGAGAAGAACCCAGCAACAGACGAAAGTGGTGAAAAGAAAAAGAGTACAAAAAGGAATTAATGAAAATGACGAGAATATGACATTGTGTATGTATATGTCATTGTTACTCTCTGGTTCAGTATTATCAGACTTATCTAATGTTAAGGAGAGGTGGAAAAAATGTACAAGATTATAGGTCATTAGGGTCTTCCATAACTAAAAAAAGAGAAAGGCTGCTTTTCATAAATAAATATTCCTGATCAGCTATACGGTGTGTAGAGATTGACGGCCTCCATCTTTTACACCCCAAATTTTCGATTTACACGAGTATATAAAAAAGTTATTTAACATTTGTTCAAAGACAAAATCTTTTGATGGCACTTTTCTTTTGAACCATTGAAAATGTTTTCTATTGTTTAATGGATTTACTTGATAATATAAATGTATGGTTGAAATGATTAAATAAAGACATTTTCGCTGTCATCCTCTCATCAGTCAACAACCTATTGGCTGATGAGAGAATGATAGCACAATTTCTTGTCTCCAGGTTAAATTGCATGTCGAACTCAACATGACTAGTCACTTGGTTTTGTATGATATTACTTAAATATAATATTGTGTTTATTCTTTCTAAACTATATATATAAGACATCACTCAATAAATCCACGGCCTGACATAGATTGCACCACTATAAAAACCATGTAATTTTTTTTATTAAAGTACTAACCTTCAAATGGCATGCAGCAAAATTGGATCCTAATCAGATTATAAGTTTACAAATTACAGCTATTTAAGTGAAGCTACTGTTGCAAATTGTTAAACAATGGAAAAATCTGAATTTTGTGTGTTGATAAAGCATTGGTTTCTGATGGGAAAAATACTGTTCAAGCAAAACAATCGCTTGATAAGTGTTATTTGAACTTTGCTTCGCAAAAAACAACAAAAGGCAGTGCATTCACCATTTTTGCATGAACATTTGTCAATGAGAAAGCTGTGTTCAAAGTGGGTGCCGCGTTTGCTCAGTCGATCAAAAACAACAATCTGCCGGTGATTCAGAGCGTTGTTTGCAACTGTTTCAATGCAACAAAAATGAGTTTTTGCATAAATATATGACAACGGATGAAACATGGATCCACCACTTCACTCCGGAGTCAAATCAGCAGTCAGCTGAGTGGACGGCAGCAGGTGAAAGCCGTCCAAAGCAACCAAAGATGTAAACATCAGCAAGCAAGAATTTTGCCACCGTATTTTGGGATGCGCAAGATATTTTGTTCATCGATTCATGTGAGAAAAGAAGAACCATCAATACTGAATATTATATAGCATTATTGGTGCGTTTGAAGGAAGAAATCTGGCCAGGTCTTTATTTATCACTCTTTCTCTCAATTCCATTTTTATCAATTCCTCCCATGTTTTCCCTGGCCTTCCCATGTGAACTGAACCTGCTACCTCAACTATTCTACATCTACAAACACATGAACTCTCATCCATTCTTTCAATGTGGCCATACCATCGAAGTCTCCTGTTCTGCACACGTCTTCCTTTTCTGTCTAGATTTAATCTTCCTCTTAGGTCATCAGAACTAAGCCAGTCTTTAAGACTCACATTACACATCCATTGTATCATTCTTATATCATTTATCTTCACTTCCATACATCATCACACTGCATACACATGCTTGATAGACTCTTCCCTTGCTCGACAGTGGTAACGCTCTGCTGGTTAGTAACTTCTAATTCTTGCAATTTTCTTTATCCTGTCTCCCTCCCTTCTGTAACTGCCTTTTCTCTTGTTGTCCACTTCTCTAATTCCAAACAAAAAGTTTTTTCACACCTACATGACATGGTTCTGCTGGTATAAAGAACAAATATTTAATGAAGCGAAACTTATCTCTTCAGTTGCAGCCATTATTAATTTGGAATAATATGTGAGAGTATGTTACGATTGTCTGTCTAGTGTCACAAGAACCCGAACATCCTCACACATTAATCCCAAATTAATAATGGCTACACCTGAAGAGATAAGTTTCGCTTCACTAAATATTTGTTCTATGCAACTCCTTTGTGTGTTCTGGGCTAACCCTAACTAACTACTGATTTCCATCGTATGAAGTGCATCTGTGTGCGTTCACTGCACAGGCCGTGATCGTCGTTTTAATTCCGACAGCAGTCGCAGTGTCAATCTGGTCTCAGTCAGTGCTGCAACTCTCGTTTAAAACAATTAACAAAGTTTTATTCTTTTGGAGGTTACAATGATGCTCGTTTTCTTCCACTGAAGAACAGACTTGCAAATGAGAAATCTTAGCCTGACCAAATCAAAACACAAGTCCAATGACTTCTGAAGGGCCCATCTTGCTTGGAGAGAGACACAAACCCAACTGACTGTCAGACCCCAGAAGACCAAACTGACCATGAGACCCCAGAGGGCCGACTCTCATTGGCATCCCCTGCCCATCTCCTCAATATATCTACTTTTGACCGGCTATCCTAAATGTCTGGTTTTTTTCTCAGTCACTCTCATCTGGTCACCAGAACTGACTACATCCGTCTCTTCTTAGACCATTGTTATCCGACCAAACAGAAACTGATCACTTGAGATAATGGGTAGCCAGCATCCACTTGAAAGGGCTAATCCGCTGCCAATACATGAACATTAAAGACCCAGTCATTAAATTTGTTTTACGGCATATCAACTATCTATGGGTCATTATTAAATGCTGAATAAAGTTGTCAAATATATTCTTTAGGTAGGATAATTATCTATATTGCTAGAACACATTGCTTTTGAGAAAAATGACTCCTTGGAATTGGTAATCTTCGTTCGCAACACCGTTGACCCTCAGCCACCATCTTCTAGTATCTTTTTTTTTTTTTTTTTTTTTAAACTTAGTTCACCCCAAACAAGGCAAGTTGTCACTGTATATGTAAGGAGCTACTGAGAATTAGGATAAAAGTTTTGGGGGTCGTCCTAAGTTGGGAGCTGTGCAGCGAGATGCTTGTTCACATTAGTTTAACATTTTTGCATGTCGGTACCGTCTGAGAAACAAGGAGCAGGCAGGGAGTTCAAAAGGCTGGCAGCTCGAAGAAAGAAGCTATTGGAGCAGAAAGCTTTCCAGCATCTGGGGACCTCCACAGTGAATGGAGGGGATCTAGCTGACTGCCCGGGTTGGTCGAGTGTATTTACGTCGAGGGAGCACCAGAGCAGCAAGTTCATCAGAGCACATTCCATTGAAATACTTGTAAAACAAGCACAAGGATGCAACATTGTGGCGATGGGACAGGGGTTGAAGCTTGATGGATAGTGAGGGATCTATTAAATTAGCGACTCTTTTCTAAAAGAGAGACTGGTCGATGGTGCCCCAGCCAAGATATGGCAACAATACTCCATGCATGGACGGATGGTAGCTTTGTAGTGATATATGATACTATCAGGTGTGAGAAGTTTTCTAGCCCGGTAGAGGGAGGCTACTTTCTTTGCAGCAGCCTTGGCAATGCTTTCTATGTATTTGTTCCAATTCATGTTACCTGTGAATCTCAGGCCGAGGAGTTTAAACGTTGGACTCCTAAATAGGGTGTTATTTGCCATGGCAATCGATGGATGAAGAGGTTTCTTGTAGTTATTGAAGGAAAGAAGCTTTGTCTTAGCAGCATTAAATGATACCATCCGTTTATGACCCAATTCCACTACAGACTGGAAGTCACTTTCTAAGGATTCAGCCATTGGATATATGCGCATCTATTTTACCTACATGACGAGAGTAGAGCATGGTAGTGCCAGCAAAAATACCCATCTCAGATGCAATTTCATAAGGGAGGTGGCTTTTGAAAATCAGGAACAATAAATGTCCAAGAATCGATCCCTGGAGTACACCTGCATTTATGTCATGTTTGGATGAACGGTCATCGAGGACAACCATGGATCTTTCTTTCGGAAGAAAATAAGGAGAAATAAGGTTTTGATTTTTTTAAAGAATTCGATGGAATAATACGGTTGTGGCTGAAATTATAGCTACTAGAGCATGACATGACCAGCTGATTGATGGAAGAAGCACGATCGGATTTCCCGTCTAACCAAAGTAAGGGCCAAAATGGATGAATGGCTCAGCAACCAGGATCCCGTCTTAAGGTAGCATGGGTCGCCACCCATGGCATAAGGTGGCCTCATTTTTGTGTTACTTCTTTACATGGGTTTGCAGTCTGCAAATTCATGGCTCCACCGACAGGGTGATCATTAAATTTGGAAGACCTTGTGTGGTTCATCACCACAACAGGGAAGCTTGAATATGGAGAAACATTATTTTCTCATGTGGACAAATTAAATTATGGGTGGCTCAAACTCCAGATAAGACATACTTCCAATTTCCTGTATGGTCTCTCTTCTCTTTGTTAAATATTTCTCCCACCGCAAGCATGTTGCCCACATGCATTGCAACTATGCAACCCACTAGTGCATATTTACAATGGCTGATAGCAGCATTTAAACTCCTCAGCCTAACATCCACAGTTAACATGAACTGGAATAAATACAGAGAAGATACTGCCAAGTTTGCTGCAAAGAAGGTGGGCTCCTTTTCTCCCACATTCGCACATGCATGGAGTATTGTTGCCACATCTGGACTGGTGCACTAACCACCAGTCTCTCCCTCTTGAACAGGGTCCAAAAAGAATCTCTAACCTATTAGGTCCCACACCGTCTACCAAACGCTAGCCCCTGTCCCATTGCCGCAATGTTGCATCCCTGTGCTTTTTATTTTACAAGACTACAAGCAGCAAAATCACACCCCTTCACTGTAGAGGTCCCCAGATGCAGGAAGGCTTACTACTCTAATAGCTCCTTTCCTCGAATCGCTTGCTTTTGGAATTCCCTTACTGCTCCCCCGACTGTAACAACATGCAGATATTTAAATGTAATGTAAACAAGCATCTCGCTGCACAACTCTCAACTTAGGATGCTCCTATAAATCTGGTCCTTAATTCGCAGTAGCCCCTTACATCTCAGTGGCAATATGCCTTGTTTGGGGTGAAGTAAAGAAAAAAAAAAGAATAAATAAATTAAAAAAAGACTTTTGATGCAACCGCTGAGTCTTGCTGTTCTCTGTGCCGGGGGGGGGGGGGGATAAAGGCCTGCACTCCTGCAAGTTGACAAATAGCTGCGATCAACGAAGAGCACTTGATACAGACCAGACAATCCTGAGGAAGAGTTCTTGTGAGCTCGATGCAGAAGTCAGACTTGTAGCGGCATTACCACAAACGGCCATGGCAGCAAAAAGCCGCCATTACCGGTATTTTGAATCTATGCTTGCTTTCTAAACTAAGCTGGGCTCTGGTTGGTGGAAACATTTAACTTTGCTTCTGGTTTGCCCATTCAGAAACTAGCTCTCATGCGAGCAGATCATAGGTCCCGGGGTTATAAAAGACAGCACTCACTACGATTCTTCCTCTTTTCGGCCACGAGATGCCACAACTATCTGACTCATCCACGACACTTCTTTCAACCTCAAACCGCTCTTGGGACGTAACTCTCCCTTCACCTCAGGCCGTCTGGCCCTGTGTTCGACAAAAAGAGACCTGAATCCAACATGGCAACTCAATGTAACACTCACATACATACACACCTATCTACATGGACACCGCCTGATGTCAACACATGCGTACATACAGACTTTCTCATACAAACATTTTCATAACATGAACTCTTAACCATTCTCTACATACAGGAGATTTATCCTATTTATGAACTCACTAACATTTTTTCATCCTACAGACTCCTAAACATATTATCCTCAGTTACTGACCCCCTTCCTCTCTCCTGATTTTATCCACTGGATTCTTGAGCACCAGCTATCTTCATTCGAAGATCAACAGCTTGTAGACGTTCGGCAGCCAACGAACCATCTTAATTCCTTTCCTTTACATGTTAACGAAGACGTCCAATAAAGTTGTTTTAAATATTAGAAATGGACTTTGTCCTTTTTTTTTTATAGACTTGCCTAACAGACAAACAACAACAAAAAAGAAAAAGAAAGAAAACAAGTGAATTATTTCTTTTAGTTAAAGAAGCAAATTAAAACGAATACAATTATTTAATGGTTAAAATCCCATCACTGGCTTTTTAAAATTAAAAAATTTTTTTTTATTGTCATTTGTCTACATACAAGTGATGTGTATACAAATTCAAATAAAACAAAAGAGATTGTTGGGCAACAATTATATTGCCTAACAACTGCCTTTTCCCCTTTTGAAATGGACTGCAGTTAAAAAAAAAAAAAAAAAATATGAATCCACTTAGAAAGATGAAAGGGTCAATTAAAAATAAAAGGATTAACAAGAAAGTTTGATTTTGGTTGATGGACTGGTGGACAATTTAAGGGTTGTGCAAAAAATCCCAGCACTTTTATTTACTTGTATTTTTTTGGAAGGGGGAGGGGTGAAAACGAGAGACTGAATGCGTAAGTAAAACATTGTTTTGCATTCATCTGTATTATTTGCACACATCTGTATTATTTGCACACATCTGTATTATTTGCACACATCTGGATAATTTGTAAGGACAATAAAAGAAATGTAGAAAAATTAAGGTCAAAAGTTCATTGAAACATGCACACACACACATGCACACACACAGTGTAAGTAACATTAGATTTTTTTTATAATAAGTCAAGGTAAATAAATGATAATAGTGTTGGTGGTTTCCATAAAGACTAAATAACATAAAAGTACAGAATAGTTAACACCTGAGAACTCGTAAACCCCCAAAAAACAAAAACAAACACATAATTTGCATAAAACGCATTAGAATTAAATTCTCTAGAGAAGCTGCCTACTTATAACATGTGGAAACGATTTGTAAGATTATTTTAAAGGATGAAAGTACAGAATAGTTAACATATGAGAACTCGTAAACAAACAGTCAAGATCACCTGCAGCATTTAAATTGATTATAAATAGATCGGGATAAATTTATTAGATGGAAGACCAACTTCATATTCTGGTCATGATGCAGCGTTCGTTCCAACATGAAAAATCAAACACCAAAATTCGTAGTAAATACTTTTTACTAAATATGATCTCTTGCGTTAGAACAGTTTTTTTTTTTTTTGTTATGAAAAAATCCGAAAAAAATCAGTCATTATCATTATATTCTTATTTTAATAAAATGTGAAATTTAAAAGCAAATTTTATATTGTTTAACGAGTTAACTTTTCCAGTTCTTTTCTAGTGGAACCAAAAAAATATTTTTTAACATTCAAAAAAATGTTATTACACGCAAAAAACAAATTTCTTCATACAAAAAATATTTTTTAACATTCGCTTACCGTAAAAAATATTTTTTCACAGAATTTAAACAAATTACACACAGTCAATAATTTAATAACAAAAGTAATAGTTTTTTCAACTTATATTTCTCTTGCTGAGTAATTTAATTATTTACCAATTTGTGATTTTTATTAAACCAATTTTGAATTCAACATGTGGAAACGATTTGTAAGATCTTTTCAAACGATGAAAGTACAGAATAGTTAACACTTGAGAAAAAAATATTGCGCAAACATGTGAAAACGATTTTTAACATTTTTTTTTAAACGGTAAAAAAATCTTACAAATCGGTAGGCAGGTACGGTAGAGAATTCCATTCTAATGCGTTTTATATGAATTATGTTTTTTTTTTTAGTTAATAAAATAAATAAAATAATAATAAATGGCGGGAAATATCGGTTTTTAGCTTTTTTGTCAATAAAACAAAACACGCATGTCCAAGATTAATTTTTCTGTTATAAGTAATAAAATTTATTAGTTTTTAAAAATTTTTAAGTTTTCTTTTTGAGAGAAAATGTTAAAATAAGTGTAAATACATGTTTTGAATTTCTCATAAAATTCCCAGTATCAGTTCATATCTGTTATTGTATAAATTTTGGCCAAACCTATGCAGAGGGAAAAATGAAGATGAGTTGCAAAATTTTTTAAAGTGAGATCCTTTTTAATCTAATTGGCCTTAATGAAGGAGTTAAAAAAGTTAAAATATTTTTGTGCTTTCAAAGACAGAATTAAAAAAAAAAAAATTAATTTCACATTTCATTTTGTAGGAAGATCTATTTAGAATTGTCTAAAACAGAAAATTCCAAAATTGTGTTAAAGAAAAACAAAAAAAAGCAACAAAAAAAAAAATTCTTTTTCTCTAAACAAATATCTAAAAAGACGGGAGGAAATATCCGACAGTTTATGAAAGAAAAACAAAAGAATCAAATTCTTAAATCTTTAAAGAAAAATTTATGGAATAAAAAAAAAAAAAAAAAAAAATAACATGAGAATGCAAATTCTTCGTTTAAAGAAAATAATTTAAAAAAATAGCATTTCTATCTTTTTTCTTACTTATTTCATGAATTTGGCTCACACCATTCAACATTCTGTGAAGGTCTCATTGATCGAATGCAGGTTATATAAGCCAATACAGATTGAAAAATTTTAACATTTTGCTTTTCTTTTGACTAATATTTATAACATATCTTTTAATAATGATAATCTTACTCTCTTCAGTTTATAGAATACAAAGGGTCAACAGGATACAATGGAATAATCTCCCAGATTTAAATTTTTAAAATTTTCATTTAAAAAATGGGGGATCATTCTATCGTGTCCAGTATTTACTTGAAGAAGCAGACCTCTTCAAATGGACACATACCGTGATTAAGTACAAAGAAATAAGCCAGCAACTGGCTTTCAACTAATTTCTAGATTTCACTTTTGAGATATCAAATACAGTTGCATATAACAATGTATTATTTATTAACCACATTTGTTTGCATTTGTTTTAATCATTTAAGATTTGTAGAATGATATTGCCATCACACGTTTCTGTCAAGTTAAAAATCCAATTTTAAACTCGGTGGAAAGTTTAAGTGTAGAAATAGATTTAATTAAGTATCAAGTCAGATCGGAATTAAAATGATTTTCTAGTTGAAATGCTTTATTCATATCTTAACTAAGATTTGATTTTTACTTTAACACTTTTGGGTGAATAGTTTTTCATTTCTTCCACGTGGTGAAAAAGACGAAGTGGTCAGCTGAAGTAGATGTCGCTATCCACTACCAAAGTAGGTCTTGAACTTGTGTCAGACTCTGACATTTACAATCTTCGCTGGTAGAATTGTGAATGGATGGCAATTGTAGCCAAAGAAACTTAAAATTGTCAAGCATGTTTTGCAACGATACAGGACAAGAAGGTCTTCGTCTCTTGGGAGCCGGGTGATAGCTGTTACAATTAATAGACAATGACTCTTCCCTGACCAATGAAAGTGTCACCAATCACTAATTGTAGAATATTGGTAAAAGTAATTAATTTAACATTGGTGATCGTCAGGATGATCTTATTGTTTTTTTGTTTTTTTAATTATTTACTAAAATTATTTAATTTGGCAAATCATTACAAAATTTTAATAAAATCTTCAGACAGAAGTGGAGTTCTAAAATTTTGCGATTTGATTCCTGTTTGTCTAACAATTTCTAAAATGGTATTTCTTGAAACTTTAATCAACAGAATGCGTTTGGTGCTTTTTCCAGTAAATACAGGCAACATTGATGGAAATAAAGATGGCTTCTCTGGGGGTTTATCTTTACTGAATGTCACAAATTCTACAATTTGTGGCAAATTTCATAAAGCTGGCAAAAGGTGAATTAAGGTTTTATCTTATATGAACCGATTAAAAAAAAAAAGATGTAAATTCTTTGGATATTTGAGAATTTAAAATACAAAAATGTTATTTTCCTTAATCGCTGATTCCAATCTAGGTTGACCACCCCCTACCTTCTCCCCTTTTCTTTTTCTCAGTAGCCCCTTACGTCTACAGTGGCGGCCTGCCTTGTTTGGGGTGAACTATGTTAAAAAAAAAAAAAAAAATTCTAATGAAAGACGTTTATATTCACATCTATATTCAAAAAACAAAATGGCTATACTTGTTATGGTCTAGATATCTCCAGAGGTGGAAAAGAAATTCACCTTGCATATTTTTTAAATTTCTTTTTGCTGATTTTAAGTCATAATAGTTTCAAAATGGTTGGTGGGGATAAATCGAGACAAAAAAGGTAGCAAAGCAAAAAAGACAAAGAAAAAACAAAGAAAATAGGAAAACAGAAAGATTGAAAAATGCATTATATAAAAAACAATATATATTACTATTATTTTTAGGTGATACTATACAAAATCAAAGTGAGTAGCCACATGAAACCATTTGGTTTTGAGTCCAATATTCAATTCAGCCAAGGGGCAAAACATTTAAATTGCACATCAAACTCGAAACCAAATGGTTTCATATAGCTAATCACTTTGGTTACGTAGAGTATCACCTAAAAATAAGAGTAATATATTTTGCTCTTGATCACTCAGTGTTTATTCCTCATTCACTGTATATATTACATGATGTATATATTTCGGTTGTGTAGTTAAACGCAAGTGTTTGAAGCTCAATGGATATTAGACGATCCTAGCGGTCTAATATGTAATTCTAGAGGAATTATAAATAGAGATATGTTTTGACAAAAATAGTCTTGCATCAAGCAAAATTGGTTTTAATTAAAATTCATTTTATAAATATCTCAATTTATATATGTACATATATTACTATTGCACATATATATATATATAAGGTAATATATCAAGTATATATTTTTTTGTTTAAGAATTTACTTCGACAGTGCTCAATACATGAGTTAGCCTGACAATGAAATGAAGCACAAATGTTTCTGTGTGACTCACTTGCCATAAGGATATAACTGTGTGTGTCTACTTACACACAGAAAGAAAAGCTAAAACTGATGCATTCTTTCCAGCCATTTTAGATAGAGAATAAAAATAAAAATAGAAAAGAATTTTATTTAAAAATGTTTTTTTTTAATTTGCAAACCTTAACGATGATAAAAAAAAACTGCATATAAATATTTTCACACACACAGAAAGACACTGGCCACATATGCACACACATGTTCATTTAATACTTTTTAGGCTTCTATGCTTTGTTTTAAGAGAGCTAAAAAGTTTCTCAGTGAGGAGATGTACAAACAGATTTATGGGAAAAAGTGGTCAGTATCATTATCAAGTATAAATATCTTAATATATATATATATACTTGGTACTTTTATAGCTGACGCACCACATCTCCATGACTTTGCGCTGCCAACGATCGGGCATGTCTCGGAATCGTCAAAGAGTCGCCGAAACTATTAACCAAGAAGCCGATAACTTTTGGAAGAAATTAATCGCGTTCAATAAAAAAAAAAAAAATGAATTTTTATAATCTGTCAGCTCGTTGAATCTCCCGAAGAACTAATTGAGTTGTTGGAAAAAAAATGTAATAAAAAGTAAAAAGAAAAAAAAGCATTTGCTTAACAAAATCTTTTGAAATTTTCCGGTGCACAAACAAAAAAACATTTTATTCAAAAACATTTGATTAACAATGGTTCCTTTGACAAAAAACAAACAAAAATAAACATCTAATTGCTAACAGTTGTTCAGCTCATGTTCGTTCTTTATTTTTATAGATGTATTTTAGTTTGGTTTTCTTTGTCGTAATTTATCAGCTGCCAGTCTTCGATTTAGCGTTTGGCAGTTTTCTGCCTCGTCAACGTTCGGGCGCTTCCGTAACCTGCTCAAATGTTGACGACGCAAAGTCACGGAAACATGGTGCATCATCTATAAGCGTAGCATATTTTTTTTAAAGCTTTTAAGTCTATTTTGTTATCATGCTCCTAGGAAACGCCGGATAACCCTGCTAGCTAAATAATAACGTAAGACTTTTTTTTTTTTTCAAGACTTTCACCTCTTTTCCACTTACAAACATTTACTCACAATTAATTTTGACAAAATTCTGTCATGTATATCTGTACGTAATACATACGTACAGACGTAGGTGTGTGTGTGTGTGCATATTATATCAGGGATGATAGAAATAATGGCGTGATTTTTGTGGGTGTTCAGCTCGATTTAAAAATATTGATTAGAACATAAATGCCGTTAAGTATGATAATTTATATATATGTGCGTGTGTGTGTGTGTGTGTTCCGAGGCAGTGGTTTATCATTCAACATGAATTGTTAGAAAAAGTAGACGATTTTCGTCAATTTCTTAAGTAGATTTTCCTGTTACATATATAACAGCATCAAAATGATGTAAGAAACAATGGAAAGTTCATATTAGAGCGAACTCTCAGTCGACTTGAACTGCGGCCATGAACGAATCCAACAAATCCAAAAATTATTTATGAAAACGATTGCCAAAATAAAATTAGCAAAAACTGTAAAGAAAGAAAAAAAGAAAGAAAAAAAATAAAGAAAAAAAATAAAGAAAAAATACAAAAATGAAATTTAAAAAAAAAAAAACAAAAAAAAAAAAACAAGAAAAAAAGGTCCAATGAAAAAAAGTATTTTTCAATTTCGAAACTGACATTCAGGCACACATGACACCATTGGTTCATCACATGGAAACTTACATTTATGAAGTTAAAATGTACACCATTGCGAATGCTCTTAACAAACACAGACACACAAATTCTTTAAAATGGATGAAGTACATCAAAAGGATACTTTCATATATATGAACTCCAGAGAATTTTTAAAGAGTTGGTGTTCTCTTATTAAATAACTCATAAAAACAGGAAAATTTATTAAAAAAATTTAGAAAAGGGTCAACTATTTTTAACACTACATATGTATGTGTGTGTGTGTGTGTATGTATGTATGTATGTATCTGCATTTACATACATGCCATTATACAGATATTTCTGCATGCATGTAAGATTACGCATAGGTGTATGTAAGTATGCACACTTTTCCTTATTCGTAATGATATTTTTACAAAACTTTGTGTATACATGGTTTTCAAATTCATCCTCGAGATCTTAGAGGTTGATATCTGAACACGGATGGAACAATCAATGCCATTCTCTCTGGAACATTTTGCTTGACAGAAAAAAGGTTCCTGTTGGATTCTCCGAAACAATTGCATGAACAAGATTTGGAAATAAAAGCTCTGAACACAAAAATGCATCTTTAGGAGTGATCGAAGAAGAAACAAGGGTCAGATTATGTTCTTATAGGTTAACTGGACAAGCAAAAACCTAATTTTGGTATCTCGGAGCTTCAGAAGAGATTTGCTATTGTAGAGGTGCTAATGGGCAATAGGTTGTCTTAAGAGATTTTTTGGAAGTGAACCAATACAATTTGTGAACTTTGTAAAAACAATTCATGTATACTACATAAACAAAAAAGAAAAAAGAAAAGAGTTACAATTTAAAGTATACAAACATATACACATAAAATAGATGTAGATATGAATGCAGGTAAATGAAAAACAAGAATGTGTGTGCGGTCATGAGAGAGCCTTAGAGAATGGGTTCGTGCATTTTATGGCATATCAACCTTTTGGATTAAGAAAGCGTTGTAAATTCACCTATAAACTCACAGCATAGAAACATAAACATGGATTGATAATAATCCATGTACATATGGCTAAAAGATTAAAAATGTGTGCTGCGACCATGTACTGTTGTTGGTAGCCAAGGTAAAGTGATGGTTGCTTTTCTTTTTTTTTTTTTGGGGGGGGGGGAAGGGTTATATTTAAAAAAAAATTGGTGGGTCATTTTTTGCGGTTTTTTTTGCTGCCATTTCCTATAAAGAGTGTTGTATCAATCCGCTTCATAGGTTACATGCCGTACATGAAAGTTAACAACGTATTCAGCATTCGTTCTTTGAATACTAATAGCAAATGGTTCATATGGATGAAACGTAAAGGCAACCAGACGACGAGCTGTCGGAGGAGGGTTCCGACCTTGTAAGCCTGCATAAATCTTGAACTTGAGAAGTCCGGAATCTCTCGCATAAAATCTGCAAGTAAGAACAAAAAAAAAGTTTTAGAAAAGCTTTTTATTGGTCCGTTTGGGCTGATAAAATAGAAGAGGGGGGGGGGCATAAAAACCTTTCAAACACGATCATCATGAACTAAATACAATAATGGAAGATAAGCATTTTTATTCTTTTGGGTTCGGTTTGTTTTATGGCATATCAACCTCAGTTGGTTCATTCAATGCTGACTAAAAGTATAGAATAATCATTCTGTTTGGTAGAAAGATCAGTTTTTTTTCAGCATTCTTTGTAGACGAATATTTGTCGATAGTAGGTGTAGTATTTATATTTTTGTACGATTTTACTTTCTACAGGAATCCAAAAATGTTGTTCGGTTTGATCTGGTTAAAAAAAAAAAAAGAAAAAAAGAAAGAAAGAAAGAAGAGGTCTTTCAGATCACCCACCTGGTAACATATGGAATAGATTTCATCGAAATATGTTCCACTATAAATGGAGTGTGACAACCAGCAAAGAATGGAGGACCTTCTACTTTAAGCAGATATGAATGAGTTATGTATGTGCGGCTTATATGGAGTTGGACAACACTTACTTCATCCTTTCTAACTCTTCTATACCTCTCTGGTAGTTCTTTGAGCGTTGGTTGGGTTTTGTTTTTTTTAGTTTATTGTTTGTGCAGGTATTCTGAAGAGCTTGCCATTTATTTGTTATACATTTTTTTAATTGTTGGTTTTACATTCGTTTATGAAATTTTTGTGTTAGTTTTGATAATGTGTAACTATTTTATTTCAGCTTTATCGACTTTTTCGTTTCCATGAATGCCAATATTGGCATCCAACAGAAGATGATTGTTTTTATGTCGCAGAGGTTATTGATTCTGTTGCAAAGTTAAATAATTAGTGGATTATTCATATTTTTCTGTACGGACCATGAATTTTCTGACCTGCTATTTTTAATAATGTTATATGCCAAATCAATGGTAGTTATCTCAATAATGTAAATCGTATCACAGTCCTTGGCAGTCTGTGTATTCTTTGCTGTCACAGAGGGCAACATTTCCAACTGCATCTTTATCCTTAGATCCATCTGTGTACATGGATTTCGAGTTGGAATGACGTGTTTTTATTTTTTTGTAGAAATTCATCTTCAAATGTAATTGTTTTTCTTTTTTGTTCTTTGAGAATTTTGCCAACTCAAATATAAAATCGGGTTGTTTAAATAACCAGAGTTTCGAAGATTATTGATTGGTGTATATTAATCGGGTCCATTTCCATTTCACTGGTAAGTTCCCACATATAGACTGAATAGCATTTACCTTTTTCTCAAAAAGGGTTTGCACTGCGTATTATATGCACTGTTGTAGACAGGATTTAATGAACACGCCACTCATTTGTAACTTATTAGAGTGCTAGTTTTGATCTTTTACATGTTAGAGATGCTTCATTCACTTTTATATATAGATTCTCAATTAGCGATGATATACTGAAGTCCCATACTACTCTTCGGTTAGATGTAGAACAGTTGAGGTAGCAGCGTCGGTGACAGAGGTAGGTCCAGGAAACCATGGGAGGAAGCGATAAGGATGGACTTGAGAGAAAGAGGTATAAATAAATACCTGCGCAGAGATAGGTTAGTTTGGACGTCAATTTCTAAAAGCTGTTCAAGACATGGCAGCATGTAGAGCGAACATTAAACGGTATGTGATGATGATACGATATATAAAATTATGTATAATTAATTGGTTTCAAACATGACACTGGGATTCTTCTTATATTTGAATAACGTTTTAAAGGCACAGGACATGAGTCAAAGGAGTCTTTAGTGCAAGCAGCAGGAGATAGGCAGAAAAATTGTCTGAATCAACTCAAAGTGAATTTTATTCTCTGAACTTTTTAAGCTGTGAAAAACAGTTCTGTTCGTTAAAATTGACAATTTACCGGCAGATGGTAAGAGAGATTTTATCCTTTTCCTCTTCCACCACCTTCTCATCAGGAATGTTAGATAATGTTGCCTTCTTTACCCTCTCTCACTAATAATAAATTGGCTTTGCCTGGCAGTTGTCGATATTTTTAACTACTTGTCTTCCCTTTAATTTTGCTATCTTCTCTCCGCAATAATAGTTTCTATTGATCCTCGTAATCTTGTGTTGGCCAGCATTTCTGTTTATTTTTCTGCCTATCTTTCTGTCAAGCTCTCTTTCGTTCATTCGTTCGTTCCACCTCATATAGAGCTCTCTGACCTTAGAGGTCACATACTATCATCTAATCATAACCAGATTTTTGTCTCCAGCAAGAATTCAACTTTAATGATTTTGTTCAATCAGAGATGAAAGCTTCATCTAACAAGCCGCTCGACTCTAGAGATCACACATTATCATTTGGCAAAAAAGTTTTTGTTCCCAACAGAATTCCATGTCATAAGTGTATTTCAATTTACATCATCATTATATTCGGTTTAACGTCCGTTTTACATGATGGCATGTGTTGGACGGCTTTTAGAAATTGACTAACCTATCTCTGACCAGATCATTATTTAAACTACATAATGTGACAGATTTTCTTTAAAAGTCATTTCCTTAGTTGAGGCAAGATGTTTTTAGGCCGGATGGCCATCCTGGTGCCAACCCAATGAGGTGATGGGGACCAGTGCTTTTATCGAGACACCATCTCTAGGTGATTGCCTACCTCTTTAGAACTCTTCACCTGCCCTTAAATACGCCAAATAAAAATGATCTAAAATCCATGTTTGATCTCAATCAAACTCTGTAACCCCATCGATTTACCATACACCCAACAGTAGTAAGTTTGATCTCAAAATTGTTCAGTATAATTTGATGCATTGTGATTTCTTAGCAGCTACCCACTCAGTGTGGCCCACCACTCAGAGCAGATTGATTGCCTTGTTACATTTGTTGTCTGAAATATCTTATATGAGGGATGGAAGACAACTTTGATGAAATACAATGCCCAGAAATGTATATTGTCAATAAGTTGAAATTTAATCGAAAAAAAGTTTGTTAAGAAAAAAACCAAAAAAAACCGGAATATTATAAAAATATTTTGAAAAAAAAAAAAAAAATTTGTTGATCTCAAGCACGACACTAAACTGCCTCAGACACTCTTAGGCAAGGTGTTCTCACCACATCAATCAGAAATACATCTTTCCTAGCCCCTTTCTACCATATATTTTTTTTCTTGTCTACCCTACTTCCCAACCCTATTAACTCCTTAAACTGTTCACCACAACTCTGTCCTAACCCCAATTTGGGAATGTGAAGTCACTCCTCAGTTGTACTTGCTAGGGTCCCATCTATAAGTTAAAAAGAATTTATCATTTGCAGACTATATATTTACAACAAATTAATCTATATATATTTGAAATATAATTTTTTTACCAAAATGTCTAAATTGAACATTAAATCGCTACAAAAGGGTTGATATGCTGTAAAACAAAATAACCAAACTAAATAATTTGTCAGCATTAACTTGAAATCAAATAAACCAAAAAAAGAAAAAAAAAAGAAAAAAAAAAGAGAAAAAAAGAAAAATGAAATGACGTGCACAAATTCTTATAGAAAAAAAACTGATCCAACTTAAATAAATTTGAGAAACTTGTTTGTATCTATAAACCTTGAGAAAAAAAAATATCGCTATTATAAAACAGTTCCTTCATTTTTATTGCAATTTTGTTTGATTTATTTTCTATTTTGTAGTGAATCAACTTTTTCTGGGTTATTTAATGCAGATACACAAAATCTATTGTTGATGATTAATTGAACACAAGTTGCTATTTTTCATATAAAAAAGTTGGGGGGTTCATATTCTTCTAATGGTATTAGTATTGATATAACCAAAATACATCAGAAAGAATTTGAAGTGGGCATGGCCACGACCTTCGTTAATAAGGCCTGTTCGATCGAAAATGACATCATACACTTTGGTGTCGAGCTGTCGATAATGAATCATAGCTTTCAAAAAGTTTACAAAACTTTAAAAATTGTTTATAAAAAAGGAAAAGAAAGGAACATGATCCGATTTATACTTAAACTGAAATTTATTTAATATTAAAAAAAAAAAAACAAGAATTCAAAAAGAATAGTTAAGTTGTTTCCGCATTAAAGTAAATAAACATCACAATTTCTTTATGGATTTCGAAGTCTCATTAGCACCAACCACTGATGTCAGCAGAAAAACGAGACCTAATGGAAAGGCCTTCTCTTTACGAAAACCATGGCATGGCCCATTCCATAGTCTGTCATGCTATCCATTAGCCCAGCCATACACATTCTAATTATTATTAACCAGTGTGAAAAATTAAAAAAAAAAAAAATGAAAACAAAGATTCTTGCATTATCATCATCAGTTTAACGTCTGTTTTACATGCTTTAAGAAATTGACTTCCAAACTAACTTATCTCTGTCCAGATCTTTATTTAGCCCTTTTTCTCTAAAGTCTATTTTTATCACTTTCTTCCATGTTTCCCTTGGCCTTCCCCTGTAAACTGAACCTGCTACCTCAACTGTTCTACACCTAACCCAAGAACTCTCATCCATTCTTTCAATGCAATATATGTTTTTAACTTAAAAAAAACAAAAAACTACCAGTAAGAATTTTTTTTTACCCCTCCTTCTATGAATTAATGCAGTCTCTGGTGAACCTGAAGTATTTTTTTTTACCATAACCAGATCGGGGGTCACACTAGGTTTGTAAGTGTATCTTGTGTAGTTTGTAACTTTTAGCCGAGCACACACAATTACGATGTTATATAATAGGTGATAAACTAAATAACAACATTTTGAATTTAGGACAGTTTTGGTTTCTTTTGGAGAGTGTAGTGAAAAACATTAGTCAGAAGACCAAAATGTTAGACATTCGGCTCTTCACAAAAAAAGGCAACAAAAAAAAACAAAAACAACTTAAAATAAAAATAATTTGGTTTTACAATAAATAATATCCAGCTGCATTTAAGAGTAAACTTTCGATGATTTGATCGACATGAATTTGTCTTATTAGTGTATTGAAAAAGTAAATTCGTATGAATCAGTATGGTAGTTAATTCTTTTGTTGGCATTGGGAGGGACCACGTTTCGAAAGCGTTACATATAATGTTGATTTAGTCACATTTAATTACGTTTAGAAAACCCCTTATCGTTACACATTATATATATATATACATACATACAGATGTTTTCAGGAATTGAATACTCAAGTACCTCTAAAAGTCCCTAACCCTTACCATCCACAATCTCCTTGGTAACTATGGAAACAAGATCTAAAGAATGCATTAATATATTTGATTTTCTAGATTTCCATCAAGATATCTTTACACATATCTTTGTAGTTTTGATAGCTATCTTATCAGATCACTACTTGATGAAAACATGTGTTAAAGAGAGAAAACGGAAAAGTTCCAGACAGACAACATTCATAAAATGAGCAGCACCTGTTATTCTTTTATTCTGTAAAGCAGTTGAACAACTCAGGTTCTAAGGCCAAATAATGAAATTAGTTTTTCTTTTTTAATCATCACCTCAGATCATCTGTATATTAATGAAACTTTAATAGATGTGATTGTAGCTGATCGCCGAAGCAATCATGGTCTATTCTTTAATTTCAATGATTGCTTTAACACTCTTCATAATTCTTTTTTGGTGTGCGTGTGTGTGTGTGTGTATGTGTGTGTGTGAAAATGTAAATTTTTCAGTAGTGCGCATGTGTATATATTTATATTGGATCAGATGGCTAAAGTAAATGATTCTTAGTCAGCACGGTTTCAATATCTATGAAACACTAACACTGAATCAAATCAAGGCAAATTTATTGGCAAAAATTAGCAAAGTGCAACAAGCCATGTAAAAGGACAGTTAGAATATGTGTACGTCTATATATCGTCTGATGTTTGTCCAAGAGGACTTTAAACCTGGATATGAGAAAAATCGTCACTACCTCCAATTTACTTTTGTTTTACGGCATATCAACTCTTTTGGGTCATTTAATGCAAACTCCATTGATTTTGGTAAAAGGATTTTATGCTTGAGGTTCATAATATTTTCATTGTTATAAACACGAAACAAACACTTCTGCATTTATCTATAGAGATGAACATCAACATTTTGATAATTTTATATAAATGTATTTATCTTTTAAATATGGATTGTGCTCTGATGAGCTTGCTGCTCTGGTACCTCCACGATGTAAATTCACTAGACCAACCCGACAATCTGTCAAATCCCATCCATTCACTGTGGAGGTCCCCAGATGCTGAAGAGCTTTCTACTCCAAAAGCTTCTTTCCTCGTGCTGCTGGACTCCCTCCATGCTCCCTGTTTTCCTGACGGTACTGACATGCAGAAATTTAAAAATAATGTAAACAGACATTAGGTTGGCTTTCCAGATTGATTACCAAAGTTTGAAAATTCAATCGCTTCTTATTTTACCATTTTCTAATAAACTATATAAATAGAGATTTTATCCGTCTCTCTGTCAGTCACATTTTTTTTAAACGTAATAAATCCACTGTGGTATTTGTCTCAGTTTGAAATATCAGAGTTCCTTGTGATACTATGGACTGCCTCTCCCCAGCCTAGACCCTGAACAATTAGAGGAAATGATTCACGAAGGCACACACAGACGATTGGAAATAGGATGGGTAGTCAGCTAGGAGTGGCTGAGTCATTTTCCGCTTATCAGTTGGTAACTAAGACAAAAGGACGGACTTAGGATTTTCGTTGGAAACTAAATATATTTAGAAGTCAGAATTGTTTGCGACAGTTTTTTTTAGTTTTTACGATAGTTGACAAGTTTGCGACAGTTACATGAGTTTAGAAGCGGGAGGTGGCGTCTCGGAGAGGACATGAGCAGATTGGAATCAAAGTCGGGAGTAGACGAGCAGGTCTTATAATGAACTGATTAACCGGACGGCAATGATGCGTCGATAGAAAAATTCTCTCAGTTGGGTCTTAGCCGATATACTGAACTTAAAGATGTGGATGTTAGCATTTGGGAGGTCCCTTTCTGCGACAGTGTCACACACACGCACCCAGAGAACAACTGGCTTATACACAATGTATCCGAGTTTGTGTTCTCTCTTGTGAGTCTGCATTGCTTTTATTTTCTATATTTGTAAACCAGTGGGATTGCTGGGATGACACGGCCAGAATGAGATCAAGAGATGAAGACAAACAGAAAACCACGGCACACAGCGTTGGGGCGGCATATGGTCTTACATTTTAACTACTTTTAGAAATGGAGAATATTGCATTAATAGTAAATAATAAATTTCCAACAAATAAAACGGATGCTATGACCGGGAATCAAAACCGAAACCTTGTGATCTTCAGTCTGAGGTTCTACCAACTGAACTATTTGGACTTTCTTATAAATAGAGCTTAAAACATTACTTTAACAAAATAATTATAGCTTTGGCGTGATTTCATAGATTTATGATATGTTTCAAAACATGAATTCAAACATAAGCGATCATAAAATAGATACATAAATGAATGGTTAAACATTATCAATAGCGTTGGAAATTATACTAATAGTCCCAAACAATTTATTTTACTTTAACTACGAATTGTATGTAGTTCTTTCAGAATTATATAACTCTCCCAGCCTAGCAAAAATATACGACCAGCGGAAACATATTTTCTAATAAAAAAAAAAAAGAAGCAAAATGAACATAAACTGCTTCTGTATGAATTGAAAGAATCTTCGAATTTTATTTTTCGTAACGCTTACTTTCAGGCCGACCACATTTCTTCAGCGAATACAATGACTGCAGCGTTTCTTTTTCCAAGTGATTAGCTTTAGCTTAAAAGCAGTTGGAAGATGAAGACAGATGACTACAAGAGACAGCTTAAGAAGACTCCGAATGGGGAAGCATATAAGGTTACCAATCTTTTATGCAAGGCATGCGTGACATTCAAGAAGATGCTGTCAAAGTCACAACTATCCATGATGTACCCAGAAACCAGGCAGAGCATAAAATGGCGGACGACAGGGTTAATAGCTTTTTTACTTTTTAACCTTTTTAATGAGAAAACAAAACAAAAACAATAGAAGACAGATTACAACAATGTTAGTAGATTTGGCATTGGTTTCTGCTCGATTCATGTCACAGAGTCCATTTATGAAATTCCAAAGGGATGAGCCACAAATTCAGTAGAGAAAAAATAACTCACGTCATTCTTGTATGGTAAGAGTACAGAGCTAAGATAACATGGGTAAGTAATGATTGTGGTCCTTACATTATGTATGTATATACAGGGTGGGCCAAAATAAGGGTACTATCTTTAAATTTGAATAACTTGAATTTGAATAACTTCCACAAAATAAAAGTTAAACTCACCAAACTTTATGTGTGTGTAGACTGACCCTTCCGAGATTTTTTGAAATAAACAAAACAAATTTTAGCCGAAAAACACTTCTTATAACTTACAAAAACTAAAGTATTGTTTTTTACACTGTTTTGAGTTTTTTAAGCAAAAATAATGTTTTCTAAATGAGGGTACGTTCCTTAAGGCTAATACGGCTCATGCTTGCTTCGGAAGGGGTCCTTTACTTATTTTAAAAATAAAATTTAAAAAATCAATAAATAAAAAAGTTATGAATTTTTAAAAATAGGACCCTTATTTTTGCCCACCCTGTATATATATATGAAAGGATAAAATAATCCGACGGTATGAAACTAAAATGGAATAAGCGGCCATTTTTTCGTTCGCTCTTGACAAAGCCCATTTGGGCGAAACGTTGAGCTTTTTAGGTCTTCCGCTTATTCCATTTTAGTTTCATATATATATATATATATATATATATATATATATATAAATGGATAATACAAAAGATCAAGACTTAAATCCTATCAAGATACTGTGAAGCTTAATATAGTGGATAGAGCATTTATAAATGGATAATGAAGTGGAGAAAATTTGTATAGTTTACACTGAAGGTTTGTGAAACTCATCGAACATTATTCGACTTCTTTGTTTGGACTGTTTGAGCATTTTGGATCATTTGAATTTGATACAACATTCTGCCCTATAGTCAAGTCATGTTTGATCTGTTTCAGGACTTAAACCGAGACATTTTTCACTGTAAAATTTTTCAAAATTGTTCACCTTTGAATTTTAAAGATATTATTCTCTAATAATTAATTAATATTCAATTATTATTGGTCAGACCTTCTGACGATAAGAGGGTTATCTTTGAAAAGCAATGGTTTAAAGGTCATTTTGTATTTGTATTCCTTGTTTGAACACTTGATGAGTTAATAAACTTGTAAACTATACAAATTTTATCCACTTCATTATATATAATTACTTTTATCCATAGACATGTATGAAAAGCTGCTACATTGGCATATCGATGTTATCGATCAATAGTTATAAGAAACTAAGATCTCATCAGGCAGAAAAACGTCTGATCTTTCACTCAGATGTTCATATTGAGAAAGAATGAACAGCCTGAGCATTTTTTTTATAAGCCTGGTTGAAATTGTGGATTTTTACCCTGTTGATGTCTACTTAACCTTGATTTATATATATATATATATATATATATATATATATATACACACATACACACGAACTGCCCAGACTTGGTGTTGCCCGGCAGTATTTTTTTTATTCTTCTTGGATGCTATTTCCTATTATCAGAAGTATTTTTATTATGTTCACAAATACCGTAGGACCCCCCCCCCCCTCTATTTTCGATTGGTCTATTTTAGTACATAATTACACACCTATTTCATTATAGAAAATTCAGAAAATGTAAATATAATTAAATGCTACAATCAGCCATTTCTTAAATAATGGGTGTTTACGGTTTAAGCATCACCAACTGTATTTTAACAACACATAATTCCATATAATTAATCAATTTGTACTCTAAAAATTACTAAGAAATTTCAGATGTGTTTATTCTATGATAAAAATCAATAATTGAGAGTTGGAAAAAAACTAATAAGTCACAGATGCAGGGAAGTGAGACAGATCCATATAGAAAAAGTTTATACATACGAAATCACCAAACGAAAAATATAGGAAATGCCAACATTGATCATACCTTCTTGGTTTTCTAATATAAATGAAACACATCCCAATCAGTTAAGTTTTCCATTCAGATATCAGAGGTTAATTTTATTATTTTCAATGAGAGAATAACTTCCGGTTTTGTTTGGTTACAACGACTTAATGCAAACAAAACAGGGTATTATTATTATTATTATTATCATCATAATAATAATAATAATAATAATAATAATAATAGGAAATTCCATTTGGATTATGAGGACTACTATTCTCATCTTGGATGTTGTTCTCACAAAGTTTCAGCCGATGTAATCTTTAACTTTCTTCAAGTGCCTCTTGTCGAACTCAGAAATCTGTACAGAATTTCGAACGGAACCCTTTATTTAATCCACAGAGGTAACTTTCTCTCATTTCATCAGCCATGACCAGATAGAAGTCTTAAGTAATTCGTTATTGTATTCTTAGTATCGCCCGTACTTAACTTTAACTTCCAGAGGATGTAACTTAGAACTGATTATTACTTATCACTTTTATCCGTTGTGCCACAAGTTCGCAAGCTTACATCGGCCGAAGTTATGAGAATAACATCCCAGATGAGAACAGTAGTCCGAATAATCCAAATTATCAATCTTCATCTTAAAAATTCTGAAACAGTAAATTCCATTCCTATTTTCAATAGGAAACAAATGATCCCCCCTTTCTTTTTCTAACAGAAACACAATAACTAACAGCAAATTGCAGGACATAAGAATTGTTTTTAAATCAACTCGCGTTGCCATTGCTTCTGCACCTGTTTGTAAATTCCTGCCAATAATTTTTTTTGTGTGTAAACTTCTTTCAAATAATTAATAAGAAATTGCAAAACAAAACAATAATATATTTGTTAAAAAAACAAACAAACAATTGAATTAAAAATCTGATTCTTAATAAAAAACGTATCGGACGTTTGTTAAACTTTTCCGCATTTAATTTTAGACATTGTAACTACGCTGGGAGGATTGTTACTTAGTTTTCTAACATAACAGAAACCAATCGCAATCAGTGAAGTTTTTCATCCAGATATCCGTTTTCTGTTTATTGTTTCCAATGATAGAATCACAGATAAAATCTAAATTTCAAACACATCGGACGTCTTTTTAAACTCTTTGCATTAATTTTTAGACATGGTAACTATCCGGCGTTGGCTGGGAGTATTGTTACTTTCATTTCTGTCGCACATTCCTAACACATTTTCTTTTTAAATAAAATTTTTTATGAATATATATTTTTGAAAGTCAAATTTAAGCTTGGTCAGTAATGTATAAATTAATACCAAAGTCAAATAAAATTACAGCCGATTATGTTAAAGTAATGTAGAAGTAGTAATCTACGGATATAAAAAATATTGGATAAGAATTTTTGCATTAATAGTTTAAAGGCATCAGAAGCATTTTCGAATTTTGCTTGGTCATGAAGAAAATACCATAATTGAATGTAAGCGATTCTGAAATTTATCATTTTTGCTCCCGTTATCAGATGGGTGCATTTTTACTATATTTCCTCTTCTCTCACTTCCCCTCTTTTCAGCTATTACTACTTGTGGTGATATTTCATAATGTTTATAAAATAGATAATAAATACATCCAATGTAAACCTTTACTGTCATATTCTATCGACACTTCTTTAATGAATGTTGATTAAAAGAGGATTTGGGGGGGGGGGGGGGGGAAGACAATTTACTAAATTCAATCCTCAGTTTTTATTACCTAATTTTTATTAGGCAATAAGTGTACAAGTTTAGCAGGAAAAATTTATTGATAATTTGTTTTATAATGAAAATCCTGTAAAATTTTTTTATAAAATTAAATAAATCTCAGTTTTAAGATGATACAACTGTAAAACCAATCTCTATATTAATAAATTTGTGTGACTACTTCTTGTGTGTTTATATTTCTCGCCTCAATGTGACTTCCAGATTATTGTTTCTATTTACTATTTAATTGCTTATTTATTGAAATAAAAAATGTAATAGTGTAAAATATCAAAATAACGTTTTAAAAATCCGTTAAAGTAAATTCGTATAAATTGTTGACTTGTTTGATTCTGTTGTCGACATTCTTGCAGGAGGGACCTACTTTAAAAGAATAATTTAATTAATTATGAAATTAAATCTACCACGAAGCATTTTGGCTTCTTCGTAAACAAGTCAACCGTTTTAATCTTTTGTTAATAGTTAAAAATAAAAATAAAAATAGAATTACTTTGTGAACTTTCGAAATTTGAAAGGAATTTGGAAGCATTTCAACTGTTGAATAGAAAGTCATTTGAACTGGCCTGAAAATTCTTAGCAAATACTCATTTAAAAGATTGAAAGTTTAGGAAGCTATTTACATCCAATAATTTTATAAAAAGAAGTTAAAACATTACCTTTATAACAATTAGTTAGAGTTTTATAACAATTTTGTTCAATTAAAAATTTAATAACCAAACGATACCATTATAATTTAAAAAAAATAATAATTTTGGAAGAAAGACAAACAAAAGTTATACATAAAAAAAAAAACGAAACAAAAATGAAAATAAAAAAACTCCCAGCCAACACCGGGTAGGTACTGCTAGTTGTTAAATAAAAATAGACCCAAATGATAGGCTGATCTTTTTTATGAAATGAACAAAAAACAATATAAAAAAAAAATGTATTGCTTCATGTGGTCAGTCGTCAGCAAAGTTTGCCTGTGAATGCTCTACAAGAAATAATGGAAGAGTTTTTTAAAGGACCATAAATGGGCGAAAGAAATCGATCAGGTTGACATAGAAACTGGAGTCATCGAAGTTAATATGTATAAACTAACACGACAGGTAAAGTGGGCGGTGGCCGGAAGATAATTATAAATCTGGAGGCATCAGGTGGTCAAGCTCTATTGGCACAAGTTAAAAGGGAACAAGTAAATAACAAGCTTGCAAAATTATTTTGTAGTTAATTTATTCATATTCTAGCTGGCTTTGCCGGCTCGCTATCACTTTGAAAAGTTTGCCTCGTGAAATACTCGAAACCAAAATATCAAATAACTTTTCATTCATAACTTTGTTGTAAACATGAAACAAAGTCTTTCTTATTTATTTATATAGATAGATATTAACATTTTGTTAATTTCGATGAAAATTTATTTATCTTTTAAACTCCCCGAAAGAAAGGAAAAAAAGAAATCAATTTGCTTTTTCACTTGCAATTTAGAAATAGATCACAAGCCGGTCCTCATAAAGAAAAGAGCATTTGATACAAATGCTAAATATTTGTCCAGGAAATAAAGCAATATTTCGAAACAACTATTTGTTATATCAAAATGAAAAGAATCATTGAATTAAAAAACAACAAATAATAGTTAATTAATAAAATGTCTTTTTTCATAACCAATACTCAAATTAGTTAACCTTGTAACTGATATCGCGTACACATAAGCAAAGCAGTATATAAAAAAGGATCATGTCTATTGTGTAGAGTTGAATTAATTAGAAAAAGGGCGTTTTGACTCAAACGTCAGTGCAAGAAATGGACCCACTTTTGCATTTATTCACTTAAATATCAACTATGCTAAAGCCGAATGAAGCAACGTTTGTTTCCAAAAGGCATTTTTCCAACAGAGTTTAATAACACAAAATACACACTACAATATTCTTTAGTTCTGGTATTGAGTTATATTTGAAAAAACAAAAAAAAAAACAACCCAAAAACTTTGTAATTTTTCTAATTAACCATAATTTGTAATTAACTGACCAAGCTACACATTTCTTATTAAATTTCTGTCCATCACTCTTAACCTCTACCACTATATCTGGTTTGACACCCCTTCTCTTTTTTAATGCAGTGTTTATCATTCTCGCTTCCGTCTCTCTATTTATTTAGATTAAAATGTAGTAACACTAACTATAAAACTAATCCATTATTTATATCACTAAAAGAAATAACATCCCAAGTAGTAATATTATTTAATTCCCATGTGAGAGAGAGAGAGGGGAGGGAGGGAGAGAGACAGCAAGCAGAAATACTGGTTTTGGATTTTTCCTTTTTATTATTACAAAAATTTAACTGCCTTTGCAAATCCACTTTTTCCTTATTCAAATAATATAACTCCAACTAAATGCTTGACTCAACAAATCACGTTTTTTTTCTAATATCTACGAAGGTTTAGCTTATATTTTTCAAATATGAATAAGCTATGTTGTCAATATTTATTCTCATTGATAAAACAAATAAAACTGATTCAGATCTATTGGATTGGAAAAACAAAAAAAAGGCTTTAGTGTCCAGTCCACCCTACTATTCTACTCATACCTAGAGAGGGGGGGGGGGGAGATGAATTCATATCTTTCCTAAGGTTATTAGAGAAAGTGGTTTCCAAACTTACGACACTTGGTATTCCCAAACAATCACCCATCTAACTACCGATCAGGTTCAACGATGCTTAACTTCAGTGATCCAACAAGAAACAGTGCTTCTTTGTGACATTGCCCAAATTAGGTCAAATATAGATATGGTTGAAATGACATCCATGCTGCATAAAATAATTCCAACTGTCTCACACTTTCAAATATATTTGTTATGCAAATTAGTCAATGTCACCTTTCTTGATGATTCACACATTCAAAACATCCAATTAACAAAAACCAGATGACTTTCAATAATCGTAAAAAATAAAAATTAATAAGTTAAAATTCATAACTAAGCAAATCAAGTGATTTTATGAAACAAAAATAAGGTTTAATCCCTTCACTATTTTTTTTTAATTACCTGTCTAAAACAAGGCAGGCTTTTTTTTTATTTGTTTAATTATCCGTTTATATTTGATTAAGTGAATTTTGAGAATATTTTTAATAAAATAATCAATATTTTTGAAGTTATATCTTTTAAATTTACCATGTTATTAATTCTTGAGTTTTTTCGATATAGGCATTACACATGCACACATGTATTCAGAACTAAAGGTAATAAAATAAAAATCTAAGTTTATTTTTAATTATGCCCCAAACTATTTCATTTACATTTTTCACAGCAATAGTTTTGTAAAGTGAAATTTGACTTCAAATGAAATCATTAAAAAAAATTATCTTTTTCTCAGTATCCGTTTCAATTTGGAATTTTGAACACGATACAGAAATAAACTAGTGAAAAAATATTCTTTTATATTTTTCGAAAATAGTAACTAAAACACATCCTGTAGAAGTTTCATGGGAGTATCAAATTCACAGGCGGTCCACAGTCGCATGTATATCTCGGTTAGGGGAGATGACGTTAGGTTTTTGCAATTCCAGCATTGAAGTGACGACGTCCTTCTACATACAACACCTGGTATTCCCAAATGGTCACCCATCTAGTACTGACTAGGCTCAACGTTGCTTAACTGCGGTGATCTAATGGGGAACCGGTGTGTTAGCGTGATTATGCCGTATTTCACAGAGAACTAAAACACAACACAATTACTAAAAGAAAAAAAAACAAAACATTAGTGACCTGTATTCAAACATAAGAAAAAAAAACAGAGCGAGACTTATCACACTGCAGAAACTAAAAGTAACTAAAATTGCTCAAGACTCATAGAAAAGGGAAATTATCGGTGAATCAAGCGTCTCAGGCTGATGAATTTAGTTTCAATGATAGAATGCAAAATACTCGAGATTTTAAAAAAATGTTTCAAATATCCTGTGATTACTCAGGATAATCAAAGAGGTTAACACCTGTTTTACCTGCCGACATATGTTCGCCATAGATATGAAATTAATTACGAACATTATACAATGCGTTTGACATTTTTAAGTATGACGACTAGCAACAGCTGACAGTTTGTCTTTTATACTTAAAGTTGAGTTCGTTGCTGACAGACAAAGAAAGGAATGAGGAAATAAGTTTTGGAGTAGAAAGTGGAACACAATCACTTATACGAGTCAACAATGGTGACATTCCTAGCAGAATTAAAAAATGTCAGTCAGTATGTCAACATGGGCAAAAAGATACGCGCGGAAGGTGAAGCAGACGTTAAAAAAAAAGGGGACGATAGACAAAAATGTGGAACAAAATTCCAACATTTGTCGTTGGATTCTTACAAACATCAGATGTCACGTTGAACAGTTCGTCTGATGCATTCTGAATTAGAATCCATTTCTTTTTGACAGTTTCAAAACAAAATGGTTATTTTTTGTACAGGTAATAAAAATTGGCATCGCATTTCACAAAGAAGCAACTGAAGAACTCAAAGCTTGGGGAATTCATTAACATAGAGAAGATTCTTGCACAAGAAATAATTCATTTTTCAAAAAAGAAAAAAATATATTTGGCGTGAAGTCATATGGACATAATGCAGATAATCAAAAGAAGAACCCCAATGTAGAAAATAATTAATATTTAATTAGAAAATGCAATTTAAATACATTTTACAACAAAAAATTATTGGTTGTTTATTCCTTAATACATGTTCTGTGTAACACAAAAATATGGAATCATTCTGAACAGGTAACGTGTAACTTCATGAAAATTCAGAGACCTTTAATTTTTGTGAAATTTTAGCAATTGATATTAGATCTCAAGAAATATTTCTCAAATTTCAGTTCTTTTGCAGCATTTGGAAAGGTTTTGAGGGGGCATAATATGCACACAATCTCCCATTTAAAAATTCAATATTTCAGATTTGCATTAAATTTGACCCATAAGACACCAATTAAGTAAGATTCCCTCAATTTTAATTTCTTCTTAAGACCATTTAAGTTTAAGTCTTAGATTTTAGACATTTTCTAGAATGAAGATAATGTAATGAATTTTGAACAAAATTTGAATAAGGATTCTAGACATAAGGTTTTTATTATTAATTATATCTTGGTTTGAATCTTCACAAAGGGGACATAAAAGTGGTGAAAAATAGTATCTGTTCGGGGGGTGGTGTGGAGAAATTAATTTTACCCGTCATGGGACGAGGATTACACAAGTAGTATTATATATACAAAAAAAATTATATCTATATCTCTCTTTCATTATATATATATATATATATATATATATATATATAAAATGTCATTTGTTTGTGATACTTTTGAACGAATACAGCTATTTATATGGAAAAGCATTTTACCGTAATGCTAGTTGGGAATAATTTTTCCTTCACCAATGTGATGCCCCCAGTGGGATCCGTGCACTGGCGTTGCCCAGGAAAAATTAAAAAAACCCAAGAAACTCCTGCTTCCACTCCTGAACCCCATATAAGTATAATGTTCAACTATTTATATATATTAATTAATTATTGTATTCTTTAATTATTAAATGTATACATAACATTGAACATTTAAAAGTTTGTATTATTTAATAAGTAAGAACTAGCATATTTGTAGCAATGTACGTACATTTCAGGGGGGTATTAAAATAATAGCATATACAAACACTGAAAGGAAAATACTCTTAAATAGGATTAAATTTATTTATAAATAAAATAATTTTTCTAAATATTATTTTTAAGAAGATCAATGTTTAATTAGAAGAGTAATCGAATGTTGTGTGCAAAAACCGGTTTTGGATTTGAATAATAAGTAAAATGGAAATTAAATTTAAATAAAAATAACAAGCCGCGCGTGCGTGGTCCCCCTCTGTATGTGACTCGATGTGGCGAGTGTAAAATGCAATAAATTTGAGCAATTTGGGGCATTTTTTACCCCTCTTTGACCCCCTGGGGGCGCGAACCAGAATTTTTCTGAGGTCAAGGATGCTCATTTTATATCCAGAACAATTGCCTGTACATTTTGGCCAAGTTTTAGAGAAATTGAATGGATGAATGAAAAGTTATGAGGCAAAAAATGTCATTTTTTGCCATTTCGGGGCCTTTTGACCCCCTGGGGGGGCTAACCAGATTTTTTTCAAAAATCGGAGAATGTCACTTTCTAACCTGACCAAAGTTACAACTTCATGCAAAATTTCAGAGAAATTCAATGGATGGTTGCGGAGAAAAATCCGGACGGACGAACGGACGGAAATGCCTCAAAACATAAGTCCCCCGATTTTATAAATCAGGGACCAAATAGAAAGTAAATGTCTAAATAAAACTGAACATTTAAACGTTTGTATTATTTCAGAACTAAGAATGTATATCCTTGCATCAAAGTGCATACATAGGGATGATTTTTATAAATTAAATATTCTCTAAAAGTAAAATTTTAATTCAACAAAGGCTGAATTCTTTGATAAAGAACCGAAATGCAGTATAGTGGATTTAATGAACCGAAATGCATTATAGTGGATTTAAAGTAAGCAGTAAATTATTTTACGTAAATAAATAATTCGTTCTAAATAGGATTTTAACAGCATTAAGTAATTCATATAAATGGCTGACTTGCTTTCCAAAAATCGAAATGCATTCTAGCTAACTTAATTTAATAAGTATTTTTTTTTTTGTAAATAATATATTTTATATAAGTAAACCGAAATACATTCTTGTGGATGTAATTTAATCAGTAAAATAATTTTTGTAAAGCTTTGCCTCTCCTCTTTGGGGAGGAGTAAGTTTATTGCTTACTGCCTGAGGCGCCCCTACCGGGGAATGCTGACGGGGTTGCTCAGGCAATTTTTAAACCCCACTTTCCCGACCCGACCTTGGGTCACATCTTACTTGTGGGAGTAAGATAAAAACTGGCCTTGTGTCTAACTCCTGGAGAGGAGTAAATCAATACTTGATGTGTGTGTGTGTATTATATATATATATATATATATATCTATATCTATATATATCAAAGATGTCGAACCAGTGCTTTGTGTGTGTGTGTATATCTAAATGAAAAAATGCGAAAGTTTTGTTTACCTTATCTCTCCTATATTACAATCAAAACGGGTTACTGGTCTTTAAATCAATAATACAACATAGAAATTTGAAATACTCTCTCTCTATATATATATATAGAGAGTAGAAACCACCGATAGAAGGACAGTTATTAGATAATCTAATTTGCATATCTATTTTTTTTATCACTTCATAATTAATTAATATTTGATGTTATTTATTTCTAAGTTTATTGCACTATCTTATCTACATATGTGCAATAGTTTCGTCAATATTAATAGTAATTAATTAAAATGATTTAATTAATTAAACAAAAAAAAGGAGAAAATCGCTCGCGAGAATTTTCATCATAAGGGAGAAACAAAAAAAGGAACAGCGTGGCTAGGTTGCTACCGATTGAGTGTCTATCTCTCTCTGGCTGGCTAATGTGTCTGCCCCTTCCCCTCTCTCCCTCTTCCCTTACGGCGCTTATTATTTTTTTTTATTGTTCTTTTTTTAATTCACGGCTGATGTCGCTGCGATGCTGAAAACATGTACTACACTTTGATCTCAGTCAAAACACCAAGGAAATATAAAATAATGTTTTATGACTAGGCATTTTTAAATGAATTATTATTGTACTATCTTTTAATAGGATGGGCAGTGTAGTATCGGTTTTGTTATCATTACATCGTCCTCCCAAGAATTACATCCTCCTTTTAAAGGGGTGGGGGTAATCCTCCCGGTGTTACATAGTCCTTTGAAGGAGGGTTAATGTAGTATCTGTTCCGTTGTCATGAGAACATCTTCCCAGGTACTACCTTCTCCTTTTTTTGGGGTGGGGGGTGGAGTGGGGTAGTGTACCTTCTTTTATGGGGAAGATCATTCCAGGTTTTACCTCCTCCATTTTTAAGGGGGTATTGTTGCATATGTTCTATTGCAATGGTATGATCCTACCACCAATTATCTCCTCCTATGAAGATCAGTGTATGTAGTTCATTTATCATGACATCGCCTAAGCCTAGCAAAATGTGTGACCGGAGGGAGCATATATTTGCTAGTATATATATATATAACTCAGTAGAAAAAAAGATAGACTCATTCTTCAAAGAAGGTATATAGTGCAAGTTTATAAAAGGTACCATGTAAACAATGCTTTCTAAAACAAGGACACATTTCTTATATATATATCAAAAATGTCTGTGTGTCCAAGCATCAGTTTTCAGTGATTGATCTAACAAAACCAATGATATTTTTGTAATCAGCAGGCTATTCAGAATGTTTTTTTCATAGTTTGATGGGAGGGGTGTCATAAAAGTGTCGTCAGCATCCCCGTTTTTCATCAATTACTGAAAAAAAAAAAAAAATATATAATTTTCCAACCAACGCCTTTTTATTTTGCTCTCTATACTTTTACTTTCATTGCTATACTTCTTAAATGGCATTTTTCTGGTTGAAATAAAAATATTATACAGTGGATTTACATACAAACAATCTCAGAGTGACAGTGATTCCAAAAATATGCCAATTGAAGCGGTGGCCCCCCTCCCCCCTTCCGGTCGAGTCTGTAACTCGGCATGTCATGCCATTACAAGTACAGAAAGTTGCTAGTAATAATAGAGACTCCATCGGACAAATGAACTTATATTCTTCAATGTCTTGCCACCCGAATGTCCCCCACCCCCATCCAAATACTAAGCAGAAAGTAGATCTACATCTGTAGTGGATGAATACCAAGTCAGGTGGTAACAGGTTGAAATAAAATAGACATGTCACAGCAAGTTTTTTTCATAATGCGTTCCCCGGGACGGGGGGGGGGGAGGGGGAGGAGAGACTGACCTACCATCTACATCTTTTTCAATATGTAACTTCTTAGCTCCACCTTCCATTATATATATAATAGCACACCCATTTTTTTACCAGCTTTTCTCTCTCCATTGCAGGGAACTCAGTTGAAAAGCAAGAAAAAAAAGATTAGTCAGAGAAAAATACAAATAGAAATGAATGATGGGACACAATTGGAATTAGTAAATAGATAATAGAAATTAAAATATATAAAAAAATGGTCTTGTCCAATAAGATCTACTCCACCCATAACCATGGCTAATTTATAGTCACTAAAGAACAGGTTGACTGTCACCTAGTCAATAAACATGATGGGTATATATATATATATATATATATATATATATATATATATATATATATATATATATATATATATATATATTTATTATTTCATGTATCCACATAAAATTTTATAAGGAGATATAATCTTTTATATATCAATTTTCAGTATTGACTTCAACAGTGCTCAATACACGAGTAGAGCTAGGTGGTAAGTTATGAAAATATATTTATGGCAATCAAGCTACACAGAGGCTTCTGCGTTTCATCCCCGTAGCGAATTGTCAGGCTTATATATATATATATATATATATATATATATATATATATATATATATATATATGAAATAGTCATCTACAGATGGCTGTTTCGTCGTTTACAACTCAGTGTGGTTAGATGTGGCATGTGTATCCACAGAGATTCTAAACTCAAATGGCCGGTCACATCCAAATGTGATCAGCAGTAACTAATTTATCCATTGCACTAATAAACTGCCTGTTGACAGTAGAAGAAATTATAGTGCTATATATGTAGTTTCTTTGTTTACATATTTTTTACAACATTACCAGTAACCGTGAGAAATCTATTCTTCACATAATATTTTTTTAATTTTTGTTTTTAACTTAGTTCACCCCAAACAAGGCAAATTGTCACCGTAGACTGAGGCTACTGAGAATTAGGGTGAAAGTTTAGGGGGTCATCCTAAATTGGGAGCTCTGCAGTGAGATGCTTGTTCACATTAGTTTTACATTTCTGCATGTTGGTACAGTCGGAGGAAGCAGGGAGGGAGTTCCAAAGGCTGGCAGCTCGAGAAAAGAAGCTATTAGAGTAGAAGTCTCTCTGGCATCTGGGGACCTCCACAGTGAACAGATAGGATTTAGCTGATTTTCGGGTTGGTCGAGTGTATTTACGTCGAGGGGGCACCAGAACAGCAAGTTCATTGGAGCACATTCCATTGAAGTACTTTTAAAACAAGCACAAGGATGCAACATTGCGGCGATGGGACAGGGGCTGCAGCTTGGTGGATAGTGAGGGACCTATTAGATTGGAAACGCTTTTTTAGAGTGTCTAAGAGGGAGAGACTAGTGGATGGTGCATCAGCCTAAATGTGACAACAATGCCCCATGCATGGGCGGATAGTGGCTTTGTAGAGATATAAGATACTGTCAGGTGTGAGAAGTTCAGATGAGGGATGGAGGTAATATCTCTACAGAACATTTTTGATGATACCTTTGCATATGTCTATACTTTCCTAAGACAATTCTCTTTATTTTTTGCTCAATATGTTGTGTTATTTTAAGTAGAAACATTTTTTATATAGATATAATGGACATATCGAATTTTGCGAAAAAAATTACTCTTTTTAATTAAAATAAACTTTTACAGTAAAATTCAATATTTCAAATTTTCGCCTTTCTATAATAAAAATGGTGATATATTAATGTTTAAAAAAAAAGTGAGTTTTATCCAACACTATTTGAGCTCTAAAAAACGTCTTTCTCAGTTAAAAAAAATGGATTAATTGCGTATTGCATTCAAACGCTTCATATATATATATATATATATATATATATGAATGAGGTGTTTGAATGCAATACGCGATAACTCCAATTTTACCTACTAGACGCCACTCTTTAGTGTCTTCAGTCTCTCTATACAAAGGTTTGTCAGGACAAAATGACATGAGGATACTTTCCCTACAAGTAAACCCTGACCAAATATTCAAAATAACATAGTATTCGCAACACATAAGATCTTTTCGGTATGGCTATACACTGGCTTACATGAGAAATAGTGCACCTTCTCCTAGTGATGTTACCTGAAGTAACAACACTTAGCTGGATACTCCACCAGACTAGATAAATTTTTATCCTGGAATCCGGTAAGAAGTTAAGAACATTAATTTTCCTCTCCTCAATTGACTATGTTATAGCACCACAAGAAAGATATACTATAACATAGTTAACTGATCAATTGGAGAGAGGAAAATTAATATTATTAACTTCTTTACTAACTCAGTATTTGACAAGTAAAGGAGAACTTTAATGGAATATTCGAATACCTATGTATCTCATATAAAGATCAAGTGTTAGCCCCAGGAAAGGGCCCCTTGATTTCTGAGAACTTCGACTGAAGTAAAATGAAACAAAAAAATTAGTATGCACATACTAAACGTGTACATATGAATGAGCATGTCAGTGCAAATATATGTATACATGCACAAATAAACATGTCTGTGATTGCATGTATGAATATACATAAATACATACACATTAATGTATGTATGAATATACATACATAAATACATACACATTAATGTATGTATGTATGAATATACATACATAAATACATACACATTAATGTAAGCTTAAAGAGATGTAAAATGTATGTTTATCGTTCCATTAGCAGAGTGTGCACAAAAGATAAGACAATATGGCAAGCGATTGATCAAGTCACAAACGAAATTGAAAATGTGTGCAATGAATAAATATCTATTTGCATTTCTGTGGCCGCACATGAAATGGGGGGGGGGCGGCAGTAGATGGGTCGTACAAGTCCTACAAAGTATTTGTATGCATTTCGTGTGTCAATCACAGATTGGCCAACTTCTGCTGACCAACCAAACAAGCAGACAGAATCAACAACTCGCAAGCACATCTGCATCATAATGAGCCACATTCTGCACATACAAAATCAACACAAGACCCAAACAGATGCTTCTTAGCAAAGACCTCGGCAACCAACACTAATATGATAATCATCAGTTCATTAGGTCCTTTTAGAAAACTTAGATTTAGCACAAGACAAAGGAAACTAGGAGCGCCCAATCTACAACAGATTCACAAACAATAGTCAGTTAACCCTACTTAACATCATACCAGGCAAAGTATCTCCTTTACTAAGTTTGATTTATGGCATATCACCCCTTTTCAAGTTATTTAATGCCAGAAAAACAATACCTATTGGAAAAGATTAATTGAACACAAGTTGTTAGAGGAGTGGGTTCATACCTTTCCCCAATGGCATTACAGCCTAAGTGAATGCAATAGATCAAACTGGCTTTGAACTCAGCTTTAGGCCCAACACATGCCAGCATGTAAAATAGACATTAAACTGAATATGATTCCCATCGTCCTCGTTGATATCCATTACACAACTTGTGTCCTTCCTCATTCTCTAAACTCAGTTATGTTACATTCAGAGTGTTAACTATTCCAGTGGGTGAGTTAGCTCGTACATATATTACTTAGCTAGTACATTTTTTTTTTACACTAATGAATTACCACTTATCAAGGCTAAAATTAATTTGAGGATAATAGTTAATGAGATGGATTGTCAGTGTAATAATTGAAAATGAATGGAATGGATAGAATTTGATTATTAATGAGGGCGGTTTGACAAGTATTTGTTGAGATTGGACTTGAAGACAACCATGTTGTAGTCTGCAGAGAAGCAGTCCCATAGTTACGTGTTCCATAGATGGGAAGTTCTTGGAAAGAAACTTTTTTCATAGAAATTCCATTTGGTTTTAGGGGAACAAAGAAGAAAGGAAAGTTCTTTGCAGTGGTGGTAGAAGGCGAGTTCTTGGCGTGAATGTCATGCAAAGAGGAACCAGCGATTGAGTTCAGTCGAACATCTTCCATGGAAATAACCATAGATTAGAGAAAGATTAGCAATGTCTCTTTTATGAGAAAAGCGCCGTTGAGAAGAGATACTTTCCCTAAAACACTGCAAAGTCAATTTTTTCCTCTGTTAAAGACAGGAAAAAGTGATCTGAGCGGCACCTCCCCAGATGTGGCAGCAGTACTCCATCTTAGAATGTATCTGACTCTTATATAAGTAAAGGATCGCATCAGGAGAGGAACTTTCTAGGGAGGTAGAATGATCCAACCATTTTTCCAGCGATCATCGCAACAGATTGGATGTAAGTCTTCCCCATATTAGCTGTTAGGTTATGAGACAAGGGATCAAGTAAAAAGTCAGAAAATATGTCATGAGCGACAGAGTATTTTTTCATCTATGTTTTTATCACACAAAATACATGCTAAGATATTCCTTGGTTTTGGGATTGAGTTATGTTTGAAAAGAAACTATTTGTTTGACTCCCTTCTCGTTCTTATTTTATGCAGTGTCTATCCACACTTGTTTCTCTCTGTGTTTATTAACAGTCAAAGATAATTAAACTATAAAACAGATTGGAATAATCCATTACAAACAGAATATCACTACAAGTATTGAGACTATTTAACTCATAGCTGGAGAAAGAGAGAAAGAGATGTAGCAAACCAAAAGACTAATTTTGGATTTTATCTTCATTAAAACAAAAATTAAACACTTTTTTTTTTATTCAAACAAATCTAACCAGATCTCAATAGGTGACTCAATGGGTCACATTTTTATATTTCTATAAGTATATTTTTATACTACTACGGAGCTCTGCTCAGGCATTGAGCACTGCCAAAGTAAATACTGAAACAAAAATATACATAATATATTATTATAAGTATATATATGAAGAATATATAACATGAAAAATAAAACTCTCGGAATCTGAACAGAGCCAAATCAAGACAGTAGATCTTGCACAAAAAAGGGGGTTGATATCTTTTCAGATAGAACTTTATAACAATAATAAATAATTAAAAGCTTAAGAGAAGCACCTTTTAATTTTAATTGTATACTCTTATTATCTTATATATAAAATTAAGTTAACCGGACTTTAGATTTATATCTGATTAGCATCGCATCTGACACATAGATATTTTATTCTGCCTAACCAATTTGTCTTTTATTTCCTCCCAATATGTTCTTTATAATACCAATATGTCTTCCACTTCAATTTGTTTGCAAAAATAATTATTCTGGCTAGGAAGATTGTTACGATGATGACAATTTTAAATAAAAACTAAAATAATGTAAGGAATATTACCTATATTTTAACCGGCACAGACATATCGCTTTTACATGAGCATTTTTTCATGTCTCCTATGTTGTTCTTTATGTTAATAACATTTTGTGATCACTTTGCATGTTTCTGTATGTGTGTGTTTCTCGCCTATGTGTGGCTTACACATTATTTTTTTTTTTTTAAAGAATTTACTTTTAATGTAAATTTTATTAAAACAATAGAAACAAATTTTTTTCCTGTATAAATTTACAAATGGGCAACCAAAAATATTGTAAACTAAAATTACATTAACAAAATCCGGACGGCATCGGAGAGATACAGCTACTATATATATTTTTTATTTATCTCAAATTTTACAGTAAAAAAAATTAATTTCTTTATATAAAACATGAAGATGTGGCACAAGGTTAAAATTAGGTTTGGGGTGATGGGGTGGGCTGTAATCTGCTTGGTATATTCTCTAAACTAGTTCAGTCACCAAAATACAACATTCACTCTATGGACATTATCCCGATTCGTATGTTATTTTTTTTTTATTTACAAAAAGTTATATGTACAAAATTTATCGGTTGGGGGTGGGATGTACTAAAAAACAACACAAAATTATACAAAAATGAGATGTAACCAAATAAAATAAGTGTGTTGGTTAGTAGGACCTTCCAAATCTAAGTATGAGCGTCTCACTGTTTTTCAGTTTGTTTCAATGAGCCTAAAACAAGCAAGACAGTTCTAAGGTGGGAAAGGAAGGCTATTGTGGGATGAAAAAACAAAACAATCTAGATGGAATTCGTGGGCATGGATAGGTGCCATTCTTTTTTTTTTTTGGAGGGGGGGGGGGACGTATCTCAGAAGCTCTCTAATACCGAAAAAACAATGAGGGGGGTGCGGAACTCATTTGTACCATTAGCTAAAAGACTTTGCCGACTAGGATAGGGTCTGATAAGACCATAGGTCAGCATGCACTGTGTCTAGGCAGGAAACATGTACTCAAACTTGGTTCATCCAAACACACAAACTAGTCGTGTCTATGCACCTCCTTTTTAATAGTGAAGAGTGCAATCTCCTCCTATCACATCTGATTTTGACTTTAAGCTGATGTTTAAAGTGCGAAATCAGAAGGCGATTTCCTCCCATTTCCTGTGTCTAAGTGTGGGAGTCCACACTACAAGTTTAGCTACGGCTAGGATCATCGTTTCTCCACGAAGGCATCACATTGTACACTACAGATGTTACATCTAAGGGTACCGACTGCTCAGGAACGATGCGAGCCATCACCTCATTGACATACTCCCAAAACTCATGCAGCTTGCTGCAATTGAAGAAAGCATGCTCAGCCTTTTCTTCTTCTTCTTCGACGTCTGTGCAATGCAGAAAAAAGGAGTTTATACTAGTTTTATCTTTAAAAAGTTTGTTCATTGAGGAGCAGCACATCCCGGACCAATCGCCAGATCAGATAAAACTCTGAGTTCTTGAAATCAATCTGGCCTGACACCCAACTCCACTGAGAGAGGATCTTTTCCTCCGATCATCCCAGCCACTCTACAAGTGGATCTGAAGCAGTCCACGCCACTAACTGCTGATATAGTGTCTTTTTAGATTGTGCAAGGTCGTTGAACCCCGGCAGTAATCTGAGCACAGCTCGACATTCGTTGAAGAACTGCGATTGACCCCTTTGTTTATGTCGTCCTTTAACCAAGTGGTTAGGGATGAGATTTGGAAAAACCTTCTCAACCTCAGGACTCTACGCAGACTCTTCTATGAAAGTATTGCTCAGAAATGACAGTCACTCGGCATGTTGATAACTTGCCAAGTCAGGCATTCCCAAGCCCCCCTTGTTCAGACGTTGAGTCCAGACATATATGGGTTATTTGGCTTTATATCAACAAGCTGAGGTTTTAGTCTTTGTAACCTCCTTAGAGTCAATACCGTTATTTACCTGATAAAATATTTACTAGTTTGGAGTGTGTGTGTGTGTGGGAGAGGCGAGGGTTGTATAGTAAATATTTTATCAGTTAAATAGCAGTAGTGGCCCTGAGGAGGTCGCAAAGACCAAAAGCTCAACCTGCTGACGTAAACCAAACACCCATACATGTGTACCAGCTCTACTAATAACTACTTTAGTATTGAGCACTATTGGAACAGATGTATATCAAACTTATTATCTGGTAATAAGTCTAAACTTATCCTACATATATATAATTCTGATGAGGTTGTTGTTGTTCAAAGGAGTGAATCCTTACTGCATTTTTATAACAGTGGTCAATAGCAAGTAGAGCTAAATTTTTATTCATAGAAACGTTTGCATATATATATATATATATATTAGTTTGGATAAAACATTGAACAGTTTATAAATATTAATATGAACAAAATATTTCAATTGCTAAAATGTCCTTATTTCATATCAAACTTTTCAGTAAATGAGACCTCATTTAGTGGTGTGAATCCATTTATAGATTCATACGTGCGCTCAAACTTGCATTGCCTATTCTATTGGATTTCTCAGATAAAAAACACCTGTTTACTTAGAAAACAAATCTACTGAAAGCTGCTGTGCATCCTATGATCTTAAGGCGGATGATCTGAAGATGGGTGATTCATAGGAAGTGTGAAGCACAAAGTACGACATTCCTTCCTTTGAACACACCCCAATTTTTAAAGATGCAGCATTATCAGCCGTTTACAATAGTGATTTAAAATATCCATATTAAGATTGGATATAAAACAGGTGGCATTTTGACCAGGGCGAATGCTGCACCAGGTACCAAGCATGATAGTTGACCTAGATTCAAAAATCAATAAGCATAGTGAAACTCTTGAGTTTAGCTGTACATGAATAACTTTGAAAGATGTTATAAATGTATAGATCCAAAAATCAATTAAGATAGCAAAGGAAGTAAATAACACCTTAAATAAACCTTACACATTTATCTCATCATAAATCTACACTTATTTTCAAAAGAATATTACTGCTAAGTGATACGTAACAAAATGCTCCTGTTCATGCCTTCTTATGTTGTTATTACAATCGCGCTCACCCTCGTTGGATTGAGCCGGCTTCTCTGGCTGCTCTACATCCTGAACGATGGCGACCATGAACGACGGTCACGAGCAAGGTCGCACGAGATGCAATTCCACCATCGAAGGCCGACCACCTGTGGACCCGAGAGCTTAGCTATCCACAGATATGCTTGCGCTACCCAAGCAGAGAGGAATACATCACAAATTAGTTTTCCCTCTGGCATGTCCAAACCATCGAAGATGCCACTACAACAGGCCAGATATCAGGCTTTAGATTGAGGTGTTGGCAGAGAACAGCAGTTGGAACATGGTTGATAAAGACATCCTTTTGGATATGATGAGACGAATGGAAATTATGAAGTAGTCATGGCAGTGCCACCCGAAAGACGTTTTTTATGAAGTGAAAGTAGTCAGTCAGTATGCTTTGTTAATCATTTCATAAATGTTATTCATTCAGAATAGAATATGAATTTTTCAACCAAACAATATCAGGTATTTCATTATATATATATATATATATATATATATATATATATATATTTTGTTACGCATGGTGGCAAGCACGTGACAATGATAAATTAGAAAAGAAAAAGGTAAATATGTCCAGAAGTGGCTTGTAGATCTCTAGAGCCCGATATTAATAACAGAATATGAGAGGGGTGTGATTCTTCAGTTCAAGACATTACAGAAATAAGGAATAACAACGAACAGGTAAGAGACAACTCAAATACAAAGTTAAATTCAAAACAAATATTTATTTATATAAAGTTAAGAAAAAGGGGAAAACATGCATGAAACAACAACAAAAAAGAATAAACTGATATTTTAGGGGGAAGGGATAATATCTAAAGTAATCTAGCAACGAGCAGAATCGATGAATAAAATCATGTCCAAACAATTCAAGAAAGAAAAGTAGTTATCACTTACGAACAGGGATGAATGGTACAAGACTCCCCATGGGAGCTGAAAAGTTCAGCAGTCCAAGATTCACAATAATCTTTGGATGCAAAAAGTCAAAGGCAGATACCAAAGCATGCATCAAGCAGAAATCAGGTACATGGGTGGGGGTTGGAGTCTCGGTCGGCGCTACATAATCCTTACATAGGATATGTAATCATAATTTCTCGTCAATAATGTTCCAGTCAGCAACGGGTTTGATGGAGTCGTTTTGAAAGCCTTTTCTTTAAATTAACTTTCGACAAAATAGATTCTACTCGCTTTTGTAATATAAAATATAGTTGTTTTTCTTATAATTTTAATTCGACTACACTTTCTACGTGTCACTCATTCACTTTTTAGGAATACTTGGATGGGGTTTATCTAAACTAATCTAATTTCTAATCTATGTTGCTAAAGTTATTAAGATCTCATTTTGCTATATCAGGCACGGGATTAAGGCATCGGCGCACACATTGTTGGTGCCTCAGATTATCTAGGTTAACAGTAGCTTTTCCCTACATACTCCTCATGAATGCTCGCATCTCTAGATTTATGGACAGCACTAGTTGTGGCTAGGACAGGGTTCGATTGGTCTTCCTAATTACAAAGTTTAATCATAGCTACATGACACCTTTGTGTAGTTTTTCGGCGATCCAGCATTTTGACAATGTAGCGGATGTTACTTGACTTACAAGCGATCTCGTAAGGTCCGTAGTAAGAAGTTTTAGAGGAGTTACCAGACATGGATAGTCGCATAAGGACTTCATCTCCAAATTCAAAAGTTGGGGGAATAGTGTTATGTTCGTCACACCTCTTTATTTTGGCACGTTTTTCTTCGGTCTCTTTTTAGCCTTTCTCCAAGTGCTAACAATTAATGGAACTACTCCGGGACATCTCTCTTTCACCTTTTTGGTCTTCTTTGAGATGATCGATGTCTCTACCACTCCAGAGTGGGGGTCAACTTTCTTTCCAGCCAAGTCATTGTCGAGTATCATTAGGATGCCTCTCATGGGCAGATCATTGACCACTCCGATTTTGGCAATGCCTTGTACAACACTTTCTACGTGACAATGTGTATATTTTTTTGGCCTGAAGAAGTTGAGCTAATTATAGCTATGACCGAAACATGTTCCAAAATGTGTAGCCATGCTATGTTTGTATAAATAAGATAATTTACTATAAATAAATAGCTCGATTTATTATTGAGCACTATTATATAAGCACAGTAAAGATCCCCCAGCTTTTCACCATACCTGGATTAATCCTAGTTCATAAAAAAAAAACATTTTATTTATGGTATACAACATTTACAAAACATTCACAAAGAGGCTTCATCAGTGCATAACACATCACAGTCAGGCTGGAAAAACAAGATGCATCCAATATTCATTTCATTAATATGTACTTAATTTCCATATTTTTTCCTTTTCTTTTTATCACTCTAATCAAAGGGAAAGGCTCCTTAGACGTTTTCTTGTATTTAACAGTTCATAATACTTTATGTCCACTAAATTTGTTTATATAAACCTTTGTGCGAACTTATATATATAATTTATTTAGATACTGTATATTACATATTTCAGCAATGTACTGCGGTTTCATCCAAAAGGGCAGATTTAGACATCTTTAGTAAATCTCCGTGCCCAGTGGAATCATCGGCAAGCTGGATGAAACCGCGGTACATTGCTGAAATATGTAATATACAGTATCTAAATAAATTATATTAGCTCTCTTATATGATCGAGCACTTTATTTGATTTCTTTTCATATACAACCTGACACACACACACACACATATATATATATATATATATTTAATGAAAAGTTTAATTCAATAACTAACTTTATATAACTTTAGTTGTATTACAGTCAGATCATAAAACACCAATTTATTGTTATAAGAATAAAATTACTGTTACAAAAACCTAAGATACAAATAAATACTACAGATAAAGTTAAGCTCAATGGTTAACCCTTAGAGTTAAACAGAGTTAACATATCATAACTAAGCAGAATGCAAATTATGACATTCATTATTTTGCAATGATCCGAAAAATTCATCATCAGCAATATTTGTTCTTGCATACATATGTTTCAGAAATGTCAATTTTATTATCATCCATAGTAGGGTAGGAGATTGACAATTATGTGGATCTTCATCAGCACAATACAGGCAATATGTAATTGAATTGTCCAATAATTATAAACGCAAAATAAAACGAAGCCCAAAAACCTTTTTCCACTATAACAGGCCAGATAAGTGAAGAAAATAATGTTTAAAAAAGTTTAGACATATTTTTTTCTCAAGGATGAATTCAATTAAAAAAATATATTTGGGCCAAGACAAGCTTCCAAATGTTTGACGTTAGAATTTACTCCAATAAAACGAAGTTTAAATTATTCAGAAAAATTATCAACCTGAATTTTAAATGGTTTTCATAATTAAAACACTTATGAATACAGAAATAGAAGAAACTCTGATTCATAGTTTGAAAAATTATTACATATCTCAAGTCATACAAAAAAGATTGTTGGAAAATGTTGACAAATCATACACTCACATAAGATCTCAAGAACAGGGGAGATAAACACCTATCCTTGCTGATACAAGTAAACCGAGTTACACTTCTATGGCAAGCAAATTGTATTATATGGGTTTCCGTTTAGCACTTACAGCATCGCATTTCACTTTGCCCTATACTTTCCTCATATCGTTACTTTCTGTGAGAGTATCTTTTAGAAAATTGACCATATTCTGTCTGTTTACCTTTCTGCCAGCATTCATGTCTGCAGTGACTTTAATGTTCACAATGTTGAATGACTAGTCCACTCAAACCAGACTGATAACAAGCCGCGCGTGCGTGGTCCCCCTCTGTATGTGACTTGATGTGGCGAGTGTAAAATGCAATAAATTTGGGCAATTTGGGGCATTTTTGACCCCCCTTTGACCCTCTGGGGGCGTGAACCAGAATTTTTCTGAGGTCAAGGATGCTCATTTTATATCCAGAACAATTGTCTCTACATTTTGGCCAAGTTTCAGAATGGAATATTTTCTTAATCATCAATTCCTTTCTCTAATAATTTTATGAAAGTAGTTGATGAGCAGAAGTCTTAAGCACATAGTATATATACCAGCGTGTGTACTCTGATCCACTCTGGGTCCAACCCTCTTCCTGATCTTTAATGATTTCCCAAATCACATTCTAAGATTATTCGTCAACATGTATGCAGATGACCCAACCATCTATGGCAACACTTTGAAGAGCATTAATAATCAAGATCTTTCTGATTCTCTCTTTTCCCATCTGGAGCATGTCATGCGATGGGGGAAAAAACTGGCTGGTTACTTTTAATACATCCAAAACCAAGCTTATCTCCTTTCACTACCAATGCTTGGATCCTCACTTTGCCCCAATTGAAATGAATGTCCCCCTACCTTGATAAGCTTCTAGGACTGACCTGCACTCCAGAGACTTGAAATGGAAAACTTACATTAAACCTGTTGCTAAGGTCGCTAGAAAAAGGGTTAGATCATTCAACCACTCCAGAAAATATCTCACTCCTAACACCATCCTCCAACTGTATAAGAGTCAAATATATCATAAGATGGGGTACTGTTAGCACATTTAGGGAGGTGCTGCTCAGAGCAACCTTTCATGCCTTGACAGAGTACAAAATCAATTTCGAAATTTAGTGAGGGTGGGTGTCCTCTTCTCTTCCTTAAAGCCCTTTTCTCAAAGAAGAGAGGTTGCTAGTCTTTCTCTATTCTATCATTATTTTCATCGTAGGTGCTCGACTAAGCTCCAATCTATGGTGCCCCCTGTAAAACATTCACAACAAAAACTCATCTAGTTACAACCAGTGTAAATAATTTTCCTTTCTTCTTCTGTACCTAAAACTAAACGGAACTTCCATAGGCAGTTTCTTTCCAACACAATACTACAGGGCTGATTTCCAGTTGACTACAACATAGTCGTTTTCAAGTTCAACGTAAACAAATTCTAGTTGAGGCTTCCTTTAATAATCAAATGCTGGCCAGTTTCAATCATCGTTATCAATCCTTACAGTGTTGTTTCACCGTCCACCTGACAAACTCATTAGATTTTATCCTCGAGTGGCCTTTAAGCCTTGATAAACAGTGATACAAAAATCAGAGTGAGGAATTCAGATACAAAAAAGCAGAGTGAGGAATTCAGATACAAAAAAAACACAGTGAGGAATTCAGATACAAAAAAAACAGACTGAGAAATTCAGATACAAAAAAAACAGACTGAGAAATTCAGATACAAAAAAAAAACAGACAGAGGAATTCAGATACAAAAAAAAAAACAGACAGAGGAATTCAGATACAAAAAAAAAACAGACTGAGGAATTCAGATACAAAAAAAACACAGTGAGGAATTCAGATACAAAAAAGCAGAGTGAGGAATTCAGATACAAAAAAAACACAGTGAGGAATTCAGATACAAAAAAAAAACACAGTGAGGAATTCAGATACAAAAAAAAAACACAATGAGGAATTCAGATACAAAAAAAAAACACAATGAGGAATTCAGATACAAAAAAAACACAATGAGGAATTCAGATACAAAAAAAACACAATGAGGAATTCAGATACAAAAAAACAGACTGAGGAATTCAGATACAAAAAAACAGACTGAGGAATTCAGATACAAAAAAACAGACTGAGGAATTCAGATACAAAAAAACAGACTGAGGAATTCAGATACAAAAAAACAGACTGAAGAATTCAGATACAAAAAAACAGACTGAGGAATTCAGATACAAAAAAACAGACTGAGGAATTCAGATACAAAAAAAACAGACTGAGGAATTCAGATACAAAAAAAAAACAGACTGAGGAATTCAGATACAAAAAAACAGACTGAGGAATTCAGATACAAAAAAACAGACTGAGGAATTCAGATACAAAAAAACAGACTGAGGAATTCAGATACAAAAAAAAACACAGTGAGGAATTCAGATACAAAAAAAACACAGTGAGGAATTCAGATACAAAAAAACACAATGAGGAATTCAGATACAAAAGAACAGAGTGAGGAATTCAGATACAAAAAAAGCAGACTGAGGAATTCAGATACAAAGAAAACACAGTGAGGAATTCAGATACAAAGAAAACACAGTGAGGAATTCAGATACAAAGAAAACACAGTGAGGAATTCAGATACAAAAAAGCAGACTGAGGAATTCAGATACAAAAAAACAGACTGAGGAATTCAGATACAAAAAAAGCAGACTGAGGAATTCAGATACAAAAAAAGCAGACTGAGGAATTCAGATACAAAAAAAGCAGACTGAGGAATTCAGACAGTCAAGGGGAGGTAAATCAGTTAGTTTGATACTCATTACATGAAGTAAATTACCCCCCCCCCCCAAAAAAAAAAAACTTAACTGAATCTGCATATAACCACATATTATCCTAGCATGTAATTTCTGAACAGATCAAAGGAAAAAGATTAATTCTATAAATACAAGGCTCAAAGGGACAGACGAAGATACATTGGCATCATTAATTCTGTTATCATTTGATGTAGGTCTTTTTTTAAAAATAAAAACAAAAGAAATATTTTATTAAATTATGTTTTGGGCACTATCTTGAAAGGTCATACTCGAGTAAACTGATTCAATAGTATTAAAATTAAACGAATTCTATATAAAAGGTATGGTTGAACTTCGATAAGATAAGTAAGCCATGTGAATTGAGTCAGTCGATTTTGATTGTTTATTCATACCTTGATTTCCTAAACTAGCAAGACTAGATGAGTTAAAATCTAAATTTTAGTACTTTTTGTTAATCATAGTAGATTAAAGAGGATCTCATTATATATCCTTTCATATCAGCCTATCATCTCAAACAATTAGATATTACATACCATATACGAAAAACCCACATTTAGATACACACACCTTAGCTACTTTTATTTTTTACTATATATATATATATATATTTATATATATATATATATATATACACACACACACATACATGAAGGGCCACTCCTCAGTTTAATACTAGTAAAATGAAGAGAAAATAAAAAAAGTGAAGTTTCACTTTGAAAATGACATATTTGTCGAAAGTCTCAGCCTTTAAAATAAATGATTTTATTCATTTAATAAAAAAAAAAATGAATCACATTATTTTGGTTTTCAAATTTCTCTCTCTCTCTCTCTCTCTCTATATATATATATATGTGATTTTATGAAGGCTTACCAAAGCATTCCTTTCAGGACACCAATGATCACCATTAAAGATATTTTTTTCTTACAAATATTATTTATTCAAATTAAATGTTTTTTCCTACACGTGTTTCACTACCAATCAGTTACTTGCTTGGCAGATCATCAGGGAAATTAATTTCCCTGATGATCTGCCAAGCAAGTAACTGATTGGTAGTGAAACACGTGTAGGAAAAAACATTTAATTTGAATAAATAATATTTGTAAGAAAAAAATATCTTTAATGGTGATCATTGGTGTCCTGAAAGGAATGCTTTGGTAAGCCTTCATAAAATCACATATAAATGCTCTGTACTCTGTAATCGAGTATCATCGAGCTTGTTTTTATTGGAACAACCCCGGTCTTCACTGAATGATCTATTTTATAAGTGAAAAATCTAAATATATATATATATATATATTACCTACAATTATATGTATATATATAAAAATTCATTTCTAATTGAGTGTCATTAGCGTGAGAATTATATTTTTATACATTAGTATCAATTCTGGCTGAGTTTATTTCTATTCTAACAGTTTAAATGTGAACAAGATAAAAGACACTTTCCATTTGTTTGGTATAATTTTAGATTTTAAATTACTGTCCTATTTATAGGATATTGCTAAATATAGTATAAGGGAAAATGAACATGCTAACTTATAAGTCCTTATAATGTTTGTGTCTGAACTATTTTCTATGCATACAGTTAGAGAGAATTTCTTTCGTCTTGTTTAATAGGTTACTAGTATGTTTAATGATGGATAATGATTCCTTCAAACATAACTCACAATGCCTATCTAAAGGTTTATAGGCTTTTGCTTTTTTTTAAACTATGAACCATTTAATACTATATAGAATATTTTTTTTAATTTTAAGATTCTTAGTCAATGAAGTATAATTTGAGAGACTTAGATTATTAAAAGTTGTTTATGAAAAAGTGCTTTAAAAAGACCTATCTCAAATAGTAACAGAATTAATTATGCCAATCTATCTTAGTCGGTCCCTAGTGTATTTATAAAATCAATCTGTTTCTTTTGATTTGTTAAAATATTACATGCTAGGATGATATGTGTTTATATGCAGATTCAGTAAAACTTTGGGTTTTTTTTTGCAGGGTGGTGGGGGGAGGGAGTAATTTTCTATATGTAATGAGTATCAACCTGAACAATTTAGCTCCACTCGACAATCTGAATTCCTCACTGTTTGCCACAGGAGTAACTCGGTTAACTAGTATCAGTAAGGATAGTTAGGTGTTTATCTCCCCTTTTCTAAAGAACTTATGTGAGTGTTTAATTTATTGTCGGCATTTTCCAATGGTCTTATTTGTAAGACTTCTTGAGTTAAGTAATAATTTTTTAAACTATGAATCAGTTTCTTCTATTTCTGTATTCATAAGTGTTTTAATTATAAAAAACATTACAAATTCAGGTTGATAATTTTTTTGAATAACTTAAACTTCGTCTTATTAGGAAGCTTGTCTTAGCCCATTTAAAAAAAAAAAATTGAATCCTGCCGTGAGAACAAAAAATATGTTTAAACTTTTTAAAACATTTTCTTCACTTATCTGGCCTGTTATAATGGAAAAGAGTTTCTGGACGTTTATTTTTGGTTTATAATTATTGAACAATTCAATTATATATTGCCTGTATCGTATTGATAAAGATATCTACATAATTGTCAATCTCCTATCTTGCTGTGGATGATAATAAAACTGAAATTTCGGAAACATATGTATGCAAGGACAAATATTATTTATGGTGAATTTTTCGTAATCACACACACATTATATATATATATATACATACATACACATATGCACACATACAATATTGTTTATAAATTATTAAAGACTTATTTAGTAATACTAGAAATAATATAATGACGTAGATAACTTATTAAAATGCAAACAAAATTTACATAGGAAGTGGGTAAGTTATGGATAAAAATTTAGTGAAAGCTTCTGTGTTTTTAATATAGGGAATAAAGAGTTACCTCCCTTTAATTGGACAAAGATTTTTCTTGTTATTACATTAAACAAAAACAAAAACATTCCAGCATCTGTTTAGGACTGGAGTTTGACGAAATCATCTTAAAGATAAAGAGTAAAACATGAAGAAAAAAAACTATCACTTATTAGACATTTTTGTTTTACATTCTCTTATCTCCTTCATACACAAGATTTCTTTTCTTTCTTTTTTTTTTTACCCATAAAAGCTCTTGTACACATTGCCGGTTTCTCTATGCAGTTAAGTAAACGAACAGTTCAAATCCTAACAGACTTGATTTATCTGAGTGAAACACTGAAACCTTAGAGCATTGCATCCTAGTTCAAGGCCACAAACGACCAGCTTGAATCAAAGCCAACTTGAATGCAGCATCAACAAAAGCCATGAGTCGATTTAAACTATCAGCACACGAAGAAAACAAAAATACCATTAAGCGAATCAGGAAGCACATTAATTGTCTTTCATTTGATTTATTTGTTTGAGAAAATGTTGACCCTTTCTAAATTATATTGAATGCTGAATTTTTAATTCACATATTGAAGGGACTTTTTAAAATGGTGTTAGTTGGACTATAAAGCAAGGCTGCAGAGTAACTAGCCCAAAGTTTAAAAGGTCGAACCTAGACTCCACCCTAAGAAATTTTCTTTCCCTGTTCATATATGCTACTAGACCACGTCAACCCGTTTGGTAAGTATTATATTATTAAATATATAATTCTTTTAAAAAATTTGACATTGGTTGATATGTTTATACAAATATTACAAAGTCAAAGGATTTCACCAAGTCAGAATACATTGTGATGTCCTAATAAACCCTATCTCTCTCCTCTCCATCTCTCTTAATTATGTACATCTTTCCATTCCTCTCACCATCTAAAACATTCATGCATGTACAGATAGAATGTGAACAAAACACGCTGAGAGTTTTAGTAGTATATAGACATTATAGGTTTGATTTTAAGAGAATCTTTTAATTAAAAAGAATCAATTAAAAAAAAAAATACATGATTAAAAATGTCTTAAACGAAAAATATAAATATTAGTGGCATTATTAAATGGTGGTCGTGTGATCTCATTCATCTGCCCTTCTAATAGATAAAAAAAGAAAAAAAAAAAGAAAACCCTACAAATACTAACACAAAGTTAAAAAACAAAAGACTTTTCAGTCTTAACCAATTTTCGAAGACTTCTAAAGCAATCAATTTACTCTGACTCCTTGACTGACTCCACAGGACTGAGGAGCCAAGTGTAGTATCTGTTTTGATACATTTCATCCTTTCTGTTCTCAGTCAGTGAAAAAGAAATCCTTTTAGACTGAGACAATTTGAATTTTTGTCCTAATCTAGGGGGCCTTTTTTTAGTGGGGGAGGCAGATATATCTCCCACATTAAAAACTGACCTAGTGTCTAACTTGTGCTTCACTATAAACTCCTTATCATTCAAAGGTTCCCGGCATTGCCCGGAAATGAACGTGACCCCTTTATTAATAGATGAAGAAGTCAAAGTCACAAACACCAAACACTAAGTAGCTCGAATTCTTTTAAGTTGGTCTGCGTGACTTGGATAGAATTGTTCAGAGTACACTGTATGCTCTTCTCGGATTGCGCTCTGATCACTGACAACATAAATGGCTGTTTTATCGAGATGTATCTGTAAATCAAATTTAAACTTTAGTTGTTCAATTAATAATGTTATGGATGTACATACAAACAAAAACATACACAAAAGCACATTTTATTTACATGTGATTTCAGCTAGAAAGGAAATATGCAGTCATTATTATAGCACAGATATCCTTCCTTACTGCCTGGCGTTTACTTTTGATAATACTTTCACCTATTCTGAAGTCGTGTTGCATATTTGGCGATCACAGATGTTCTGTCCATACTTTGTATTCATCTGCTCCTTCTAAGGGGGTCGGTTCATGCTCAACAGGCATGTCTAATTGAAGATGTTAACTTCCCATCTTATCTCTTCCTCCTCTTCTCTGTAACGCATCTAAAGCCAAGTGAAGAGATAATACAAAAGATCAAGTTATCTTCTTTCACACATTTTTATGGCTCTTTTACCCAAAACGAATCTTCCACAAATCCTAAAAAGCAATTGTAACCCTTTTCTGCCAATGCTATCCGTGGATTGCATAAAAGTTGACTTAAACTAAAATTCATGGACTTTATATCAGACAAATTTTCGGAATCTGACAAAATATAGCATAAGATTTCTCTTACTTAGACTCAGCAATCTTGCTCTTTTGGCTAGGAACAAAGTGTAGTACCTGTTCTGATGCTACATTTAGACTATTCTGTCCTCGGTCAGTGAAGTCCTTTTAAACTGAGGCAATTTTAATTTTTTGTACCAATCCAGAGTGGCCCCCAAAATTATTTCATATAAGGAATATTTTGTATAAGACCACCCATGACCCGTTGGGTCGGTATTTGTTATATATATATATATATATATACATATATATTAAGTATTTTGGAACCTTTTGGAATTTCCAAATATTCTTTATCTATATTGCCATATCATCTTACTGGTTCTCGGGTCATCTTTTATAAATATAAATGTTAATTTGAATCGGCTTTAACAACTTTGAAAATTAAACTTTCATTTTAGAAATAAGATAATGGACGATTCCAAGTTAGAATAACAAAGGAAATATTGCAAAATGGTAATCGAGAAACTAAATAGCAAGTCAGACAACTCTCCACCTTCACTATTTCCATAATGAAATGTTCTTTTTTCTTTCTTTCTTTACTGATTGATATGTTTTTTCTTTTCTAAACTTTCCAGTTTGAAACGTTTCCTGCCTTATTTCGTTTTGAAATTTTGACCCATTGTGACATTATTTTATATGAATATGAATATTAGTGAAAATACCGGTGAAGTATAATTTTTTTTTCTGTAATCTTTGACGGAGGATGTACACTAGCATTAATATACATTTCAAAGACGGATTACATTTGTCTCCTTGGGTCATTTAATGCTCAAACACAAACCTATTAGGCAGGGCCTGTGGACGAGTGGTTATAGCACTTGTCTTTGGGCTGGACGACCCGGGTTCGATCCCACTCACAGCATGCAAATTTTCCACCCAGCAGTAAATGGGTACCTGACTAAAACTCAGGGAAGGTTCAAGGCAGCGGAAGGAGAGGGTGGGCTCCACCTTCCATATGCTGTGCCCTAGACACGGTGATTCTTAACAAATCACCGCCGCTACGGCCATGGGCAGTGTGCGATGTCGGCAATGACACTCGTGCGCCTCCAGGCTATGCGACCTTTACCTTCACCTTTGTGTGTAAATGAACACAATATATCTGACAGAATTTGAACTCAGCATGCCGATTTCACAGTTGCGACTAATACACCAATCTCATGCAAAGTCACCAGAGAACAGAATCTTCAAACGAAGACTGTCTCAGCCTAAGACTAACATATGGTGAACATAACTATGGGAGCGGAGGCAAGAACTATTACATTACTTTGTTAGACTAGCTGAGAAAAAGAAAACGAAAATGGCTAATATTAACCCAATGAACAGGAAGAGTTGAAATGCTGCAAAGAGGAGAATGGAGGAAAACCAGCTGATCATGATGAAACCATTAGAAGCAACGATGAATAAATGTATTTAGCCGCCGCACCACAGTCTTAAAAAAAAGAAAGAAAAAAGAACAATCATAACTAATCGACTCAACAGCTGAGAAAGGAGATTGAAAGCCAAGAAGTTTCGTTCCAGTTGTTTTGTGTATATCTTTCATCTCAACCCATTTAAAAGACTGAAAAAGGACTGCTTCTTAGTCTTTTGGTTATGAGCAAAGTGTAGTATATGTTCTGATACTACACTTCATCTGTTCTATTGTCAGTCAGTAAAAAAGAAATCCTTCTAGACAGAGCCAATTTTTATTTTTGTACCAATCCAGAGTGGCCCGTTTTGGGAGAGCTGGATTTTCCCCACATTAAATAACCGACCGTCGGTCTAACTACCCTTGTGGGGAGCCAAGTAAATAGGTACAGGTTGAGAAAGGAAGAAACAAATTCCAAATCTGTAAAGACCATGTTTCTGTTTGCTGAGCAATTTAAACAAAGTAAATCGTTTGTTCTGATTGGGCAATAAAATAAAGAGGGAAGTTCAAATAGAAAAAATGTCAGAGCGATCAAGAACATAAATTAAAACTTGATTTCAATTTTATTAATAAAAAGATTTAATGTTTCAGAATTTTTGAGTGGAGGATTGATAATTTGGATTAATTGGATTATTCGGATTACTATTCTCATCTTTGTCTGCAAGGACCCGTGGCGCAATGAATAAAAGTGCTAAGTAATAATCAGTTCTAAGTGACAGTCTTCTGGAGGTTGAAGGTTTAATCTTCACTATAGGTGATACAAAGAATCCAATTACAAATTACTTAAGACTTCTACCCGGTTATGGCTGACGGAACGAGAGCAAGTTGCTCCATAGAAGATCAAAGGTTACATCGACTGAAATGTTGTGAGAATAACATTTAAGATGAGAACAGCAATCTGAATCAATCAAGTAATATAAAAAAAATATGTAATTTTTCAATATTCATTGCCAGTTTATGGAGTCAGTAAAAAAGATTTTTACTCAACCACCAGAATCTAAAATGATATTGGTTAACTCAAAAACATATTTAACGTTTATTTATGTATATTCACTCGATCTTTTTACTGAAGAAACACCTATATATCTTATATATATATATCTTATATATATATATATATATATATATATATATATATAAAGTCAATGTTTGTGTGTTATAGAAATCGATATGTTAACAGAACATTCACATAAGTTTCAATAAGGGTTCAATTTTTAACAGACTCTAAAGACACCATTTAAATTTTCATTCGATTCTATCTGGGATCACTAGAGGCAATTATCGGTTAGGTCCATAAAATAACTGAAATATATTAGAACGTAAAGAAACGAAATTAATTTTAAAAAAAAATAGATTTTCTTCATTTTATAAAACAAAAATAAAATTAAACAAAGAATATCTCGGTGAAGAATGTATTTTAAAAAAAGGTTTAAACATTTAAATAATTATTTTTATTGGTATTTTTAAGATTTAAAATCATTAAAAAGAAATTCGTTTAGATTCGTTAAACACATTTGCTGCTTTACAGCTCTCTGCAAGAAACAACTCTTCAACAAATATATTTGTTAAGAAAACACCACCACGCCAACAGTTTTTATTTATTACTTGATCTCATATTGCAAATGTCATTTTTAACTTTTCTTTCAAGGAAAAAATTGTAAACATGATTATATGTGAAATTATTTCCGAGTGAATACCGTTCGTATATAGATATATATCCACCTCATTTTTCTTTTCGTGTCTAGAAACAATTTACTATTAGGAAGAGATCAGAAATCCGAATGAAAAATCAAAACAAAATTTTTATTGAACTTCGGTTGCATGTTAATCAGCTAGCAGGCATATATAGAGAGTGAGTGACACGATTAAGTGATGAACACAGAGAAAGCGGAACCTTCCCTGTAGCAATTGCCCGGTGATGCGGTGGGGGGGGGATATTAATTAGCTTTGCTCACTCACTATTATTATGTAGCAGGTCAGAGACTTTGAACTTTTTTTTTTACCCTGCTTCACTTTAGTACATCTTTCTGAATTAAACCACTTGCCCACACCATGAAGCCTTTTTTATTTGCAATCTCTTTTTCCATCTACTGTTTTGTCTATCTTTCTAGATATGTTTTATTTAATTATTATTAGTTTGTGACTGCATGTCTGTAACCAACACTATGTCACAGTTCTCAAGGATATTATTATTCTCACACCTTTTCTGAATATTGAGAATAATATATTACTAGCAATAATGGCCATGCACTGTGTGCATATTTCTGCTTATCTTCTATTATAAGTGTGAAAGTTCGTTTTGAAACATCTCGCGTGCTGTGTCTGCAGTGGAAGGTGACTTTCTCAGACGAACGAAGCTGGTAAAAATCCGGGAACGCTTGGTTGTAAACAATTAGTCGACTAATCTGTGTTGTCGTTTTGTTAGCTAATCACCGACAACATTCGCATAAAACTGGTAGAAATTGCTTGTTCACTACTTCTATGGATGCCGTGTTGATGTACTGACGATTGTCTCTCATGACCCTTTTTTCCTGATTTCAATTATCCTGTTCTTCCAGTTTGTCGTTCTTGTCCCTTTCTGAAGATCCAAAGATTCCCGGTTCACTTACTACTTTCCTTTATTGCAGAATCCTCAAAGGATTCTTGCACAATTTCTGGATACACAATCCTTCCATATCTGGTGCTTTGCTAATCTTTCCACCGTTAGTAAAAGAAGTTTTACATCGCTGCAAATCTGATCAGTCCAGCGCTTTGGAGGCCTACCACAAGGTCTTTTACCAGGAAATTCTTCCTTGAATGCCTGGTAAACATTGCTTTCAGGACGACCTCTTCTGATAATGATGTGACCAAACCAGCTCATTCTTCTTTTCTTGATAACCTTGATGATGTCATTTCGAAACCCAAAAGTTTCTTTAAATTGGGTTACCTTGCAGTGATACAGAGGGGTTTTGCCGACCACGCTTCTCAAACAATCATTTTCAAATACAGATGGTTTTCTTTTGTCTGCCAAAGACAGTGGAAGCCAAAGCAATCCTTTTATTTACCTAGTTTGATACATTCGGAACTAAGGATTCAAGAAAAACGAAATTATCAACGTTTTCCACGTCGATTTGATTGGTTCTCATGTCACGATTGAATTCATCGGTCATTATTTTGCATTTTGCTACATTTATCCTTAGTCTCCATTCGGAGCACACATTTTCCAGTTCTTCAATCGATAATTGTAGCTTTTCAAACACAACAGACATCTGCATATCTTAAGCCACATGACATATTTCTGCGCAGATGGAACTGGCTCAAGCTTGTAACACCATCCATTACAGAAAAATGTAGAAGAGTGTAACGGATAAGATGTAGCCCTGCGTCACACCCACTTCCACTTTGAACCCGTCTGTTAAGCTGCTATCAATTAAAACTGTGCATTGCGTGTTGTCATACATCTATTTAATGATGTTGATATCCAATAGCTTTTAACATTTTCCATAATGCCTGTTTCGACACTGTTCCCGGTTTTGTGTAATCCGACCCTAAAGTGACCCGATTGCCGCGTACTACATTTTTCTCTTGTCAGTTGTTTTGTGGTACATGCACCCTTTCGAGATTATTTAATGCTGAACTCAGTCATTTTGCTAAATGATTTTTGCTTTCAAGAACTTCCCATCTGTGGCACACGTTACAATGGGAATGTTCCCCTACACACTACAACATAGTCGCTTTCAAGTCAGATATCAACAAATATCTATAGAGTCATCCTGTGAATTAATCATAGTTCGCAATCCTTTCATATTACTGTTCCATCATCCACTTGAAAATCTCACTAAACCTTATCCTCGAGTGGCTTTTTGCCTTGATAAGTGGTGATCCACTTGTATATAAAACAAAATACATTTTAAACATTTATTCATGGTGTAAAGTTTTGTGCAATTCATTTTACTATGATGATGGTTCGTATTTTTTCATTTGTCAGATCTGAAACACTTCCCATGTAGAAGACCCACTTTGTTTTTTAGCATGAATGTTATTGTGTCTACTTTTTTTTTTCAAACAATTCCTTCATACTTCACATTGTGTTTCATAAGGATTGATAATATGTATTATTCGGACTACTATTCTCATCTTGGATGTTATTCTCATGTTTTGGTCGATGTAACCTCCGACCTTAGAATCTGTACGGAATTTTGAATGGAACCCTGTACTTAATCCACTGGGGTAGTTTTCTCTTGTTCCATCAGCCTTGACCGGGTAGAAGTCTTAAGTAATTCGTAATTGTATTCTTAGTATCGCCCTCACTGAGGATTGAACCTTCAACCTCCAGAAGACTGTCACATATAACTGATTAACTTAGCACTTATATCGGTTACGCCACAGTGGTGATATTACAAATTACTTAAGACTTCTACTCGGTCATGGCTGACAGAACGAGAGCAAGCTACCCTCATGGATTAAATAAAAGGTTCTGTTTGCAATTCCGTACAGATTCCAGAGTTCGACAATATGCACCTGAACAAGATCGGAGGTGACATGAACCGAAACGTTGTGAGAATAGCATCCAAGATGAGAAGAGTAGTCCGAATGATCCAAATAATTCATATTATCGTCATAAAATCTTTTGTTAGTCGAAATGAGATCAATACATTCGGTAAGAACATGTTTTATTCAGTGTTTGCAGCCTGGCAGGCATCACACATTGTTTCGTGTTGTTCTTTTAAGTAGGAATTAGTCATCTTTGTATGACCGATTCGAAGCCTGGATCATGTTACTTCTTCCTTTCAACACTTTTTTGTTAAGCTTTGTTTTTTCATACCCCCCCCTCTTCTTGGTGTTGTGAAATAAGAATGGTCGACACACAAAATACAAAGTCGTTTATTCTGGAGAAGAAATATAGTACATCGTTCTGAACCCAGAATCCTCCACTCTATAATAAAGGCAATGTGTACTTATTTGTACATAAATAAATATATATCCCTCCTATCACACAAAAGTAAGCAAGTAAAAAAACGTGACTTTTTCTTGCCTTTGGACGAAACCATTTCATGTGGTGAAGAGAAGCGAGAAAGCAACTAGCAAGTCAGACAATCTTCGCTGCCTGAAATGAATTACACTCTAAATAAAAAATCAACAGTAAATTTTTTTTTTTAGGTCATCAAAAATAATTTATATATGAAAAATTAAATTACTGACATATTTCTATGATTTTATATACTAGTGCAACCACGGGCAAAGCATAATACCCCTCCCCCGTCATTTTGAAGGAGGGTGTACACTCGTATGGTTATAAACAGTTAATTATTAACGTCACACAGTAAAAGAAAGAATGCTGTTTCAATGGTCCATCTTGTTTAAGTGTGTTCAGCTACTCAACAACAATTAGTATTAAATATACTGAAAATTTAAGACAAACTTCTGTAACATTATAAACCTACCAATATTAAACAGTAACATTTACATCTGGCCTGTAACTAGATGGTCTTCTCACTCTTTAGCTCTTGTAGATATGTATTATTATGGCTGATGTACATTACAATATTGCATGTTGAGATCATCATATTCGGTTGAACCCTCAGCACTTAGCCTGCTGTTGTAATAACGGCAAAAGCTGCTGTTGTAGCAGAGCCAGATACACACACACACACACACACGCACACACACACACACACATATATATTTATTAATTTTATACATACATAAAAGTACTTTTACTTTTATGTATGTATAAAATTAATAAATGTATAAAATTAATAAATGTATACAATTAATAAAAAATATATATATATTAATGAAAAATACGTCCTATAAAGTTAAGGGCGACTAATAATGCAATTTTCCGCATCTTAATCACTTAGGAAGTGAAAGAATCGAAATAGTAGTAAGCAAAAAAACAACGAACGCTGCAATCACCAGTAAAAACAATTACATAAAAATACATTATATATACTAGCAAATATATGTATATAAAACAACTAGCAAATATATGCTCCCTCCGGTCGCATATTTTTGCTAGTTGTTTTATTTAATTGCTCTCTCTCTCTCTCTCTCTCTCTCTCTCTCTCTCTCTCTCTCTTTCTTGAAATAAAACTTTCTGTGCGTTTGAATAACCAGAGGGTGAGTAACCAAATGTTGAAATGGCCACCAGCTGTTCCATCATATTTCATTGCAATCTAATTTAATTATGTAAATCAATTATATAGATTAAAAAACAAAAAAAAAACAATGTCTTAAATTAATTCTATTTATAATTTTTTATTAAGATTATTGAGGAAAATATTTTAAATACATCTGAAAATCTGAAAAAACAAAAACAATCATGAGTGTATATTTGCGAATATTAATTTATTAGAAGCTTTAAAACAAATTAATTATGTAAATTTGAAAGACGTGTGATGTTTGGGAAAGTTTTGGAATGGGTATATATAGGAGCTGATAAGTATATATAAAAAGAGAGCGATCAAAACTAATAATATAGTCTCCATATATATATATATAGTGTCCGCCATAATTAACTATATATGTATGTATCTGGATATGCTACAACAACAGCTTTTGCCATGATTACAACAGCAGGATAGTGCAAAGGCTTTATACTTTCAGCAGAACAGCACACAAGCCCATTATGCTGCAGTTGTGCAAGACTGGCGAAATAACAGGCTGCCCGGTTGATGGATTGGCAAGCGTGGACTATTGGAGTGATCGTCTTATTTGACCCCTTCCAACCTTTTACTGTAGGACATACTCAAAGACAAAGTCTACTCAACAAAGTTCTGTAACATTGTTGAACTTATGGAACAAATCCGAGCTGCCATTGCTAACGTGCCGTTGAAGCAGTGTGCCGAAGTATGCCACTCAGTCCCTAAAAGATTAGAAAAGTGCATTGCACCCCATGAAAAGTACAGAGCTTTAATAAACATCATGTTTTATGTTTCAAAAAACTTGAGTGTTTTACCCTTTGTTAGTTTCTATATTGCAGTTGCATAGTTTTTCTATGGTACACTTATTATGTTGAAATAAAATTATATAGTTACTTATGTCGAACTCTTTATACACATCAATACACTTTACTTTGAAACAGTGACGTGATACTTCTACTGTTCAAAGAATATATGGTCCATGAAATCCTAATAGTTAGTACCATTCAGTTTAGACTTCACATGATCCAACAATTGGTAGGTCGATAATTCTAGCCCATAGGAGAGTAGAAAGTGTACTTTGGGTTTACTTTCTGCAACTTCGTAACTCTCGCTTCCCTTATTTCGTCCTTTAGTCCTCACATTTCATGAGTGATACTTCTGACAAAGAGGGGAGAATTGCTGTTTTCTGAGTCAGAATCTATCCATTTAACACTTATCGTTGGCTAGTTTTTCACCTTGAAGTGGTAATTATTTTAGCTCCTTACATCGAGTGGCTTCATGCCTTGTCTGGAGCGATTTCTATTAAAAGAAATTTCACACTGTCACCTTCTTGCTGCCTTATTTTAGTCACAGTCATATCTGCGTCAGATAAAATCCATCCTTTGACCCATCCATCAGGTCAATCAAGTGTAAGCCGAGATTTGTTCATGATCCAATTGGATGCTGTAAAATATTTGCTTTACTGAGTTTGTTTGCCGATGAGGTTTCTTCACAGATCCCAACAATTTACAAAATATTTTCTACCTTTGATCCTTGTCGACTTTTTCAATTCCAACCAGTTCAAAGATCTGACAGCCGGTTAAAAGTGGTTGTCCACTTTAAGTTATTTTAGTTTATACTCATCTTAATCGTTTTTTTCCTTTGTTTCTCAATCTAAAGTTATCACGTTTTCAACGGCCATTTTTATTCGTTTCTCTGAAGCTCCTTTGGTGTCTTCAAGAATGAACAGTCAATCATTCAATAAATTTGTTATTTTCTCTTCATCAATATATGTTAGGTTATTTCTATTACACATGTTTCAATATAGATGTGCATATTATGGAAGAAAAAAAATTATATTAATTACAGAGGCTTTAAATTAATATCATTTTATTCTGTGTAATGACTTCAAATAATCCATTCTCGTACATTTTAAATATCTCACATAATAGTTGTTAAAAATGGCCGAAAATTTAGTTACAAATTTTAATGAGTGTGCAAATTGATTAGCTGCTAAATCCCACCCTTTCACTGTAGAGGTCCCTAGATAATGGAAGATTTTGCTCTGAACGCTTCTTTTCTTGGTCTGCTTGCCTTTGGAGTTCCTTTCCTGCTCCTTGTTTCCCCGACAACATACAGAAATTTAAATGTAATGTGAACAAACATCCTGCAACCCAACTCCTCACCCAGGTTGCCCCATATCACAATACTCCCTTACTCTTCTGTGCAATATGCCTTGTTTGGGGTGAATAATAAAAATACAAAATTTTACAAAGATTAGTTCGGAACTGTTTAAAGTCATTGAAGTTTATGTGATTTGCATACGCGCTTCAAAGGGAGTAAAAAGTTTTGCAATATTTTTCAAAATTCAACAGTTTCAGATGTTTCTGTTGAGAATGCGCAAGTGATTGATTACACTGGACTGTGAGATGTCATGATTACAAAAAAAAAAAAAAATCTGATATGGTAGCATATTGCTTCATTATGGAAAATTGCAAGTCGTGTCATGTCGAACTCATCTGATACGAAGTCAGAGTATTCTTTGTTGAATGTGATTTGCATAATAACTTCATACGCGCTGTAGAGAGAGTACAATGTTTGGCAATATTTTGAACAATTCAGCATCTCTAGATGATTCTGCTGAGGTCGTGAAGGCTATGAACTACACTGGATTTTGAGATGCTGAACTCACCTGACATTTCGTCCAAGTGTTATTTGCTGAATTTGCCTAGGAGCATGGAATCCATGATTTCAGGCCTAGCCGACCTTATGTAAGTTCTTGAACCATTATATTTACTTCAACTTTCAAATGTTTTTGCTTGTTTCCGCAACATTATGGCCCAATTCGAACGCGTAAAGCATAAATCTCCAAATTAAACTACGTTGCATCTTCAGATCACACATGTAAGGAAACAATGCACAATGCATGTCAGTGCACACGATACGACCAACCACAGCAGGTGCACCTTTCACTGCTTGAACTTTTTCCCTAATTTGATATACACACTGCAAATATTGAAAACTTTCGACTCACCCTTACATTATAGATTCTTCAACTTGAACAACTTTTCGTTCCTTTTCAGCCAAACGTTTCAAAAAGTAAGCGTTGAAATACGATATCTCTTAGAATAGAAAAACATCCCAAAATACTTGCAATGAAGTAGAAAGGGAAATGGATTTCTTCTACCATCAATCATTGTCAACCATTATTTTTTTGTTGGGGGTGGGGGGAGGCTCGCTATTTTTTTGTCAGAATGTTTATGATGAGAAATCACAATTTACGTCATTTATGATCAGACTGTTATCCTCATCTTGGTTGTTCTAATGTTTTGGGGGAGTGTAAACCCACCCCCACCAGTTGTCAGCCATAAATAGAGAACATCTTTTGAACAAGTTGCCGAGCCAGGTTAAAAATAGATAGAATTGGATAAATTCAGAAATAATGGTTAAAAAAAAAGCAATGAAGAGGACACTTTTGGGAACTATTGGATGATATATTTAACAGAATTTGATCTGTATATTGATATTGTATTAATAGTTTGGTTTAGTTGTTTTGTTTTATGGCATATCAACCCTTTTCGGGTTATTTAATGCTAAATCTGGTAATTTTGGTGAAAGTCTTTATGCTTCAAGTTTGTTATATGTTCAAGTATTTGTTCATGGTGTTTGGTTAAGTGAAAGGGTGGGAAGGGATGGGGAATTGTTTTTTGTTTTGGATTTTGCAGAACATGATTGAGTTTTGCAAAGAAAGATAAAAAACAATAAAACATCAATGTTTGGTGCATTTTGAGTCAGGAAGTCAATAACTTCAGACAGCCTGATCTGGTAGCACCAGTAGGTTCTATTGACCCATATATGGGGTCCTTACAGGTACTACCACTCTGGGCAGAGCGGACCTGGGAGCAATGGGAACTAAGGGGAAACTCCACATTTCCCACAACTCCCAAATGGAGGCCTCACCAATGGATGTCTTTTAAGATCATACCCAGGACCTGTATTAATAGTGTAAATGACCTGTGTCATGAGCTTTTTAAGGGTTTAGTAAAGTTGGTTAAAAAGGGGAGACGGTCAAAGAGGTAAAACATCTAATTCAAGACAGGAATGACTTTTGAAGTGACAGTTTAAAGGCTTTCTGATGAAAATAGCTTTTAAACAGTTTAATATTGTAATACATGACGATTCGATAGCTTTAAAGGCTGAAAAAAAATTATTTTCTACCCTGAATGGTGACAAAGTAAATAATGCTTTTTTTCATGGAAAAGTTAACAGAAAATAAACTTGTTTTTAGATAAAATGAAAAATAACATCAAGCAAACGTGTGTATCATGCCATTTGCAATTTTCCGCAACATATCAGGTTAATTTTTTTTGACACTGTGCGACGTCACATGTTATGATGTTGAATTGGAAAAGCTTCCAGAGATTCACTAATTTTTTGTACGTCTGTTTATATATATATATATATATATATATATACAAATAAAATGGTTAGCTGTTGTTTGAAACAATCTATTAATTTAGAGAGGTTCAACAAATTAGCCTGAGTGCCTTTTTTATAATATAAATAAACTACATTACACACCATCTCCCCTAAATACGAATACACCATATAACTAGACAAACATGCAACATCCGTAATCAGCAATTAAGCTGTATTAAATTATACTAAGTTACAATTAAGGCCCATACATCCATATAGACAACCCCATAAACTCGGTACTTTCCCCAGAAGGGACACTTGAGAGAATTCACCGGATGATGAAAACGGTGATTGTTGGATTCCATTTTACGTACTGTTTTTTTTTTTTTTGTGAGTCAGTGAAGATTTAAAATGGGTTGTAAGGACCTTTTCTAAACAGTAAAGATCTACCCATATCAATGAGATTATGGTACGTCTCTGAAATATGTAAAGTTTTTAAATAAATAATTTATATATATATATATATATATATATATATATATATAGATGGACGAAGAGTGATAAACATGCACGAATGTCAAAATTTATTTCAAACTTCGATTGTTCAATGCAAGGTATATTCTGTAATAAAATTATGTTTATTATTCTTTCTTTAAGCCAAGGATTTTCAAAGATCGAGATCTTATCATCAGAGGAATTATAGATAGATAAGTTGGCAATAGAAAAGCCAAAATTCAACATTTAAAAAAATATTAAGAAAATGATGGGTGAAAAAAGTTTGTGTAAAAAGATATTGGGTTTGTCCAGGTGGTAATTGTCCGCCGATAAGGTGTCCAATGGAAGGAACTTTCGATGGAGAAGAAAAAGTTTCGTGGAGGCATCACAGAAAGGCGTTCAAAATGAAGTAAATCCAATGGTGAAAATTGAGTTCAAGTCATAGATGGAGTGCACTTAAACGGAATTAAAATGAAGAAATCTGGCCATTTAAAAACAATGCTTCCTATATATATATATATATATATATATATATAGGGAGTTACGCGCTCCACTACTTTTGGAGATGCTTCAGTTCCCGCTCACACCTCTAAAATTGGAACTGGTTCCCCTCACACTCCCCATTTTCAAAAAGAAACTGCTCCAACTTCTTTAAAAAAGGAGTGTCTCTTTTTCAATGCTCTATAGTGAAAATGTACCTTCTTTCATAAACGTTCTATTTCCTTAATGAGTGGTCAAAATATAGACGTGGGCATCAAAAGATCTAGTCAATATGGGTGGCACTGTCACTTTAAGTGTAAGACTAAGATAATATTTAACAAATCTCGCTATTATTTTGATATTTGCTAAGATTCTTTTTTGTTTTTACAATATACATTTATTTAAATCTTATATTTGAATGCCTATGTTCAATTTTTGCTCATTTAGAACACGGTGGTAGGACCTAAGCCCACCAAAATAATTCAAACACAGATAAAAGTAAAAATAAGTTAATTTTTTTAAATAAAAAAAAAAAATCTTTATATTTTTTACAATTATCAATAATTCTTTGTAATTTTTTTTCTTGACAACAATTAAAAATTTATTTTTTTACTTCATATTTAAACATTTTTCCGGTACTTTGTAAATACTGCATTCTTTTAAAGATTACATCATAAAAAAACATGCACCATTTTTACTCCTAACCCTAAGTCCAGGTGGTAAAACGAAAAATACATTTAAAAAAAAAAAAATGTATTGTATTGCTCATCATTCTCGGAAAGAAAAAAACAATTATTTTAGAATGCAGATTGGGGGATCAGTTTTTCATATAATTTTAACATAAAATGATCCACCATTTCCGGACCATTCCAATTTTTTAGGACAGTTAACCAATCTACTTTTTAAAGCGATTACATGTGATTTTATGACTTCGCTGGTCGGACTTAGAGTTAGTGGTAAAATCTTTTAGTTAACTGCCCTTAAAAGTTAGAATGACCCGGAAAGAGGGGATCATTTTATGTTAAATTTATATGTGCAACAAATTCCCTATTCTAAATTAAAAGAATGTTTTTTTGTTTTTTTTTCAGTGTGTTCACACGTAATCGCTTAAAAATGTAGAATCTCATTTTTTTGGTGGTGGTGGTAGAGGGGTCACTTTTATGTTTTTCCTTTACGTATTGTATCCAAGATTTTGATAAACTCAGTGCGAGATTTTCAGCTATATTTTTCTTTTCGTCTCTCTCTCTATCTCTCATTATATATATATATATATATATATATATATATATATATATATATATATATATAAAGAGTTTGAATGCAAAACACGATAAATCCATTTTGTTTGAATTGAGACATTAAACAATAAAAGAACAAATATATTAAATCTAAACTTCGACTGAAAGCTTATTTTAATTAAAAGCAAACAGAAATTATCCCGGTATCATTATGTAAAACATGATTTTTCAGTGTAGTAAAATGTTGAAATGCAACACTTTTTGCTGTGATAGCTTCGTAATTTTGTAAAATTGCGTTTATCGTGTTTTGCAGTCATACTATTCATTTATTCATTATATATATATATATATATATATATATATTTTTTTTTGATTTTATTCCATTAGTTGCGACAAAACAAGTTTTGTTTCATTGGTGCAAATAGCGACCAACTCATCGGGCTAGCGATGGAATTCAAATGGCATACGTTTTAATTGTAATTCCATCGCTAGCCTGATGAGTTGGTCGCTATTTGCACCAATGAAACAAAACTTGCTTTGTCGCAACTAATGGAATAAAATCAAAAAATATATATTTTGCTCTGAATTTTCATTGAGCACTCTCATAAACCCGGTTTCAACTTCCTTCGGATTCATACCCCCTGGATATTTGTAACAAGTTAATTATATATATATATATATATATATATATATATATATATATATATATATACGTATAGTTTGGCAGCAAATTGTTATTAAGACAGGCTTCATTAAAATCCACGGAGTTCTGCTTTTTTGAGATTTTCTTGGTAAGAATCTCCTGAAGATGGACGAGACGTCCGAAAGCGCTCGAGATTTGACCCAAACCATAACGATGGGTGCTATACTGCACCAGCTACTATCACACGATCGTAAAATCGCTCGAAGAGTCGAACGACTTACCAAGAAAATCTCAAAAAAGCAGAACTCTGTGGATTTTAATGAAGCCTGTCTTAATATATATATATATATATATATATATATATATATATATATATATATATATATATATATATATATATATATATATATAGTATCCTTGAGAGTCAGAAATGTTATCAACTCAATAACTTTGTTGTAAAATTGACTTCTGCACAAGATCGATTTTACTCTTTCTTTATAAACCCATAGCATGGCTACTCAGGGTTGCCCGGGAGCCTGAACAACAAAATAGAGAAGTTAAAAAGTGTGTGTAACATCTTTCTTTTAAAACTTATTTACCTCCTCCCTCCCTCTCTCTCTTTCTCTCTGGCAACTGAAAAGAAAATTACCCTAAATGTCGACCTGCCCCGACTTATTTTGTTCCTGTTGATCTCCATAAAAATGAGTCCATATTCTGTCCGAGGCAATGCTGACAAAGAATATATCAGCTTTGTGATGGTGCCTTGTGTAGTTTCTGACTTTTAGGTGGACACACACAGACAACTGCTCTTTATATGAACCCATGATATCCTGTTGCTTTGAAATATGTGTTTCTAAATACAATAATCGTTTT
>OY744527.1:57979232-58001732 GCA_963556195.1 Sepiola atlantica
CCTTATATAAATATATATATATATATAAATTTGGGAAAGTTCATTTTTTTTTAAGCATTTTTAAAATTTTAAACTTAAAGAAAGAGGCAAAATGCCATCAAAAAACCATGTGTTAGATGCAGATAATTTTTATTAAAATCAAAATTTTTTTTCTTTTTTATCTTGACTTTTTTATCTAATAATTTTGCCTGATATAACAGGCCTCGTCAGAGCTTTAGTCAAATAAAATCTATTAACCTTATTTTTGTTCGTAACAATCCTTCCTGGTCTTGTAGAAGTGGCGTCCGATGTCGTGTGGACTTAATGGTGTAAGTGTCTCTTAAATTTGAACTTAAATCGCGCATGGTCGCTGGTAGGTATTAATGTGGGAAAGTTAATTTTTTTAAGCATCTTTAAAATTTTAAACTTTAAGAAAGAGGCAAAATGTCTTAAAAAAACCATGTGTTAAATGCAGATATTTTTTATTAAAATCAAAATCAAAAATTAAAATATTATTTTTTTAACTTACACTGGAAGTGTAGAAGGTGTCTGGGGTAGATATCTCCCATTTAACAGCTGATCTTACACCGAGCTGAAGTTGGACAATGACCCTCTCAAAGTCATGAACTTCTTTTACTATCTTGGGGATATGTTGAGTGTTCGTGGTGGTTGCGAGTTAAGCTCTACCATGAGGGTAAGATCGGCATGATGTAAGTTCTGCAAACTGTTGCCAATCCTGACATTGCGAGCTATCCCTCTCACTACCAGGGGAAGAGTATATAGCAACTGTGTTAGGTGTGTGATGCTGTATGGAGGTGAGTGCTGGGCTTCCATCCAGTCTTCACTCGCCTGTTTACAATGTAAGGACACAGCAATGATCAGATGGATATGCAATGTCGGATCAGATCAGACCCGACATCTGATATCCTGTTAGTGAGGCGGAATATATCAAAGTTTGATGAACTCCTGACGATCAGTCTGCTACATTGATTTGGCCACATTGAGAGGAGCGACTCTTGGCTAAGAAAATGCAGAGACCTTGAGGTGGAGGGCCAGAGGAAATTGGATGACCCAAGAAAAGTTGGATGCAAACCATCAACAAGGATTTTAGATAGTGGAATTTGAATGGAATCAATCCTCAAGCTTGGAGACTTGAGATTTCAGACTGTCAGAAAACATCAGATCTCTGACTAAGGGAGATGATGAAGTATAATGCTATGAAAAGGCATACGAAAGACCGTTGGAATCAACACGAACAGCTGGGAAAGGTAAGCTTAACATAGTGCCGCTTAAAGATGTGAAAAGAGAGCGGCATAACCTCTGGATATCTGAGACGAAAGGTAAGCTTTAACATGGTGCCGCTTAAAGATGTGAAAAGAGAGCGGCATAACCTCTGGATATCTGAGACGAAAGGTAAGCTTAACATGGTGCCGCTTAAAGATGTGAAAAGAGAGCGGCATAACCTCTGGATATCTGAGACGAAAGGTAAGCTTAACATGGTGCCGCTTAAAGATGTGAAAAGAGAGCGGCATAACCTCTGGATATCTGAGACGAAAGGTAAGCTTAACATGGTGCCGCTTAAAGATGTGAAAAGAGAGCGGCATAACCTCTGGATATCTGAGACGAAAGGTAAGCTTAACATGGTGCCGCTTAAAGATGTGAAAAGAGAGCGGCATAACCTCTGGATATCTGAGACGAAAGGTAAGCTTAACATGGTGCCGCTTAAAGATGTGAAAAGAGAGCGGCATAACCTCTGGATATCTGAGACGAAAGGTAAGCTTAACATGGTGCCGCTTAAAGATGTGAAAAGAGAGCGGCATAACCTCTGGATATCTGAGACGAAAGGTAAGCTTAACATGGTGCCGCTTAAAGATGTGAAAAGAGAGCGGCATAACCTCTGGATATCTGAGACGAAAGGTAAGCTTAACATGGTGCCGCTTAAAGATGTGAAAAGAGAGCGGCATAACCTCTGGATATCTGAGACGAAAGGTAAGCTTAACATGGTGCCGCTTAAAGATGTGAAAAGAGAGCGGCATAACCTCTGGATATCTGAGACGAAAGGTAAGCTGTATACACACACGGAAGAAGTGTTAAGCGTGTGAAGGTTTTCTGTTTACAAAAGAAAAATGTGTTGACCATCAGAGATGTTACACAAAACCGGAAACGGAAAGGGGTTTACGATCATATGTTGCGATGGGAAGTCGGATATCTGAAGTGAAAGGAGGAAAAGTTCATGGCAGAGTATAAGCATGGTATTCCACAGAAAGACAAAGTGGATCAGATAAAAATGCAGATGTATGTCATTTGTTTGAGGGACACAGTTCAAGAACGGAAGTAGCTGATGGTGGTGGTGAGTAGAATATAAATATGTATCAAAAGGAATAATTTCGAATAGTAAGATTGATAGGCCTTTTGTATGAAGCTAACCAGCATGAGAATGGCTAATGTCAAAAAAATCTGAAAAAAATAGAGATGAATTTCTAGGTGGTCAGGGTGTTCACTCATAATAGCCTAAAAAAAAGTAACATCGTATTTTTTTTTGGGGGGGGGGGGGCGATTTAGCAAAGTGTGTTAATCTAAAATACCTTTATTTTTCATACTGAAAATATCGACTGATATGTTTCAAAGGAAGACATTCATTGATGAAACAAATGTCTTCTAACCTCCCCTACCGATGAATCGTTTGAAGTATGGCAAAATTAACATTTTCAGAAAGAGTGGAAAACGGGGTGAACTGAGTCAAAACGTGACAGAGAAAGAGAGGAAGAAAAAGGAAGAGAAAAAAACAGGAAAAGAGAAAGAAAGATAAAGTGAAAGAGAGAGGACGAAAGAGAAAGAAATAAAATCGAGTTTAATGTGTAAAAAATAAGGACGTAAAGCTCTAGCGATTTGGCCTTTTCTTATAAAAAAATAAAAAATAAAAAAACGGAATTCTGCTTTTTCTGAATTACAAAAAAAAAAAAAACCCCGGAGAACTCACATCTCTGAGCTAAGTATATGAATACCGGATAAAATGAAAAAAATACCCAAAAAATTTATTTTGACCGTTATCAGCTTTTTTCAAAGCAGGTTTAAAAAGGGCCAATACAGATTGAAATAAATTTTTTATTTATTAAGTTTTGAGTTTTATCCTGTGTTTATATATTATATATCTGACCACCAGATGTTAGAGACAAGTCAGGTACATTTTTGATGATCAGAAATATCACGAAACTGCAGTAAAGTGTTAAACTAAGTAAACTTTATTATTTTTATCCAAAAGGATATTGAGCACTTTTCCAAGATCTGCTGTCTTAATTTGGTTCTGTTCAGATTTTGATCTTGTTTTACTGGTTTATATATATATATATAATGTTATAAATGGGGAGGGGGGAGTTGAATCAAAATTAGAGAAATAAAATGTATTTTATAGACATTTTATTAAAGCAAGCAAATCATTTTATCCAGTCTTTATGTTCGCCCTTGGGCCCGAGCAAGTCATGAATGGAAGAAATGTTGTATTTGAGATTTTGAACCGATGTGATGTCGCTGACCCATCCCCTATCCTTGCACTCACGAGAAATGAATCTTGCATCCAACCAGTGATACCCCACCCCCCCGAACTCTTTATCTCCGGCTAGCGACACACTTGGATAAAATAAACAACAGCCAACACCTCATTCCGCGCCCCCAAATCAGTGTAAATCACCCAGCATATCAATAGGGAGATATAAAAAGTGAGTTGGCGAGTCAGGCAGTCAGCCGGAGAGAGACGTCGAAGGGCTAACCACTGGTCAAGTGAACCCACTACCACCGAAATGTATGCAGTGAGAAATGAAAAGATGAAGAAGGAGAAGAAGATTGCATAGTGCCAAGTGGAACTTCCACAATCAGATCCGCACTTATGATTTCTAAACACTTGCTCCCTGAATTCTTTTAATGACTTTTCCATCCAAAGATCGGTGTGAATCTTGGATGAGTGTGATCTTATGACATTCCCCGATTATTGAACTTTTCAGCTTCCGTTGGGGAGATTTGCAGCTACATTCTACACTCATGAGTGAATAACCCTCCTTTTATTCTCTTCCGTGACTTGTTTGGGATATCATTTTGCTCGCCATTAGTTACGTTAAACAGTATCCCTTTCCCTTAAAATAGTGCTGTGTTTTTCTTGTTATTTTTTTGTACATGTTTATCCCTTCTCTTACTATTTTATAAATAAATATTGTTTGAATCTTAACTTGGTGTTTTTGTCGTCTTTTACCTGCTCCTTATTCTTCCTTGTTTTCTATGTGATGTTTTAAATTGGAGAATCCCCTTCCCCTATTAAATATCTGCATGCCTGTATTTCTAAAGCTGTCTTTACTGTGTATGGATGTCATAAGGGGACATAAAAGTAGTTCAAAATAGTTCTGAGAATTAATTTTACCCGTCCTAGGACAAGTATTCTATTTTTTTTTTATATTACCAAGAACACAAAAAATTAGAACCGTTCCCAAGTTATACTTTCCATGAATACATTAAAATAACTTTTCAAAAAAAAAAAAAAATATTGCTGCTGGCATGACAAATCCATTTTCAAAGTAAAAAAAAAAAACCCCACTTTGAAAAGCATATCGGTTTCAACCAAACATTTTATTTGTCTTGAAAATCACAAGGTTGTCTGATGTGTTAGTCTATAGAAACACCGTTTCTCAGAATTCCTCAGATTTATAAGCCCCCTCTCCTCGAGAGGCTGTTCAGAATAAATTATCTGATATTTCTTATGATGATGTTATTACCACTTTTCGTTTTCTTGCCTATGATACTTTAGTAAAAAGTAGAATTTTTTGTGATGAAAATGCTGATAATTGTTGCTTAAAGTAACCAATATAAATATTAATATCTGGTTCAGAAATAGATTTTTTAAAAATATTGATTTCCTCAATTTTTCCGGGCAATTGTATGGTCGATTAAAAAAAAAATGTGTTCCAAGTTTAGTAATGTTATTGTTTTGATAGTGGCTATTTATTACATGATATTGGCTATTTATGTTTACTTTTTATTACATGATATTGGCTATTTATGTTTACTTTTTATTACATGATATTGGCTATTTATGTTTACTTTTTATTACATGATATTGGCTATTTATGTTTACTTTTTATTACATGATATTGGCTATTTATGTTTACTTTTTATGTGTTGATGGATACAAAGCAAAACTTTGCCTAAATATCAACTTTTAGTCTGGCTCCTGTGGAGGGCAGTTAAGGCTTTATTTAAGCTATATTAATAATACTAATAAAAATATGCTTCTCTGGTTGCATATTTTTGCTAGTATATATAACAAACAAACATATACTACACTGCTACTCCTCAAAGGAGGAGATAATGTTTGGGATGATGGTCTCATGACAACAGAAAATACACTATGCCCCCTGAATTGAACATTGAAAGATAGTACATTAGTCTGAAATAGTATAGAAAACTGAATTGACCATTAAAAGATAGTAATAGTATAGTTTCAGCCTCAGACAGATACCAACTAGTAATAAATTACATACAGCATCCTAAGGGCTCTTTGGGCTACAGTTGATTTAACTAACCTATGAGTTTTTATTGCTACTACTATTGTTAGTATTATTATTATTAATAGTAGTAGTAATAATAATAATAATAATAGTAGTAGCATTATAATATTGATCATCCTATCACACACCTGGTATGTCAAGTGTGCTTCATGTCAAATTTAGTGGAATTCTGCCAAAAGTATTCTTTTCCTTCTTCTCATCAGCATCAGCAGTAGTAATAGTCACAATATTATAATTTTGACCCCATCTGGCCCACCAACAATGAATGACACATACTACATGCCAAAGGTACTTCATTCCAAATTTAGTGCAATTTTGTACACTATTTTGGGGAGCCTAGAGTAGTTTTTAGTATTAACATTTTTATTCCTTTATGATGTACCAGCATCTCAACACTGCCTCATACAAAATGCGATGCAATTATGTCAAGTAGTTTTATAGCCTATAAGACAGAAATAAATTATTAATCACTAGCTGTTCCTACCCGGCGTTGTCCGGGATTAAACAATCTATTGAGATATTAAGTCATGGATTAAACAATCTATTGAGATATTAAGTCATGGATTAAACAATCTATTGAGATATTAAGTCATGGATTAAACAATCTATTGAGATATTAAGTCATGGATTAAACAATCTATTGAGATATTAAGTCATGGATTAAACAATCTATTGAGATATTAAGTCATGGATTAAACAATCTATTGAGATATTGAGTCATGGATTAAACAATCTATTGAGATATTAAGTCATGGATTAAACAATCTATTGAGAGATTAAGTCATGGATTAAACAATCTATTGAGATATTAAGTCATGGATTAAACAATCTATTGAGATATTAAGTCATGGATTAAACAATCTATTGAGATATTAAGTCATGGATTAAACAATCTATTGAGATATTAAGTCATGGATTAAACAATCTATTGAGATATTGAGTCATGGATTAAACAATCTATTGAGATATTGAGTCATGGATTAAACAATCTATTGAGATATTGAGTCATGGATTAAACAATCTATTGAGATATTGAGTCATGGATTAAACAATCTATTGAGATATTAAGTCATGGATTAAACAATCTATTGAGATATTAAGTCATGGATTAAACAATCTATTGAGATATTGAGTCATGGATTAAACAATCTATTGAGATATTAAGTCATGGATTAAACAATCTATTGAGATATTAAGTCATGGATTAAACAATCTATTGAGATATTAAGTCATGGATTAAACAATCTATTGAGATATTAAGTCATGGATTAAACAATCTATTGAGATATTAAGTCATGGATTAAACAATCTATTGAGATATTAAGTCATGGATTAAACAATCTATTGAGATATTGAGTCATGGATTAAACAATCTATTGAGATATTGAGTCATGGATTAAACAATCTATTGAGATATTAAGTCATGGATTAAACAATCTATTGAGATATTAAGTCATGGATTAAACAATCTATTGAGATATTAAGTCATGGATTAAACAATCTATTGAGATATTGAGTCATGGATTAAACAATCTATTGAGATATTGAGTCATGGATTAAACAATCTATTGAGATATTGAGTCATGGATTAAACAATCTATTGAGATATTGAGTCATGGATTAAACAATCTATTGAGATATTAAGTCATGGATTAAACAATCTATTGAGATATTAAGTCATGGATTAAACAATCTATTGAGATATTGAGTCATGGATTAAACAATCTATTGAGATATTGAGTCATGGATTAAACAATCTATTGAGATATTGAGTCATGGATTAAACAATCTATTGAGATATTAAGTCATGGATTAAACAATCTATTGAGATATTAAGTCATGGATTAAACAATCTATTGAGATATTAAGTCATGGATTAAACAATCTATTGAGATATTAAGTCATGGATTAAACAATCTATTGAGATTGTAAGTCATGGATTAAACAATCTATTGAGATATTAAGTCATGGATTAAACAATCTATTGAGATATTAAGTCATGGATTAAACAATCTATTGAGATATTGAGTCATGGATTAAACAATCTATTGAGATATTGAGTCATGGATTAAACAATCTATTGAGATATTAAGTCATGGATTAAACAATCTATTGAGATATTAAGTCATGGATTAAACAATCTATTGAGATATTAAGTCATGGATTAAACAATCTATTGAGATATTAAGTCATGGATTAAACAATCTATTGAGATTGTAAGTCATGGATTAAACAATCTATTGAGATATTAAGTCATGGATTAAACAATCTATTGAGATATTAAGTCATGGATTAAACAATCTATTGAGATATTGAGTCATGGATTAAACAATCTATTGAGATATTGAGTCATGGATTAAACAATCTATTGAGATATTGAGTCATGGATTAAACAATCTATTGAGATATTAAGTCATGGATTAAACAATCTATTGAGATATTAAGTCATGGATTCAACAATCTATTGAGATATTAAGTCATGGATTAAACAATCTATTGAGATATTAAGTCATGGATTAAACAATCTATTGAGATATTGAGTCATGGATTAAACAATCTATTGAGATATTAAGTCATGGATTAAACAATCTATTGAGATATTAAGTCATGGATTAAACAATCTATTGAGATATTAAGTCATGGATTAAACAATCTATTGAGATTGTAAGTCATGGATTAAACAATCTATTGAGATATTAAGTCATGGATTAAACAATCTATTGAGATATTAAGTCATGGATTAAACAATCTATTGAGATATTGAGTCATGGATTAAACAATCTATTGAGATATTGAGTCATGGATTAAACAATCTATTGAGATATTGAGTCATGGATTAAACAATCTATTGAGATATTAAGTCATGGATTAAACAATCTATTGAGATATTAAGTCATGGATTCAACAATCTATTGAGATATTAAGTCATGGATTAAACAATCTATTGAGATATTAAGTCATGGATTAAACAATCTATTGAGATATTAAGTCATGGATTCAACAATCTATTGAGATATTAAGTCATGGATTAAACAATCTATTGAGATATTAAGTCATGGATTAAACAATCTATTGAGATATTAAGTCATGGATTAAACAATCTATTGAGATATTAAGTCATGGATTAAACAATCTATTGAGATATTAAGTCATGGATTAAACAATCTATTGAGATATTGAGTCATGGATTAAACAATCTATTGAGATATTAAGTCATGGATTAAACAATCTATTGAGATATTAAGTCATGGATTAAACAATCTATTGAGATATTAAGTCATGGATTAAACAATCTATTGAGATATTAAGTCATGGATTCAACAATCTATTGAGATATTAAGTCATGGATTAAACAATCTATTGAGATATTAAGTCATGGATTCAACAATCTATTGAGATATTAAGTCATGGATTAAACAATCTATTGAGATATTGAGTCATGGATTAAACAATCTATTGAGATATTGAGTCATGGATTAAACAATCTATTGAGATATTGAGTCATGGATTAAACAATCTATTGAGATATTGAGTCATGGATTAAACAATCTATTGAGATATTAAGTCATGGATTAAACAATCTATTGAGATATTAAGTCATGGATTCAACAATCTATTGAGATATTAAGTCATGGATTAAACAATCTATTGAGATATTAAGTCATGGATTAAACAATCTATTGAGATATTAAGTCATGGATTAAACAATCTATTGAGATATTAAGTCATGGATTAAACAATCTATTGAGATATTAAGTCATGGATTAAACAATCTATTGAGATATTAAGTCATGGATTCAACAATCTATTGAGATATTAAGTCATGGATTAAACAATCTATTGAGATATTAAGTCATGGATTAAACAATCTATTGGATTCCCTCCACAAAAAAGAGAAACACAAAATGTTGCTGCTTCTATTGCTTTATTCATTATCATTGAAATATGTCAGTAGTGTAAAATAATTCAGAGTCATCATCATATTTGGTTTAACGTCCGTTTTACATGCTGGCATGTGTTGGACGGCTTCTAGAAACTGACTTCCAAACTAACCTATCTTTGGCAAGGTCTTTATTTGTCCCTCTTTCACTCAGGCCCATTTTTATCACTTCCTCCAATGTTTTCTTTGGCCTTCCCCTGTGAACTGAACCTGCTAGCATAACTGTTTTATATCTACCAACGTGACTATACCATCAAAGTCTACTCTTCGCTACACATTTCCTTATACTGTCTAGATTTAATCTTCGTCTGAGCTCATCAGAACTAATCCTGTCTTTAAAACTCATATTGCACATCGATTGTATCATTCTCATACCATTTCTCTCCATGCAACACATGTCCGCAACCCTCACTGGCCAGGTTTCACTTCAACACATCATCACACTGCGTACACATGTTTGATAGACTCTTCCTTTGGTCGATAGTAGTAATGCTCTGCTGGTTAGTAATCGCAGAAGTTCCCTGAACTTACTTTATCCATTCCTTAATTCTTGCAATCACACTAGCACCTGCTCCACCTTGTGCTCCAATGCTATTACCAAGGTAACAAAACTTTTCGACAACCTCAATAGCTTTTCCATCCAGATATACTTTATCTACATCTGAGTGGAATACAATTTTATTTAACAGAAATTGAATAGTAATTTTTGGTTGTCAAGAACATAAATGAAGTTTTCAAAGGAAACTGAAGAATCAGAATAAAATATAGGCTGTAAGCTATCGATGACAATAGATGCATCATAGACAGGCTCTTCTTTAGTATAGAGATAATAAAGCTGATTAATAGTTTGTGTGAATTTCCAAAACAATTTCATCCCAGATCTTTTCGTATTATCAATACATTTGAAAGAAACCGTTTTCCTCTCAAACCCCTTGCAAGAAAAATGCTTTCTTTACAAACTTTAAGTTTTATCAGAAAAAAAGAAAGAAGCTATTAATAAAAAAGTATAATCATTTTTAAGAGGACTTTCTTTGATTCGATAATCATTTCTAGGGTTCTGCAAAGATAAAAAATTGGTAAATGCTGGCATGTGTATTCATAGGTTATTATACACCCAACGAAAAAAACGATTAAGAGCAACTTAATCAAAACCATCAAAACAATAACATTACTAAACATTTTTTTTTTTTAATCGACCATACAATTGCCCGGAAAAATTGAGGAAATCAATATTTAAAAAAAATCTATTCCTGAACGAGATATTAATATTTATATTGGTTACTTTAAGCAACAATTATCAGCATTTTCATCACAAAAAATTCTACTTCTTTACTAAAGCAGAGTAGAGTTATTACCATAGGCGAGAAAACGGAAAGTGGTAAATATCATCATCATCATAAGAAAATCGTTGAAAGTTTCTATTTTAATGCTTAAAAAAAAAAATAGTTAAAAAAGAATTACAATTTAATTGTTTTTTTTTTACCATCATCATATTCAATTTAATGTCCATTTTACAGCCTGGCATGCGTTGGATGCCTTCTAGAAATTGACTTCCAAACTAACCTATCTCTGGTCACGTCTTTATTTAGTTCTCTTAAGTTCATCCTTATCATTTCCTATCCTGTTATCCTTATGCTTCCCCTGCCTTGCTACTTCAACTGTTCTACATCTAACACAAGAACTCTCATCCATTCTTTCAATGTAGCCATACCAACAAAATTTCCTCTTCTGCACACATCTGATACTGTCCAGATTTAATCTTCCTCTGAGGTCATCAGATTTAAGCCGGTCTTTAAGACTCACATTACATATCTATTATATCATTCTCATATCATTTCTCTCCATGCAACACATGTCCTCAACTCTCACTGGCCAGGTTTCACTTCCATACATCACTACACTGCGTACACATGTCTGATAAACTCTTCCCTTCCTTGTTAGTAATGGCAAGAAGTTCCCTGAACTTACTACTTCCACTCCTAACTCTACAAGCACTAGCACCAGCTCCTCCATGTGCTCCAATCGTATCCCCAAAGTAACAAAATATACTTTCTCCATTATCATACATTTCTTGTTTTTGCATACAAACTGGTTATCATCTCTCAACCCACCCGTAATTCCATTGCATTTCTTGTGTACCCAATGCTTCCGAGTACAGCAGAAAATTGAGTTGCACCCAATTGAGCAGGGATACTTTCCTCTTTACCAAGGTCTGAATATCATGTTTAAATGCTACTACTACTACTACTACTACTATTGGTAGTAGATTCAAAAGGCATCCCTAACATGAGCACAACGGTAGTACAAACAAATAAAAGTAAAGGAATGTTAAGATATTCAGCAGAATAACGGTTTCTCGAAGTAGATGTAACAGCACAAAATTGTAATTCAATAATACGAAATATACAAGTATGAAGTTGTATGTCATTATATAAAGAATGACGTAAAAAAAGCGAAACAACAGTTTTTATGAGGCTCGGATACGCATTTCCAATGTAAAGCAAAATGGGAACTATGAGTGTGCGTAAACATAACAAAAGCATTAACCGGTGTATGAATGTATCTTATTAACCAAAAAAAAAACAAAAAAACATGATTAAATAATATTCAGTTACTGCAGAAGCCTTGATATACGAAAATGTGAATGATTATTACATTTTGAGCATCCATAGAGTTTACAAGCAGTGTTGCTAAAATTTAGGTACCATACGAAATACTGGAACCTGGCGATGCTGCTGGCAATAAGAGGACTTGGCACTGAGAGAGGGTTATCTCTCCTGACTTTGTCTATCACATTAGTAATCAAAACTAAACCTGGTGTACGGACTAATTATCTAAATATTGAAAACGATTGGAAATGGAAACTTTTCTTTTTAAGAACATGAACTAAAAGATGTCAATAATGAATGACAAAAGTGAATTTTTTATGTAGTTTTTGTTTATTATCATTAAATTCCAGGGATTGAAATAGGAAAACTCTCACTTTACTTCATATATAAGATCAAAGTTTGTTTAATTAGATTCTATTTTCATATGTAACTAATGAATTGTGGGGGGTGTATGCAATGAGATGATAAGCAATGCACAAACTATATAGAAATAATTAACACAAAAACATACTCAACGTGTTCACTTTTTCAAATATTTTGACTCCGTGACAGGTTTTTAATTATTTCTACATAGTTTTTGGCTTACTTATTACATCATTCCATACACATACTAACCGATTTTTGTCGGAAATTCAATTTCCCTTAAGCAAACTCCGTCATATGTAATTAAGTAATAATCTTCAGCAAGATTTATGATCAACCGTGTATATTCTGTGAGATTGTAGGTAATTATATATATCATAGTTTATTTGATTTTATCAAAACTTGAAATGAGATTAATTAAGATAAGAGATACCGAAAGATGCATAAAAAAGAAAAAGGAAAAAATTTGATAAATAATTTACCAAAGACACGACGAGAAAAATTGGCAGAGCTTTTTAAAAAAACAAATGTAAACGTAACGTATTGAAAATGTTTGATCCAGTTAGTTGGGGGGCAAAGTTGGAGAAAATGAGATAGTAAGGTGTTGGTCTTAAAATAGGAGCATTTATGTCGAGACAAGTCTGTACAAGTAAATGGTGTGATGCCAAATTGAGTGGGAGGATGAGAAGAGATAAAGAGGAAGGAGTTATTTGATAAAAGGAGTGGGTGGAGGGAAAGCGATATCTAAACTCTCACCCCCCCCTCCATTCTTACAGTAAATAATAGCAGGGCTACCCAGCGTTGCCTGGGTACATGCATAACAAAATAGAAGCGTTAAAAAGAAAAGTGTGTGTGTAATATCTTTCTTTTAAAACCCTTCTCTCTCTCTACCTTCTACTCTAACTACCTCTCTTTACCTTTCCCTCCAACCGTCCTCTCTCTGGCAACTGGTTCAATGTAATAGAAATAAACAGAAATAAATAAAAGGAAAGCTGACTGACTGTTTGACCTAGTTTTAATGTTTGGTAATCATGAAGTTCAGGTGACAAGTTTTTTCGGAAAGACGATATTCAGTACTTTTAAAAAACGATTATGACATTCTGAATGTACTGGCATTAAAATCAATTTAGTATTATGTATTAATAAGGAAAAAACACTTAAATGAGTACATCGGCTTATTTCCAATATGGCGGTATGATCCATAAAAAAAGTGGAATGAAAACAAGGTGCCACAAAGACTTTAAAATGTCTTCATCGTCTTTTAATAGCTTGTGTTGCAGAAACACAAGAATTATGTCTTGAAACACATTTTAATTGTTTTAAATAAATTATTTTTATAAATATTTTAATTGTTTTAAATAAATTATTTTTATAAATATTTTAATTGTTTTAAAATTATTTTTATAAATATTTTAATTGCTTTAAATAAATTATTTTTATAAATATTTTAATTGCTTTAAATAAATTATTTTTATAAATATTTTAATTGCTTTAAATAAATTATTTTTATAATTATTTAAATTGTTTTAAATAAATTATTTTTATAAATATTTTAATTGTTTTAAATAAATTATTTTTATAAATATTTTAATTGTTTTAAATAAATTATTTTTATAAATATTTAAATTGTTTTAAATAAATTATTTTTATAAATATTTTAATTGTTTTAAATAAATTATTTTTATAAATATTTAAATTGTTTTAAATAAATTATTTTTATAATTATTTAAATTGTTTTAAATAAATTATTTTTATAAATATTTAAATTGTTTTAAATAAATTATTTTTATAAATACTTAAATTGTTTTAAATAAATTATTTTTATAAATATTTTAATTGTTTTAAATAAATTATTTTTTATATAACTCACTAAAAGATTTTACTTTTCATTGGACTTTGTTCCGATTCCCGTCTTCAGCAACTTCTGTCTATCCAATGAAACATGTTGCCATTTTGGAAATAAGCCGATAATACTAGCATATTTACTAATTTAAAGTTTTTTCCTATTTCACACGTAATACTAAATCGATTTTAACTTCAATACATTCAGCATGTCATTATCTTTTAAAAAAATATACAATTTTTGAGCTACCGCATATCGCCTTTCTGAAAAACTTATCTGTCACCTGAACTTCACGTTTACCTGTTGTTTTTGAAGCAAGTACTGTAAGAATGAAAAAAAAAAAAGTAATTTCCTTTTGAGGCCCCCTTCCCCATGCATTAATTTGTTCCCTGATGACCCCAAGGGAAGTATCATTACAGAATTTTATTTTATCCTAACCATGTTGAGGTCACACAGAAAAGGTGATGAGAGAATTTATAAGTGTATCTTATGTAGTTTCTGACTTATAGACACACGCACACACACAACTTTCCTTTATTTAATAGTTTAATATAATTGCTATTTTACCCGTAGCGGGGAGGGGTGGGGTACGGGTTCATACCTTTCGAACAGTATTAGTGCGTAATATGAATATTATGCCTTGTCTATATTTCTTTTCAGAGAAAATGCTATATTGATTACATGTGCGGACAGGTGATTTGGCATGACAGGTTGAATCTGTTGATGCTATTGAGTCTCTTCCACTAATAATCTTGGGTAGGTATGAACCCATATCGATTTTCCTTCTGTAAGAATAGCAAAAATAGTAGAGAGTACATGTACCCCCCAACAAATAGTTAACTCGTCTCGAAGGAGTACACGATACATTTTATTTGAATTTATCTCAGAAAAATGTAGCCAGGATGAAGGGGGCTGATATGACCATGCACACAACATCTTACCTAATCAGTGGCACGAGTCATTCTTGTGATTCAATTTATGTTTTTATAATAAAAACTATAAACAGTATCGCAATATTGGTTATTAGTTGTACCTACCAGGCGTTGCCCGGGAATCTTTTCACTTTCATTTGTCTTTTTTCTTAATTTCTTCTGAAAAAGTATTTACATTTTTTTTGAAAGATAATTCAATAAAGGAATATGTTATTTAACCCCCCCCCCCCCAAAAAAAAACCGTGTTGCAATAAAATTGATGGGACGTTTTAGAAAACAAATACTTTTAAGTTATTTTTTTTTTAACTCTTAAATTTATAAATAAATAGAATACGCGTCCCAGAACTGTTAAAATTAATTCGCCGAACAAAAATTTTGCACCATTTTTATAATATCCCCTTACAAAGATTAAAATCAACATATAATGCCACTAAACCGTATGTCTAGAATCATTATTCTAATTTCGATCAAAATCCATTACATGATTTTGATTCTAGAAAATGTCTAACATTTAAGGCTTAAGGGGTCTTAAGAAATTGAAATTCAGGTAATCTTGCTTAATTGTTGTCTAATGACTTTAGATCAAATTTAATGCAAATCTGAAATATTTTAGCTTTCAAATGTGCCCATATTATACCTCCTAAAATCCTTTCAAATACTCCAAAGAAACTGAAATTTGGGGAATATTTATGAATTGATGTCTAATACATATTGTTAAAATTTCACAAAAATTAGAGGTATTTGAATTTTCACGAAGGGCTTTCACCCACTTTTTTAACTCCTTTGCATAAACTAAATATAGCCAACATTTGGACCCCTTAAGCCTAGCAGCTGTGTCTCCAAATTCATAATGATCGGTTAATTATACAGTAAACCCCGTATATATAAACATACCTAACTTTACAAATGGGATACAGATGTGCATACTGTTTTTTCGTTCTTTTTTTCAATTATTATTTTTAACTAGGATTTTGAAAATTAAATTTATTCATTACATTTTTTCTTTTAATTAACTATTTTAAATAAATTATTAATTAATCGATTTTCATATTTTAAAATTTTACAAATCATGCTTATCTGTATTCACACACACAATATTCGATCTGATAATTATATAAATCGATTACTCAGCATCTCAAACAATAATAAAAGCAGAAAAAACAGGAAATTGATGAAAATTGTGCCACATAACGTTAATTTATGAGAAATGTTCTCAATTGATAATTAAATTATGTTTACCCCCCACCCCCCCAAAAAAAATGACCACTATTTTAAAGCTATGTTTATTTATTTATTCATTGGTGATTGCTATAGTGATTATGCTATAGTGATTATGCTATTATTTTTTCATACTTTGTTTACATTTTCTCCATCAGGGTTTTATTTTGTAAATTTTCATATAGATGTGACCCCACCCCCCTCCTAAAAAAACAAAAAAATACTTCAATTCCACGTTACATTCATAAAAAAATAATGACAAAGAATAATTATAACAATTTGTGTCACTTAATTAGTCACAAGTTTGTCAAGTGTTTATTGAAATTTATTAAATGAATAATTATATCTGACAAGAAATATTGGCAAATAGGAAAATGTTTTGAAGAAAGAATGTGCCTCACTATATTGGTAGCTTTACAATTTACCAGAGAAAAAAAAAGCACTTTGTTTACAGTCATTATCAGACATAAGATTGTGAAAATTTTAGCCTTATTTATGAAATTGATGGCACCAAGAAAACGGTGTGTTTGATGTTCATCATTCCAGAAATTTTAGACTTTACTTTTTTTATTTTCTGATTAATAGATTTGAATAATGAAAATTCTGTTAAGAAAAGAATGAACCCTCGATTCTCACATTGTTAATTTCATAAGTGTGTAAATATGGATTCATATTGAGCCAATCTTTCAAGTTGCGACTTGATAAAACGAAAGGAAATTCTTTTTATTGTGTAGACATTAAAATAAGTAACAAAGTGTTCGGACATCTTTTAATGTTTTGGCTTCAATGAAAGTTGTCAAACAACACAAAAAGAAAGAAGCAATCAATCAGTATTAGCTAAACATTCTGTCCTTCGAAAGTCGGATCAGGAAAAGATTAATAATGTACAAATTATACACAACCCAATGTCAACCCAACATGAAAACAAACACAACGATGGGGGGGGGGGTAGCGTAATGGTTACTGACACAGACTGTGGGAGCGAAAATCAGTTCCGACCCAGTCATATGTACTAGGAAAAGGTATGAGCCTCCGTTCCTCTCCAGCTTTGAATACACATCAATTTTTTTAAAAGCATCATCATCATCATATTCGGTTTAACGTCCGTTTTACATGCTGGCATTGGACGGCTTAAAGAAATTGACTTCCAAACTAACCTATCTCTGGCCAAGTTTTAATTTATCCTTTCTTTCAAATCCATTCTTATCACTTCCTTCCATATATTCCTTGACCTTCCCTTGTGAACTGGACCTGCTACATTAACTGTTCTACATCTACTAACCCAAGCTCTCATTCATTCTTTCAATGTGCCCATACCATCAAAGTCTCCTCTTCTGTACACATCTCCCTATACTGTCTAGATTTAATCTTCATCCGAAGTCATCAGAACTAAACCTGTCTTTAGGACTCACATTACGCATACATTATATGATTCTCATATCATTTCTCTAGCACCTGTTTCACCCTATACACTCCAAGGTAACAAAACTCCTGACAACCTCAGCATCTTCACCATCCAGATATACTTTGTCCACATCTGAGTTCACATCTATCTTAATTATCTTACACTCTTTGCACATATTTTACATTAAAATAACCTAAAAAGGTTGATGTTTAAAAACTAGCACACTAAATAAAAAGAACTAGAAATAATTAAAGTAAAAAAAGATTTTTCGCAGTCTTCAACTTCGAGGAAGATGAAAAAAAAAAAATTCAATAAAAAGGCATTCATTAGTTTAACATAGTTTTACTGAAATTACAAAATTAAACTTGATGAAAAAATAAATTTCAAATTTAAAGTTAACCAATAATGAATAGTAGTTTTGGGACTGACTAATTTGAGACGATCTAGTGAGACGTTTGTTTTTTTTGTTGCTTTTTATAGAAGTACACTCAAAAGTTCTGGAATATTTTTTCTTTGCGCCTAACACGCTGATTGGCTACTGTTTGCATAGATGGTTAGGTTACGCATGTGTACTTCATTTTTGTTCTGAGTCAAAGTAGGCAGTGACTGTGCGTATGTCTTGTATGATTTCTTTATGTGAGCATAAAAGTCTGCCGGTAGAGAACAGTGTGTGTGTGTGTGTGTGTATCAGAAGTAGTAATAGTTTAACTATTTACTAGTTGAGAGTTGTGGTTTGTTTCTCTGCAGCTGTTGGCGATGATGATGATTGGATCTTGCTTAGCATGGCAAAGTATTGTTATTGTTTTTGTTGGTTGCTCACAAAATAAAGATTTTTATATGGATGATGCTGATGACTGCAGCTCATCAGAGTTGTTTATGTAGACTATGCTGATTGCGGACCATTGTAGTCGATTATTTGCACAAGACGCTTAGCACGGCGACATTGAGTGCTAATTTCCCTAACATTATCTTGTTTTGTTGGCGGGGAAGTATGGTTCACTCCAGCATGGAAGTTGGCCACCTCATGGGCTGCTGCTGGTGATCTGGTTAAACGTTCGGCTTTTTAAAGAAGTGCTGATGGAAAATTCTGCAATATTTTTCCTTCGTTTCTAACATGCTGATTGGCTACTATTAGGTTGCGCATGTGCACTCTACTTTGTTCTGTTGTTGGGCTGATAAGACACTGTGAGCAAGTAAGCTCAATAGTCAAAGTGTGTTAATGTCTCGTATTGCTGCTTCATGTGAGCGTAAGAGTAGTGCGTATGTGTGTGTATCAGCAGTAGTAATAGTTTTTTTTTTTAGCTGTTGATATACATACACACACAATTCTCTACGGACAAACTTATGCTTACATGAAGCAACCAGACGATACGTATATACACATTGCCTACTTTGACAACCACTGTTTATTGTATTTTAATTGTTAGTTGATCATCACATCCTTCTTTTATTACAATGATTCTTTGTTACTGGAATCATGGTACACTGAACGAGCGGCCACCGCCATTTTGTACTAACACTCCCATGACAGTAGAATCATGATTACCACTTTAGACTTAAATTTTTAACTTTTCAATTCAGTAAATCTCAAATTAAATTATTTTGAAAGAAACATTTCAATTATCAACCCTGGACATGACCACAGAATAATATTTTTTTTTCTTTTAATCAACTATTTTTTAATAGTGGACTCACGAAATTGAAAAAGAAAAAAAAGAAATTGGCACTGTAAGCAAAATAGAAGAACATTGTCTTATATATAATGGTTATGAATTCCCATCAGTCCCACTTTTGCAAAGCGTACGGCAGAACAGCTATGTACAAAATAGTTAAGAAAAGAAAATGACTTGGAGGTTCGGCTAGAGTTTTTTTTTCCCTTCTCGTGGTATCATGTAGCTCAGTAGAGCCCGTTACATGATATTTGGGGAAAGCCCGTTACATGATATTTGGGGAAATGGGAGCCACAAAGTAGATCTTGTTTGGTTTGTCTGTTTCGTGCTATAATCTACTCATGGGGGTATTTAATGCCGTATCAATCGATAGAACGCATGTTACAATTTTACCCAGAATTGGAGGGAATTCCGGGTTCATTTTTTTTATACTAATGACTCACTACTTATCAAAGCCAAAAGCCACTCAAAGATGAGTGTTAATGAGATGGATGGATTGTCAGTTGAATGATGAAGAATATTATGAGAGGACTGAAAATATTGAATGGAATGAACAAAATCCGATTATTTATGGAACGGTTTGAAACTTCCTCCTTCAAAGTCAGCCGACTCAACCCACCTCGGGTTAGGGTTACGGTTAGGGTAAATGTTGCACCAGGTACAAGCATGAGAAGTATTTGTTTACATTGGACTTGAAGACGACACAAACTAATACCATCAGAAAATTTGAGTAACCATGATAGATACGACTGATTTTATAGTCTGCATAGGTATTCATTAGACATCAGCAATCTCTCTTCCCAAAATAGCACCGATTCCCCAGAGATGTCATGAGAAGGTACTTATTCATCATGGCACCCTACAACATAAAAAAGTTATGTGATCTGGCAGAAGACAGAGTATACACTCCTCCACTCTATAATAATAAAGACCAATGTGTATTTATTTGTAAATAAATATATATCTGTTCCGGCATATAAAGTGAGCAAGTAAAAAACATGGCAGAGAAAAGTATTTCAAGTGGTGAGGGGAAGCGAGAAAGCAAATAGTAAGTCAGACAACTATGTCAGACTTACCCTACTGCCTTAAATGAATGCGAAAAGAAATTCTCCACACTATAATAAACGTCAACGGTTGGCGTCTTTTTTTTTCTCTGTGCATTAAATTACTGGCATAATTCTGATTTTATATGAATATTAATACAAACACTGGGGAAGCATAATTTTTTTTTGTCATTTTTTGGTTTAGTTTGGTTGTTTTGTTTTACGGCATATCAACCCTTTTCGGGTTATTTAATGCCGAATCTGGTCATTTTGCTAAAAGTTTTATGCTTCAAGTTCTTTATATCTCCAAATGTTTATTCATGGTGTTTAGTTTGGGTGTTTTGGGTTATGGTATATCAACCCTTTTTGAGTTATTTAATGCCGAATTAGGTCATTTTGGTAAACTTTGGTTGTTTTGTTTTATGGCGTATCAACCCTTTTCAGGTCATTTAATGCTGAATCCGGTCATTTTGGTGAAGGTTTTTATGCTTGAAGTTCTTTATATGTTTAAGTATTTATTCATGGTGTTTGGTTGAGTGAAAGGGGGGAAGGGAGAGAGAGAGGAGAAGAGAAAGGAGGGAGGGAAATTTTTTTTGTTTTGGATTTTGCAGAACATGATCGAGTTTTGCAAAAACAAACAAACAATAAAACATCAATGTTTGGTGCATTTTGAGTCAGGAAGTCAATAACTTCAGAGCCTGATTTGGTAGCGCCAGAGGGTTCTATTTGACCCATAGATGGGGCCCTTACAGGTACTACCACTTTGAGCCAGAGTGGACCTGGGAGCAATGGCAACTAAGGGACAACTCCACATTCCTCGCAGCTCCTAAATGGAGGCCTCACCACTGGATGTTTTTTATGGTTATACCCAGGACCTTGTCATTTTTGACAGCGGATGTACACTTGCATAAAATATAAAAAAAAAAGAAGTTTTTCGTACTATTTAAAAGAGATTTATTTAGAAGTTTTAACATTCTAAATGGTCAATTCACTTTTATAAGCAACTACAATGCACTGACGATTGCTCTATTATGTGTAACTATATTCAAATTCCTTGTGTTGCAGGAGATGCAGCCAGAGTCAAATTTCATTCTGATTATCACTCAGAATTTGGCAGAGAACATTCAAACTATTTTGATCGCAAATTAGATTATTTTTGACATATTTAAAATTCACGTTCCTACAATAGAAACACATTTCGGCAAATAATATCCGTTGTCATTTTCTGCCAAAAATGTCACGCTGGAGGCTACTGAAAATTGGAAAATCTGGCTGCAAAAATGTTCGATTTGCCAAAGGTGAAGGGAAACGTTAAATGACAGAAAAGTGTGTATATATATATATATATATATATATATGGTAAAATGAAAAAGGAAAACCAAAAACTGGATGTTTTTTTATGTGTACATCAACGTTTCGTCTTTATTTATAAGACTTCATCAGGATGATGATATAGGGAAAAGATATCATGCAAGCACGGATACATGTAGGGTAGACATGTTGGGAAGAAAAATAAAATAAAATGAAAAATAATGGCAGCGTCTAGCTGGACGTCCGTACTTGTTAGAGAATGAAAAATGAGTGGGAGAAAAAAGGGGAACGGTGGAGGGAGCAAGGACTACTGTGGCTGGCGATGAGAGAAAGAGGTGGGGGATGAGCAGGGGTAAAATGGATGGCAGAGAGAGATTGGAGGAAGAGGGGGAGGGGGTGTTTGACCAGATGGCTGTGGTCGAGATTGAAGGGGAAGAGTGAGTTGGAATGTTTGTGTGTGTGGGGTGTATGCAGGGAAATGGGGATGGGTAGAGAGGGAGGGGGGGCTGTGATTTTGGTGGATGGGCGAAAGTTATAGTCTTAGAGAGCGTTTGAAGAAAATGAGGGAATTTAAGAAGAGGTATGGGAGAAAATGGATGAGAGGGGGAAGAGGGAGGATTTGTCGTGATAGGGTG
>OY744527.1:58009232-58096732 GCA_963556195.1 Sepiola atlantica
CATCATTTCGTGTAATTTACACGGGTCCCGCTAGTATTATATAACTACAAAAGGAGGTTAGTTTGCAATATATTTTCATAGTTATTGTTATTTTGTACTACAAGCAACAATCAGTTTACAATGTATTACTTTAACAGCTACACATCAGACGATTGACTTTTGATCTTCTCTTTAGATTGGAGGAATTTGCTTCTTTAGATTGCAATGGCATCGAATTGAAACTGCAATGGAAAGTCAAAATTTGTAGCCAATGATTTAAGATTTTTTCATCAAAAAATTGCACTCAAGTTTTATGTACCATTCTCACAAGCTCCACTTTCCATCAAGAAAATGGTTGAAAAAAAAAAAATAAGGACAAGAAATTAAATTTGTATTGTTAATTATAAACACAATGTAATGACGACATCTCAAGGCACTACGCTATTGCAAAATGAGGGAATGGCAGCTCAGATGGTTCGGACATCGTAAAACTTGCATTTAAATTTGAAGATGCTGAGAAGCGATGAGAGGAAGGTCGATGATGAGATGGACAGATGTTCTGCACAATGATCTTCAAAAAACCGACCTTCATCCAGACCAAACTCATGATTGTACCAAGTGGAGGCAAAGATTCATTATTGCAGTCCCCAGCTATGGTGGGTCCAACACAAAGAAAAAATTAAACGGAAGGTAATTTAACAGCTTTTAGTATTGCTGATTCGCTAGATACGAACGATAGAAATAAAGAGAGTCGTTTTCAGTTTTACTGACATTTTATACTTTTAAAAGATGTCTGCTTCCACATTTAATGATTAAATGACATTTATTTGAAAAAAAAAAAAAAAGATTTGAGATGAGTTAGCACTAAAATAGTGATGAGTACTTTTAATCAATTCTATTAAATATAAGAAATCTTACAACAAATTCATTTTGAGATTTTAGTCCTTTCTTGTACCATCTTAGATATTTCAGAGAAAGCAGACGATTCCTTGTTTGAAAAGTATTTAATTCTGGGCTGCGTAAATATCAGCAACAAATTTTTGGTTGGTCAAAAAACAAACAAAAAAAATGACAAAGTTTCTTCCAACAGATGGTGAAGATCTAGAAATTCATCTTCAGAAAATAAATCTAAAATTATTATCACTTTTTTTTTTTTTTTTAATAGCGCCATAAGTAAAAGATTTACTGTTTTTCTCCCCTTTGGATGGCTTTTAGAAATTCACTTCCAAACTAACCTATCTCTGGCAGATCTTGATTTATTCATTTCTCTCAAATCCATCCTTATTATCTGTTTGTGCAGTCCTACAAATTATACTGCAGTCTAATCAGTGTTGTGCAAGGTCTGGTGATGCCCTGGGCCAACTCCTTGATTGTATGCCTTACAGACTCAACTATAAGTCCTAGTACTGAGAAATATGAGAAAGGGACAGTTTGAATATGATGCACAGGTACACTTCCTCGGTAATTACAAAATGTCTCCTTTTCTTGTAAAACCCAAACTGGGCAGTTTGCTATGAAGAAAGATGAAAAATAAAATTAAAAATAGCAAAAAATTCGGAGACAAACTGGTTGGCTAATTTTAGGGTACAGATCAAGACATATTTTACACAAAGGAAGGGTTTATTTACAAGTTGCCTGTAAGGATAACCATTTGTGACCCCGTTCCGACAAAACCTTAAGATTTTCATGGATACTTAAAAATGTATATTTAATTTTTTGAATTTGGTACCTGGGCAAAAACGGTCATCATTTTGCCTCTCATGTAATGTTGCTATTTTATAAGAATCGTCTGTTTAGATATTCAAAGGATGGAGGATTGATTCCAAGTCTTAAGTATGATTTATTTTAGGCCAGGGATATACAAACTAATAGCATGTCGACCCCTATCAAAAATTGTCCCCCTACGGACTGATAATCCTAAAAAGTAAATATATCATTATCTAGACATTTAGATTTGGTTATGTTGTTTGTTTAAAAGGGACAAGAAATTTAATTGTTTTTTTTGTTAATTATAACCACAAGTGATTAGACAAGGAAATTAGATGGAAGATAATTTGACAGACTTTTACTGTGTTGGTTGGCCAGATACGCAACATAGAAATAGAGCGAAGTGACCCATTTTCACTTACCAACATTTTATACTTTTAAAAGATGTCTGCATGCGTCCAAATTTCATGACCCTTTTGGGGTTATTTAATGCGAAAACAATTCATTGTATACAATTAATTGAACACAAGTTGCTATTTTATAGCAGATATGTACTTTTATGCATTTTACAGCAAATCAAGCCATTGTTTTTTTAAATACCGAAACACTATCATCATCATCATCATATTCGGTTTAACATCTATTTTTACATGTTGAAATGTGTTTGATGGATTTTAGAAATTAACTTCTAAATAAACCTATCTCTGGCCAGGTTTTTATCCCTCTTTCTCTTGTTCATCCTTATCACTTCCTGCTATGTTTTCCTTGACCTTCCCATGTCACCGCAACTATTTTACATCTATTAACCCAAGCACTCTCATCCATTCTTTCAACATGAACACACCAACAAAGTCTCCTGTTCTGCACACATCTCCCTATACTGTCCAGATTTAATCTTCCTCTGAGGTCATCAGATCTAAGCCCGTCTTTAAAACTCACTCTTATCAACAATTCAATCGATAAGAATAACTGAACTCTAGTTTCCATTTTATCCATATCTTTAGAGAGTTGTGATTTCAACATTTCCTAACGGTATCAGGGCATAAATAACGGAAATAGATTCGATAGGATTTGAACTTGGCATGGCTGGTTTCATAATCTGCGGCAGTATCTATTAAGTGACCCCCCCCCCCCTCTCCTCCCTGGATAGTCGCTAGTTTAGTGAAAAACTAAGCTCGTTCCGACAAACAAACCAGATGTGGAAATTCATCTTAGGATGAAAAAAAAAAAGAAAAAAAGAAAAAGAAGAAAAGAAATATAAGAGAGTGAAATTGATTGTTTCCTTTTCCATGAGAATAGTTGCAATAATATCTGATGCGGTCAAATCATTGTGAACCGACGGTCAAGCTCATTTATTCAGTTGGCTGGTTGTTTGGACAATAAGTAGTATGGTTATTAGGCTATTCAAGAAATGACCAGTTCTTCAGCCACAGGTCAGCACCACCGTGCAGTTGATCGCTATAAATAACCACAGAAAGAAAAGCAAGAGTGAATCCACATGACTCTCTCCACTTTCGCATCCTTCTCTTGCCTCCATCTTGTTTATATGAATGAAACCCGGGTGCTATGCTTAGCCAAGTTATTAATCACCCCCCCCCCTCCCTCGCTCGCTCTTCCTCATATTTTGTTCTCTTCTTTTTTATTGTAATTTTTGGCTGATTGAAAAAAACTGTGCCTTGAGAATGAGGCAGAGGGAGTAGGGGGTATCCAAGTACAATTTAAACTTATCCTGTAATTAACTGGATTAAACGTGGAGCTGGATGAACAATCTTTTTCAAGGATAGCGCTTGTGATAACGGGAACTTAATGAGGACGACAAATGGAACGGGGGGGGGGGGAGCAGGGAGATGCTGACAAATGACTGGTGGCAAATACCAGAAGATCATCTTGATGCAATCAGCATCATCAAATCAAGCAGAAATCATGATATTAACAAGTTGTCGATATGTGCAATACAGACTGCCTGTCACTCTCTCCTATGACAGATTGTCTTTTTAGAAAGTAAATAATAAAAAAAAATATATAAAAAAAAATCATACTTTTTGACAATGATTATTTACACATTTCGGACCATTTTTCTCATCTTGTTTGCTGCCATTTTCACAACGTTTCAGACGTTGGAATCTTCAGACTTCTTCATGTGCTTGTTGTTGTTATTGTCAGCTTCAGAGAAGTTCGAACTGAAACCCTTATTTAATACACGAGGGTAGATTGGCTTCATTCCCCGTTCCATGCCTTTTAAATATCTTTTACTAATTATTATCATCATCCTTTACCGAAAGCTTTTATCTATTTGCTCATGCATTCTGTAGGTGCATAATCTAGGATATTATAAAAAGTATGAAGTATAGAATGACAGAAATCTACAGGAGTCGATTAAGTAACAGGTTCAGCTTGAAATTCCCATAAAGTTACTGAATACAAAAAAAGCCACCTGAAGAAGGCTGCAGAGTACAACAGCCAAAATGTGAAAATGGCTGCAATTAAGGTGAAGAAAAAAAAAAGAAAAGAAAAAAAAAAGAAAAGAAAAAAAAGAAAGAAAAAAAAAGAAAAAAAAAAAAAGAAAAAAAAACGGTCTGAAACAAGTGAAAAAAAAATGTTTTTGAACTTGCCCATATTTCAACAAATAAATATTTCGTTACTTACTTATCGGTTAAAAGTGTATGTGTACACCAAAGATTACGGAAAAATATCGAGTAGAATTTGAGATAAAACTAAAAATCAGTTTTTTCTAATATGTCAGATTCTACGTTGAAGCGACGCCATTTTACGCCTTTAAGCCAGCGTGTTGTAGAAGATTATCTACCGTCTTCTAATATTAAGACGCCATGCTATCTTGTGGTTCGAAGTTCGTTGACTCGAAATAGTAAATTAATTTTATTTATTACTCAAATTCTACTCGCTATTTTCCCATAATTTTTGGTGTACACAGACACTTGACTGATAAGAATATTCATAAGTTATTCTTTTATTTTAGTTGCCATATTTCACTTGTGCATCAATCTGAATAAGAACCAATATTTCTTTTAAAATTGTACAATTATCTCCCTTGAAATTAATGCATTTTTCATGGCAGATAAATATGCTTTAATATTGGGAAAGAAAAATGAATACTTCTGACTAATTATAGTTTGAAACTTTCAAGAATAATCTTGATTCCTAAAAAGTGAAGTGAGAATTTAATCTCAAATATCAATTTCGTCATATGAACGATTGGACAATGTGTATAAGAATACACTTTTAGAGATTTTCACATCAACAAATATTTTTTTTAGAAAAGAAAAATGATTTCAATTTGTAAGTAGAACATACTAAATACATTATACTTTTTGAATGATTTTATTTCTGGCCGTCAGGCTAGGATCAGTGTTTGGTGGGTGTATCGGTTCTGCTCTGCACCCAGAAGGCCACCTTCTCAGACAGTACCCCCTCATTTAGAAGAAAGGGGGGTATCACCAATCTCTAGAGGTGTCCTTACTGGGGAATACCGAGGGGTCCGATTCAGACAATTGTTATGGTTACTCGATACTGACTGTGCACCCTTGTGATACTCATGGCCTACCCCACATTAAACTTAACCTTGTATCACATCTGCCCCTCGTGGGGAGATTTGTAAATCGATCCCAAAGGAGATAATGTTTCATGTGTTAAGGGATTTTCAAGTTAATCCGATTAGGACTTTTTTTTTATGTAATTATCATTTGGCAGATAGAAGATCAACAAAATGGATGCATCTGCGATTGCAACATTTCATTTACGACATCCATTTTATTTCCTCATTTAATCACTTGGATTTTGTTCTTCTGTTTTACGGCATATCAACCCTTTTGAGTTATTTTATGTTGAGATACAATATTTAGTGTTCTGAATGTAGAAATTTAAATGTAATGTGAACAAACATCTTACGGCACAACTCCACACTTAAGATGTCCTTAATCACAGTAGCAATATGCATTGTTTGGTGTGAATTAAAAAAACAAATGTATGATAACATTGTGCTATTTCACCCATAACTACAGGGAAATCAGGTTTCATACCTTTCCCCAATGGTATTGAGGCATACTAGATTTGATTGGATTTGAACTCTGTTGATTCCATAGTATGTGTCAGTAGCAAGTAGCCCCCCCCCCCCCCCCACTTACCACAATCATTTGATAGTGATAGCACATTTCATCTTTTGGTAAAGTTTAGACACAGGAAAACAGATTGTCACAAAAAGATGGATACTGGTAAAATATTGCGGAAAGGGGAAAAATATGTATTTAATGATGAAAAACAAACAGAATAAATAAATTTGTCCATTAGTTAACAATCAGTTCCAAATGATAGTCTTCTGGGGGTTTAAAGTTCAATCCTTACTACAAGGTTCCATACAGGTTTCCCAGTTTTAAAAGATGAGAATTGTAGTCTAATAATCTAAATAATCAATCCTCATCTAAAAAATTCCAAAACGGAATAAGTAGTCGTTTTTAAAAGATAGTAAAAAAGGCAATGGCCAAAACAGAGGAGAATGGTAGAAGAAAAGTCGATGGATCAAAAAAGAGAAAAAAGAGATCATCATCATCATCATCATCCGGTTTAATGTCCGTTTTACATTCTGGCATGTGTTGGACAACTTTTAGAAATTTATTTCCAAACTAACCCATCTCTTGATGGATATAGTGTCTACTTTAGTTTTTTTTCTTCAAAATGTTGCTTAATTGGTTGGTTAATAGCATATCAACCCTTTGCTGAATCTAATCATCTTTGTGGAAAGTCTTCATGATTTCAATTCCTTAATATTTGTAAATAGTTATCCTTGATGTAAATGCAGGCTTACACCAATGAACACATTTTCATGTAAGAAACAAATATGTATGCAAATCTCCTGTAGCCGTAATAAGGTCACAATGACAGTCTAAATTTCAGAAAGAACCTTTCTTCAGACAACACCGTAATAAATACTGACAAATTTGCAACACTAACGCTTTCTCTCAGTTGTCCAAAATTCGGCTCTTGTCTGCTTTTAATCCGTTTTTTTTAAAAGACAGTTGGTCTCTACATATTCAAATAAATTGTGCAAGCAATCAACTTATTTCTTACTATAAAAATCTGCACCATGGGTGGTAGTACCTGTCAGTGTCCTATCTATGTCTTAAGTTGTAACAATAGAGACGAAAAGGAAAACTTCCCAGCTTCAAAGCGTATTAGATGTTTTGCATGTCAGGCACCCGTTTTTCAGTGAAAAAAGAACTTGTATTCATAATTGCAGATTTTTTTTTTTATAGGTAAAACAAATTTGCATCTGTAGAAACCAACTGATTTTAAAAGACAATAAAAGCAGCCGGTGAGTCAAACGTTGGACAGCTGAGAGAAAGTGTTAGTTTTGGAAATTTGTCGGTGTTTATTATGGTTTTGTTGAAGAGGAATTCATTCTGAAGTTTGGACCGCCATTGTAACTTCAATATGGCTACAGGAGATTTACATACATCCTTTTTTTTTCCTACAAGCATTTCCAGCAAATGCTCTCTCTTCAAACACCTTCTATATTGCATGAGTAACACTAATAAATCAAACATCTTCTACCCTTGAAAATGGGATCATAGCTGAACCTAAATACAATGCTTGTCAATCATATTTACTTACTATATGCACCCATCAAAACATAACACTTAAATTGAAACGCATATTACTGCTATGTAATATGAAACAGTTGGCATTTTTATTCTTATTTACTATAAGGGTACATTCTCCATCAAAAATGACAACAAAACAATTATCCTTTGCCAGTGTTTGCATTAATATTCATATAAAATAAAGTATGAATCGTGAAGTTGAAAAAAAAAATAGAAAGAAAGAAAACGTCTCAAACTGGAAAGTTTAAAAAAGTATAAATCAGTATAGAAAGCATTTAAAGAAAAAAAAACGTCTCATTATGGAAATAGATTGAAGGCTGGAGGGTATTTGACTGTCTATATGCTTTCTCAATTTTCCATAATACTTGAAATGAATTCATCCGGCAATTTTTTTAATTGCTTACTTTTGTGTGACGAGATATATATATATATATATACACACACACACACCTTTCTCTTTATTATAGATTACACGATATGTTTTTATAGTTGTATGTTTATTTTTAAATTCGTTTTCATGTTTTAAAAGTCTGTGGAATCTGACAAGTTTTATCTGAGCTGAAAGACTACAAGATGAAGATCAGATCAGAAGAAAGGTCAAATTCGCATCGAAGGGCGAACCGAGGTTCAAGGTGTATCTCCCCCCCCCCCCCTCCTCGCTTCTCCAATAAAAAAAAAAGTTATGGGTGGGTGGTCTGTGGGTATCCAAGAATCAGCTGCATGTTTTCACCAAAGCTGACACAAGTACAGATTAGTCAGTCACCCAAACATGAGAAGGAAAAAAAAAGAAAGTGAGGTTACCCTCACCCATGAACACAAGATGCTACCCCCTTCCCCTCTTACCCCTTGGAAGGTTGCATTTCCTCAATCACTGCAATCTGATCTGAGGTGCTAACCGCGATTTGCACTAAGGGGTGGGTGAAAGAAACAAAAAGCGTTCAATTTTGATGACCTCATCACAACTGATTTTGCATGATAATCACGGATCAATGAAGCCTAAAAGAGAAGCTTAAAGAAATGATAAAAATTATTGTGCTCAGAATTAGCTGCTGTCAATTTGTGGAGTTTAAGGAATTAGTCACACACACGACCCGAAAATGATAAAAAGACTTTAAAAAAATAGTCTGTAACTAAAATATATACTAGAAAGAAATAGTTTTCAACATATGAGGAAATAGATATGAAATTTTCAGACAAAATGTAAAATTGGTTATGGAAATGTGGACAGGCAAGGTAACATCTTGGTCCAGCTTTAATGATGTGTTTTTGTCCTTATTTCTACTAGCATGTTATCTTGCTCATCCAAATTTCCACAACTAATTTTACATTTTATCAACATATATAAAATTTAAGAAAAAGTCAAACCTGTATATTATACATATAAACACACGAGCCTATATATTTTTATCTATATAAAGTTAGGCATGTGTATATGCTTATATGTACAAGATTTACTCCTAAACTAATTAACCGATCATTACCAATATAAAAACAACTGCTAAGCATAAGGGATCGGAATGTCAGCTATATTTTGTTTCATTCAAAGGGGTAAAAAGTGGATGAAAAACCTTCATGAAAATTCAGATACCTCCAATTTTTGTGAAATTTTAACATTAGGTATTAGACATTGATCAATAAATATTTCCTAAATTTAAAGTTTTTTAGCATAATATGGTCATAACCTCCCATTTGAAAGATCAAATATATCAGATTTACATTAAATTTGATCCGTAGTCATTCGACACCAATTAAACAAGATTTCCTGAATTTCAACTTATTTTTAAGACCCCTTAAGCTTAAGTCTTAAATTTTAAACATTTTCTAAAATCAAAATCATGTCATGGATTTTGATCAAAATCAGAATAAGGTTTGATTTTAATCTTTCTAAGGGGGGCATAAAAGTGGTGCAAAACTGTTTTGTCCTGGGTGGGGTGGGGGGTATTAACTTTTACCTGTCCTGGGGCAGGTATTGTTCTAGTATATATATATATATATATATATATATATATATATATATATATATAAATACACACACACACATTCAAATTTAAATCAATTAGAAAACCTATTTTGAGTTTACTACAAAGATCGATCATCAACTTGCAAAAACTGATAGCTCAATATTTAGTGAGATAGAGCTGAGTATATACACACATATATATATATATATATATATACACACACACATACATCTCAACTATTTAAATTATTTTAAAATTATGTTCTAAATAAAGAGTATACACAAAGGCATTGAAGTTATTTACAACCATTTGAGATAATGGTTAGAGTGTTTGACCTCGGTCGAGTCATACCAAAGACTCAAAAAATGGTACTTGCTTAAACACTCTGCATTTTAAGGTAAGGTAAGATATTGCTTAATGGCACATCAACCCTAAAGGTCATTTCATGCCATGAATGTAGAAGGAAATATCCTTCATTTGAGTCTTAAGTCAGTGGGTCATTTATAGTCATTAGTTAAGAGCTTTGGTATTTTGAATTGTTGTCATTTTGGTGAAAGTTTTTATGTTTCAAGTTCTTTATATCTTCAAATGTTTAATCATGGTTTTGGTTTGGTTGTTTTGTTTTATGACATATCAACCCTTTTCGAGTTATTTAATGCTGAATCTGGTCATTTTGGTGAAGATTTTTATGCTTCAAGTTCTTTATAGGTTTAAGTATTTATTCATGGTGTTTGGTTGAGTGAAAGTGGGGAGGGGGAGAAAGAGGGGAGAGGGAAGAAGAGGGGAGGAAGGGAAATTGTTGTTTTTTGTTTTGGATTTTGCAGAATATGATTGAGTTTTTCAAAGGAAAAAATAATAAAACATCAATGTTTGGTGCATTTTGAGTCAGAAAGTCAATAACTTCAGACAGTCTGATTTGACCCATAGATGAGGCCCTTACAGGTACTACCACTCCGGGCCAGATTGGACCTGGGAGCAATGGCAACTAAAGGGCAACTCCACATTCCTCACAGCTCTCAAATGGAGGCTTCACCACTGGATGTCTTTTACGGTCATACCCAGGATCATTTTAAGGTGAGAATCAAGAGTAAGTGGACTTCAGATAAAGTGGCATTCTTACAGCTGTTTCAAAGCAATGTCTATTTGAGGGCATACAATGCAACATACAATTTTATCAAACATCAAATCTCATCAGAACAGCATCTTGTTGGGTTACAAAATATGCACTTATATGTGATAATAATTTAACAGCTGACTGAAGTATGTGACAATGGATCTATTCTTGTGTTTTAAAAAATTTTCTTTTTATGGAAATTGAACTTTTTCTGACATTGTTGTGTTTTTTTTTTGCTGAGTATATATAAGATTATGTTCTAATGAGACTTGATGTTTGATAAAATTTTATGTTGCATTGTATGTCTTAAAATAAACATTGCCTTGAAACAGCTGTAAACAACTTCGTGTATACTTTTTATTTGGAATATGATTAGAAAATTATTTAAATCGTCAAAAATATGTACATAATGGAGTCGATAATGTAAACATAAGCATTACACTTTCCCTTACTTCATAGCGAGGGTGATAGCATAGGGGTAAGATGTCCTGACTGCCAATAAAGCAGTGGGTTTCGATTCTCAGCTTGAAGCACTCGCTCATTTAGCCATGCTGAACAACCATGATACAGCACACCAGCTGTTGTGGATGACTTCTCGCCCTTTAGTAATAGAATAAGTTTAAAGCAAAGCTCTTCATAAAAGAATTGAGCACTATCATTTCTCTTAATTAGTAGTGAGGTGATAGCAATAGAGGTAAGAGGTCTCAACCGTTGAAAAAGGGATGTGGTTTAGAATTTCAGCTTGAAGCACTTTTGTCCAGCCACATTGTAAAGGTGCGATACGTCAAAACAGCTGCATTAGGAATATAGCAACCAACATGAGAATAGTAGTCCGAATAATCCAAACATTTTTAGTTTTTATGCTCATTTATTGATTAGTGGTTTTGCAATAATGTCAGTTTTAATATATTTTTTTTTGTCATGTTTTTGCAAATGATTTTGTGTATGAAAAAACTTATTTCAATTCTATTTTACATCCAATGTTTTGTTTAGAGAATATTAAGAACTAGCAGGACCCTGTGGAAATTCCACAGTGCTTTCTACATCAATCTGTTAATCATAATATTCCTTTTGAAATAATAAATGTCTGTTAGGGTTAATTAAAAGAGAGAATAAAAAAGAACTCTTCTTCCGTAAAAATAATTGTCAGCTAAATCTTCTTGAAATAAATAAAACAAATGTCTCTTCTTTATTTAATTAAAATTGTAGCGATTTAATTCTTTTTAAAACAATAAATATTTTCTATCGTAAAAATAATTGTCAACTAAACATGCATTAAATCAATAAAATCAATGTCACTTTTTGAAAGGTGTTTATTTAAAATTGTACCGTTTTAGTCGATGGATCGACAATCTGATTTTAGAACAATTCATTTTAAAATTGATAAAGTCGGAATTGTTTACCTTAGCGACATCAGATTAATCACTAATCACTATCTTTGCTAATCGGATGATCTCATTCTTTTTAATGTCATATGTAAAAGATGGTAGCATACATACAAACATGAAATGTTTCAGCATATTATTATGTAGATATAAACAACCAGCTCTACCTACGAGGTGTTGCCCAGGAGAGATTTTAGTGTCATGCTTTGGATTATCTTTTAAACTATCCATTTTTTTTCTTCAAAATATATATTTTTTTAAATATAATTTTGAAAATTAAATTATTACCATATCATTCTGTTATTAAATCATTAATTGAACCAAATTGTTTTAAAACTATAATTATTTGTCGTTAAAGTAAAATAAAATAAATAGATAGATCACTGGTAGTTGAGAGTGACCTGAAGGCTTTTTTTTTCATTGGCTACCACACTAAGATGTAGGGGAGGGTGCTACTCCTTTAAATGGACTGCTCCATTTACCCGTGATCCTCATCTTATGATGCTGGGTATTTAGCCAGGTTATAAAATACCATTTTTGGAATTTTTGGCATGACTTTACCGAGAATTGAACCCTGCACTCCCGGTCCATGAGCAAACACTCTAACCATCACCGGTTGTTAAGATAATGTTTTGATCTCTATCTAAAAAATTCCTGGATGTAATTATCTTCCAAAACTTTCAATACATGATCTGCTAAAAATTTTAAAGCTAGTTAAAATTATTTTTTATTCAACAGTTTAAATATTTCTAAATACTGTCAATTCAGTCCTTTTTTTCTTTCAACTAATAACAAAATATTAAAATGGCTGACTTGTTTGCGAAGAAACGAAAATGTGTTGGTTTTAGTACTTTATGCTATTGCATTTTTTATGTAAATAATGGATTAATAGTGAATAATAGATTTACACCAAAAAAAACAAAAAACAAAGCAGATGCTGAGATCAATGATTGAAACCGGAAACTTTAGATCTTCAATCTGATGCTCTCCCAACTAAGCTATTTCGGCTGGCTTTATCGCTTGTAATCCTAAACATTTAATATTTGGCTACTGCTGTAGCTATCTAGGTTATTATTTAAGATGGTGTCCATTTAAAAAATATTTTGAAATTGATAAACTATCTTTATTGAAATCAAAAATAAAATAATGGAAACCTAAAACGAATGTTTTAAAATCCTATTTAAAAAAATTGTAAACATGACTATTTTAATTATTTTTCTCTAAGGTCCCCAGCCAGGAATATATCTCCACTTGATCAACGTCGGGTAAATAGAGTTAGTTGTAAATAATGCCTTTTTAGTAAGACTTATACTTTCAAATACTTTGAAACTAATTAAAAATAAATTTTCTATCTGTATTTTTCAAAAGTTGATCAACATTAGTGAAATGGAGGGACGACGCACATCTACACTGAATCCACATCACTGGATTCATACTGTATCTGGAACTTTCTGGCATTTTATAGAATCTCTTTTAGTCCCCTCCGTGCAGGTGTGTACACAAAAATGTTCTTTAGATGTTGACTATTATCGCACAGCAAAACTAATTGCACACAAAAATGAGAGATTGCACACATGAAGGTAACTTTTATGTTCACAGAGTTTTAAATACTCTGTCACAGAAGACACACACACGTGCAGACCGAGAGGAGCATTTGGGATCGGGTCTTTGTGTGCGAGTTAGAGACTTTCTAGACCGATGTTGGAGAGAAAGAGAAACTTCCGTATAATTCACAGGTGAGATATTTTGAACATTATAACTTCTCTGGGAACACATTACATAAGTTGTATGTTCATGAACTACTTCTGGGGGATTTGGAGATAATCCCTCACAACAATATATATATATTATTTAAAAAATATAAAGATAATTATTTTATATTAGATCTTATCATGATAGGGATATGCTCGATATTGGGGATAGAGCATTGTTAATTTTTCAAATTAATACTTACCAATAATTTGCAAATTATTATTTTTTGCCTTCTGAGGATAAGAGTAGATTGTTTGAAAATCCATGGATTAAAGGACATTATCATATTTCATTTTATTTCTTGCTTAAACACTTGATGATTATAATAAACTTGTAAAGTATGTAACTTTACTTTTGTTTCATTATTTCAATATTTCCTATATTTATATATATTTTGAAATTACATTAGTCAGAGTACTTTGATAAGTATATTTCATTTTGATCAAAGTGGGTACAACATTACTGTGGGATCTGCATATGCACCCGACCTCCATAAGAAAGAAATATATATTACTTTATTGTATTCATAACTTAAAAATTATAGAAATTAAAAAAAAAAAGATAGAAATGTTAATATATGGTCAGGGGATTGGAACAGGAGTGCACAGGGATCTTCATTAATACCCGAGGAAATGTTAGGTGTGTCTTGACGAGGTTAAAGAATATAAATTTAGCAAAATTTATTTCAATTAATATCACTATAGTTACATCCCTTTTCCACTCAAACAATGTTGATTATATCCTTCAGGCCCTACCCCAACACTTGGTTATAAAATGTAAAATTAAGAATAGAAATGATAATATGGCATTATGGGTTGGGAGCAGGAGGACATTGGTTTCCTCATTTAATCTTGTGCAATTTCAGGTTTTCTTGCTAGTACACATATACTCACATTGCTCAAGGGTTATCTTGAAAGGGGGGGGGGAAGAATATAAGGAAATAAACCATAATCAAATCCAGTAGAATAAATATAAGGGAAAAGAGGGCCCTTAAGATTATATCATTATATAATTGAGAGGGAGAGGGAGAGAAAGAGGAAGAGAGGGAGAAAGAGGAAGGGAGAGAGAAAGAGGAAGGGAGGGAGAAAGAGGAAGGGAGGGAGAAAGAGGAAGGGAGGGAGAAAGAGGAAGGGAGGGAGAAAGAGGAAGGGAGGGAGAAAGAGGAAGGGAGGGAGAAAGAGGAAGGGAGGGAGAAAGAGGAAGGGAGAGAGAAAGAGGAAGGGAGAGAGAAAGAGGAAGGTAGAGAGGGAGGGAGAGGAGAGGGAGGGAGAGAGAGAGAGGGAGGAAGGGGGCAGCTGGTTATTAAATAATTAGGTAACAAAAAGCGAGGATTAATCTTGTTTCCAGGGGAGATAATCCACAGCTTCCAAAGAGAAATGGAACACTTATTGGGTTTCTAATGAAAGTTAAGCTCACGTGTAATTATATGAGGCGAACTGTAAGACTGAAAGTGTCCACCAATTAGAACGGACAGTCAAGAACATGTTCAAGACTGAGAACAATAAGAATAAAGCCAGGAAGATGGAAAATCACGAGGAAAGAATTTGAGAGATTAGTTGCTCTGCTGTGGTTAGGGTATTGCACATGAGGAAGAGTGAATAGAATGGAGGCCAATTGGTCAGCGATAAAATAAGGAAGAACTTAATTATTTGTTAGCGTAGATTTGGATCTGTGGAATATTAAAAAGACAACATCAGCAGGAGGAGCAGTGATTCAGACACTGATTAATTTGGATTTACTTTGTTGAGGAAGCAAAGAAATCTGAAGATATCTAGATTTATTACAAATATATCTAATTAATGTTTGGCTGTCTACTCTTTAGACGAGGATGACCTATAACCTATAATTGATTGTTACCACAAACGTAAGATGGACAGTGATTTTAAGGTCAATAAGAGACTTACAAACTGCCGCAAAAACTACAAAGTAAATCAGTGTTTTCAGCCTAATGATTTGAAGTATCATTATGGACTTTTAAATGTCTCATCTTTATATATATATATATATATATTTGAGAAGGAGTGGGTTTCTCCCGAAATGATTACAAGATATTTCTATTAATATTTAGCAATAAGTCACATATTTACTGATTTTATATGTGAAAGATCTTTTGAAAAATAAATAGATGTTTTGAAGATTCGTAAACCAAATACTGTCTTCGATAGTTTTTTTTTTGTTCATACTTTTTTTACCATTCCGTTTTTTCTGCATTGCTATCAGCCTTCACATATACCTACACACGCACATATATATATATATATATATGTATATATATATACACTGCTTACTTGTACTGGTAATGGCATTCACCGGGAGTAGGTTGAGTTCAGTGCATACTGCATCAAGGCAGTCTACACACGTCGATTGGCAGCTGATCTTCAGCATACTTAAGCCATTCTCAGTTTCGGCGATGAATACCAAAAAATATATGGGCCAGCTACTAGCCCCATGTCTGCCATTACCATTGTAATCCAGGTCTTCAGTTGACTGCTTCTACATATCTTCCAGCCAGTGGTTGCATTAAGAGCCACACAAATTTCTCTTCAAGACGTCAAAGAATGTCTCCAAACCATGATGCCAGTGGTGTTGCATCTTGCCTGGATAATACGATTTGGGATTCGCTTATAGGCTGGAATACCGCTCAAGGACAGATTCATAAGATTGAGGTATCTTCGGATACTTTAATAATTGCAATCAAAATTATACGTGTCATGAACAACATTGTGAAAATAAAGCTTACATGAATTAGGAACAAAGTTTTAAAGTTAATCCCCATTACAAGGGATTAAATTGATCAAAATTTATAAATTTTGAGACAACTTATGACCTCTTGGGGGGTCAACGTTGGTACATCGTGCATTAGTGCATACGTTTATGTCACTTAACCGATTGTGATGGTAAATAGATATTTTAAAATTACATAAAAAAAGTTAGAGAATAAAGTTATCTTTCAATTTAATAGAAATTAGCAAGATTTCACAAATACGCTTTGGAGAGATCAGTTACGACAAAAAAATAAACACCCTGATTTACTGTTTTAAACACTGCTGCTGAATAAAAAAAAATATTCACATCATCCAATGAAAAGCCTTGATGCCATGGTGACAGAGCAGACATCCGTTCATGGATTGACCCATTTTTTGCTAAGTTAGAAGCAGGCAGAGATTATTATTCTGCAATGTATCTGAAATTCCACACTAAAGACAAACTATTCAGCATAATAATAAATTGATAAAACTAGAATAATCTGTACAATTTCTGTAAATATAAAAGATCCTAGTTTTTTTTTTCGGGGGGGGGGGTCGGGTTGGTGAATTCACATACCTTGAACCAGAGTTACCTACCTTTATTCTCCTCCTCAGACATCTTATTTTGACAGGACAATTCAATTGCATAAATTGATAGAATTTTTAAAAGAGTTACAATTCAAAATAAACGTTTTCTGTGCAATAAATATAGGTGACTGTAATGAGACAAAAAAGAAAATCCCAGAATCATTTTTTTTTTATATATATTGGATGTTCAGGTTGGTAAAGTAACCTTCCTTTGAATTACCTATGTTGGGTGGACCTTTAATGTTAAGAAACAGTTTAAGTATACCTTGGTTAAAATCTGGGTTAACAATCAGTGGCCTGTAGTAACGATTCGAGTTTCTTTCTTTCCATTTACTTTCTATGTTTTTTTTTGTTTTTTTTGAGAGTTAAATTTCCAAGAAATTTTTTTAGTTTATTTTTTTGAAAAATTGTTCATTTTGATTCTATTCTGCCATTTATTTGCATTTACTGTTTTTATATGCGCTCTCATACAATTATGAAAACCGAAAAACAAAAACAAAAAACCCCAACCCAAAACAGCGTTTTTCATTTACAAATGTAAAGAGTAAACCACTGCATTGCGATAATAAAATAAATGGATTGACCGTAGTCGAGGGTGACCTAGCAGCTCCCTTTTCATTGGTTACTAACCCAAAATATAGGAGAGGACACTACTCCTTTCCTTGGATTTTCCCCACTTACCCTTGATCCTCATCTTTTAATGCTGAGTGTTTTGCAAGAGGGCATCAAGTACCATGCTTTGTGTCTTTGGTATGACTCGACTGAGGATTGAACACTGATCTTCCAGCCCATTAGCAAACACTAACCATTATGCCAATTAGGCAGGCATTAGGATAAAGAAATGAAATATATACTTGTAGTTGTCATTCTTTTTAAGGTGGTACCATAGACAATCATGTAGTTATTTAATACAATATGTACTAGAATAACAACCAAATATTGTTCCATTAAAATGACTAGGCAGGGAGACACAGCGTTGTTTAAGAGCACAGATAAAAAATAGAAGACTTAAAAGAAGTGCATGTAACATTTTTCCTTTAAAATCTTTCTCTCCACATCCTCAGTAGTTTTTGCCCCGCCCCAACTCTCTCTAACTTTCCCTTCAACTGATCTTCTTTATCCCTCTCTCTAGTAATATGTTCAATCTAATAGAAAGGAAGGAAGGCATGAAAGAAAAAGAAATCCGATTGTTCGACCTAGTTTCTGTGTCGTTTTTGAAACAACTACCGTAAGAATAGAAAAAAAGAATGTATTTTTACCCCCCCCCCCCCAATAATTCGGCCCTTGTTGACCCCAAGAAAGAAATATTACAGCATTTTTTTTTTAGCAGAACCAAGTCAAATCACACAAAATCCCATGGTGTAAGGTTTTTAAGTGTACCTTGTGTGTTTTCTGACTTAACCAGACACATACACAGACAGAAATAAGACTTTCCGTGATAAGCAATTGGCAAGCTAATGTTATCTCAGCCAAATGAACATTTCAATGAGAACTTTAGTTTTGAACACTTCATTATCATGACAGATGGTGAGGAAGATAAGAAGCAGGTGCACGCATGTGCCCTGTTGACATCTAATATCAATAATTAAGGGCTTCGTTGGCGACTAGAGGGATTAGTCAGTTAAGGTGTGTTCTACTCTGAAGATCCGAGGGAACACAGAAGAGATTTGGAATCAAGATACTGGAAACGTTTCAAAAGGAATATTTCATCGTCAGAAAAAAAGTTTAGAACAAGAACAAACATTTAATGAAAAAAAAAAGCAACCTTTCAGGAATGATCAGGACGAACAATGTTATTTTGGGGGAAAGATGTCAAAAAGCATTTTCACTGCCCCCAAAATGTAAAGTATTCCTTTTTTATTATAAGATTTTATATAATCTAAAAGTTATATATATATATATATAGGCAAACATTTTAAATAACACAGAGCGTTTTTGCTTGATAAGACATTTTTTAGTTTTTCAATTTTCCGAATGGTCCATTTAGTGTTTCGGTCAAATTGAAGGAAAGAAAATGGAACAAGAAACACATGGAACTTACAGCAATTTGACCGAAACACTAAATGGACCATTCGGAAAATTGAAAAAATAAAAAAAAGTCTTATCAAGCAAAAACACTGTGTTATTTAAAATGTTTGCCTAAATGAAAATATGCTGCCTAAATACACACGCACAATATTTATATGCATATGCATATGCATATAAGAAGAAACTTGTCCCAGAACAGGTAAAATTAATTCCCCAAACAGAAAAGTTTTGCACCACTTTTATGTCCTTTACAAAAATTAAAATCAAGATATAATGCTACTAAAATCAGTATTCTAATTTTTATTAAAAATATTATTATTTTGATTCTGGAAAATGTCTCAAATTTAAGAAGAAATTGAAATTAAGGGAATATTGCTTAATTGATGTCAAAGGGCTATGGATGAAATTTAATGCAAATCTAAAATATTTGAATTTTCAAATGGAAGGTTGTGTCCATATTATGTCCCCTCAATCGCTTTAAAATACTCTAAATGAATCTTATTAATTGATGTTTAATATCTATTGTTAAATTTTCACAAAAATCAGAGGGTTGTCCCCTTTGCATTATACAAAATTAAACTAAATATAGTCTACATTACCTACCCGTACTTTATATAAATAGATATATGAGGTAGAAAATATTAAATGAAAATTTCAAACAAAATGGAAAATTAGTTTATGGAATAGTAGATAAGCATTGCAACAGACTAGTAGAAACAGGACACAAATAAATTATTAAAGTTGAACCAATATATTTCGGTCGATTCGTTTGACCATATCCATTTGGTATAAATTTTAGCAAATGAATATAGTTGAACGAATCGATCAAAACATTTTGGTTCAGCTTTAATGATGTGTTTGTGTCCTTATTTCTACGAGTCTGTTGTCATACTTATTCACTATTCCATAAAATAATTTTAGAAATAGATATATGTATCTTTGAATCGATTTATTTCGGAATTGCTGACATTAAAAAGAACTTTCGTGTGTCTTTCACATTTTAAAAATAATTTCTGAAATATTTAAAATGGTTATTGTTTTTATTTTATTTTAAGGTAATTTGTTTTCAAATAATATTTAAAATGAATTGTTTTTCAATTTTGTTTGGACAGGCCGAATTTTGATGGCATGGATTGTTTTTTTGTAGAAGTGTTTCTACAACGATGTCCATGGAAGCATAAAAGAAATGTGTTCTTTCTTTATTACAATTATTAGAATTACCATAAGAAAAATATTATTAAAATTTGAGGAAATAATATTTCAGATCTGACTGAATCAATCTGAAGTTTAAGTGAAATGAATGACATTTATTCTTTTATCTTCTGAATCCAAGCATTCAAAATCGACATAAAAAATCTAAATTCTTAATTTGTATATAAGAAAATTATTTTCCTATTTTTTTTTTTTTAAATCATCAAAATGGTTTACTTTTAGTAATGACTTCAGTAATGAATGTTATTTGTCTGTGTGCTTGGTTCAGTTTTGATTGAAATATTTTGCCAGTTTAAAAAACTGACACAACTAATATTAATATTGAACCCTAAAAATCTTGGATAAATATCTGAATACGAGTGCATACCCTCCGTCAAAGATGATGAAAGAAAAATTATGCTTCACCAGGGTTTGCACTAATATTTATATTCATATGAAATAACATCTCTATCGGTGAAGTTTAAAAGAAAAAGAATTAAGAAAATGTCTCAAACAGGAAAGTTTAAATAAGAAAAGCATCAATCAATATAGAAAGAAGGAGAAAAAGGAAGAAAACGCCTCATTATGGAAATAGAGTGAATGATTTCTTTCTGAATTCATTTCAGGCGGCAGGGATGGGACCTGACTTGCTATTTGCTTTCTCCCATCCCTTAAACACTTTAAATGGTTCTGTCCGACAGTTTTTTTTGTTGTTTTTTTTTAAATCGCTAACTTTTGTGTGACAGGATGGATATTTATAGATGCACATAAGTCTTTATTATAGAATGGAAGATTCCAAAAGTATTAGTGTGTATAGAGTCGGGTTAGGATTTTGAACGCCCATCACATTGGCCTGAAACAATGCTAGGTCAATATTGCAACCCAATTAGTATTTTTATGTCTAATAATAAATTTATACTACTATTGCAGCATAAACAGCGTTAGTGCTCCGAATAAAGTCTTCATCAAACGATGGTTCTGAAGTATGGCATGAGTTTTGGAGGCCGAGAAATCATTACTATTAAATTAGGATGTCCAAAAGAAAAAAGAACGATGATGGACCTAATGGAGATAAATAAAAGTGAGTTAATTCAATCTCACAAAATACTTTTTTCTTCTTTTTTTTTTTAAAACCTCTGATGAGTTCTTGAGATTATGCTCAATTTGAAATTAAAAAGGACAAATCGACTGTAAGGAATGAATAATAATAAAAGGTAGGAACTTGTTTTTATTACATATTGAACTGATAACACAGTAGAAAGAGAATTTTCATTGTAGTAACTTACAAAACAACAATAAAACTTGTTTTATATAGAAACTAGAAAAGTACCCATCCAAGGACGGGTAAAATTCCATGAAAAGAACAGTTTTGCACCAGTTTTATGTTCCCTTATAAAGATTAAAATCAAGATATAATGATACTAAACCTTATGTCTAGAATCCTTATTCTAATTTTGATCACAATCCATTACATGATTTTGAGCGATTAAAATGTCTAAAACTTAAAGCTTAAAGAATCTTCAGAAAAAATTAAAATTCAGGGAATCTTGCTTAATTGGTGTCTAATGACGATGAATCAAATTTAATGCAAATCTCAGATATTTGAATTTTTAAATGGGAGGAGTGCCCATATTATGGCCCCTAAATCTCCATCAAGATACTCCAAAGAAACTGAAATTTGGGGAATATTTATTAATTGATGTCCAATACCTATTGTTGAAATTTCACACAAAATCAGAAGTATCTGAATTTTCACAAAGAGCTTCCCCCCCTCTTTGTCCCCGTTGCATAACACTAAATTGAAAAAAAGAAAAAAAAACACATTTCGGTCCATTACGCCTAGCAGGTGTGTTTCAAAATTCATAATGATTAGTTAATTAGCTTAGAGAATGAATGAATCCTGTACATAGATATATATAAACATATAGACATAACTAATTTTTATATATATATATATATATATATATATATATATATATATATATATATATATATATATATAGAGAGAGAGAGAGAGAGAGAGAGAGAGAGAGAAAGAGATGTATAGGCACATATTTCTAGGATGAGAGAAGCTACAGTGTGCCAAATGTGTGTCTTCGACTGGAACTGATTCTGATGAGCAATTCAAGTGTTGCTTTAAACAAAATCCGTCTTATGCCATCAATTGATCTCTTCTCGTTTCATAGAGATTCTATTTCTTTGCTCAGTTATTCATTCCTCACGGTTCCTCTCAAGATATTACACTTCAGATAGTTTCTCTGATGAAGATAACAGAAATCAGCAGACCTTATGAATGCGTGAAGAAGAGAGCGTAGAACTATGCAAATTAGGACGAATGCAAGAAACAGAAAAAAAGGCAACAAAAATAACTATGCACACAAGCAAATAAAAACATTTTAGATCGTGTGTTCATCGGAGAATAAATGTGTCTGGGCAGGCACTTTTTATATAAAAAAAACTATGTATGTTTATGTGAGAAAAACAATATATATATGTATAATAATATATATGTATATATATATGTATAATATATATTAAACTGTAGAAGTGAGATAGCAAACAGCTGCCTGCACAGAATAAAATTTACCTTAGACTAACAATACATAAATAAATAAATAAATAAGTAAGTAAAACTAAACTAAAACCTAACAACTTAAAAACTAAAACCTAAAATAGAAATACAAGGAACCACGTGTTAAAATAAGTTCACCCATTATATTGACACAACAAAGAAACAGGATATAGGCCATTCTATAGAAAACAGAACAATAGAACAGGAAATAGGAAGTAAAACTAACCGTACCGTTGTTCGTGGGAATCCAAACGATTGGTTAAAAGAACAATAAAGAATCTGATTGGTTAACTAGCTAGCCGTGTATATAAAAAAACCCGGCAAAACTAACTCCATGCATTTTAGCCTGATGATTACCCCCGGGGATGAAACGCAGGAGCCTCTGTGTAGCTTAATTACTATATATATATATATATATATTATAGCATAGTACATCTGAGTTGGATGTGTTGTTCTTCAAAGGAATACCTTCCGTAAGAGAGCTCAATGTAGGTATGGAGCAAAAATAGAGTTAGAATTAAAAAACACCATTTCAGTCTGACGTGCTATTATATTATTATTAAGACTGTGTATAATATGTATTATCGTATCATGAAGAAATAAACATTTTCTTCATCTTCTGTAAAAACAAATTGTATATGTAACAAACATAACAAATTTTGTAAAAATTATAAAAATTGTTTCTCCCAACATTATTTTGTTCATAAAGTATTTGATTTTGTAAAATGTTGAATTTGCTTTCTGATTGTATTATGTTATTATATTTTCTGTAATCAAGTAGTCAATATAAACAAATTGACTCATTATTTTTGAAATATCAAAACTGTGTCTAATTCATGGTGAATAAAAGTGATATTTTGTGAATTTAGTTCTTTTATATTTTTGTACTTTTTATATTTGATTTGATGGAAATAAATCAATAATTGTAAGCTGCTTCCTAATAATATGTATAGTTGCTAATTACTGGATATTATTAAGAAATTTATCACTAAAACATTTTTCTGTAATTACTATTTAGTAGTAATTTTGGCCTTCACATGTTTGCCCGCAGTCGTGAACCTCGGTCACATTTTTGCCACACCTGTATTATGGATCGCCTTGGCTCAAATATGTATTTCCATCATTTTAAGTGTAAGTTAAAAAGAAAACTAAAGTCCTATCAGGATCGTAATGAAACAATAACCTCAGATAAAGACATTTGAAAATTGGCTGTGCACCCCTAATCTAGGCAATACACTATCTTTTCAACACAATTCTACAAATTGCATTGATTCCTCATAGCAACAATATATTATTTAGAAATCACAGTATTTTGAAAGTCTATGTACATTTGGTTTTCGTGTCTGGAAGGAATGGTGGAAGGGTGTAGAAAAAGAGGTAAGCGGCCGGGAAGATGGCGTGATATTGTATGTTCCTGTACTTACAGATCAATCAGTCAGCTAAACAAAGGATTTAGGGGCAGAAGGGCTTGGAGACAGTTAAGACACGATAGATCGTATTCTGACTATCCAACAATATATTTAAGAGTAAACTTTGTTTTCTAAAGACAAATTCCATATTAAATAAAGGGATAATAATTATCTATGGGGCTGGAACATAGAACAGTTCACAAAGAGAAAAAGCTTATTTTTTCTTTGCAAATTTTCATGTTTCAGCTCCGTAGACAGTAAAGTTATGTTTATTATATGATACGAAATTTATCTACACAAAACAAAGGTATTTTTTAAAAAGCAAAATTTACTAATATACACACACACACATATATATATATATATATATATATACACACACACACACACACACATATTCACACACACTAATTTTATAATCAATTATAAAAATCAATGATCAACTTGCAAACACAGACAGCTCAATATTTAGTGAGATAGAGCTGAATATATATATGTATTTTTAACGATTTTCAAATCATATTCCAAATAAAGAGTATACACAAAGGTATTACAGTTATTTATAGATGTTTCAAGACAATGTTTATTTTTTAGTTATGCAATGCAACATAATATTTTCAACTCATCAGAAACTCACCTAGAAAAAAAGAAAAGTTATTCACATTTATATGACTCATCAGTATGTCTAGACATAGAAAGTTTCGAAACTGGGACCCCAGTGGTTGGTGTCCTGTTCTCTACAGACTGAGCACATTAAACTGCTGCTGCTGGCAGTGGGAGAAATTATATCATATTTAAATGAAACTATCCATTCTATTAATTTTTTGATATTGATAACCGAAAGTATTCAATTTTTTATGGAAGAGTAGTGCTTTTTAGGCTAAATGGAAACCATTATTTCCTTCACCAGAGAGCTCCACCCACAGGTGAGCATGATTATATATATATATATATATATACACATACATACATACACACACATTGTTAGTTACATATGTACATACATGTTTCGGTTGAACTCATCAAAGAGTCAACCTCTTCAGACCAAAACGAGGAACCTCGTTTTGGTCTGAAGAGGTTGACTCTTTATGAGGAGTACAACAATAATGTTTGTATGAATAAACATTTATACTAAAGAACAGCTCTACTTGTTATTGAGCATTTTTTATAAACACTGGAGTTTCAACGGATTAACATCTCCAGAAACTAATATAATATATATATATATATATATATATATATATATGTGTGTGTGTATGTACACACACACACACACATACAATAGGAATAGTGAATGTGACACACATTAGTTTCTATGAATATACATACAAGAAAATGTGTGTGTATGCTTGCTTAGCCACTGTATATATCAATATCAAATAAAGTACAAAGGGAAGTATAGATTATCCCACTTGGGACATTTAATGTGAATATACAACCAAGGCATATTGCTAAAAACAAAGCAATTTAAAAACAAGTTAAAGCACGCATGTGGACAAATAAATGCAAGTCTGAGCTCGCATTTATTTTTTATATAAAAAAAAGGAGAAGTTTACAAAAGTGTGCGTATATATATATTTATTAGAGGAGATCAAATATATATATATATATATATACACACACACATACACAAAAACATGCATATATACTTTCAAATTAGATCCCATAGAAAGCATCCCAATGAGTTAGCTACAAAGACCAATCATTAACTTGCAAATACCAGTAGCTCAATACTCATTGGAATAGAGCTGAATATATATATATATTATAAACACACACGATTTAAATAATTAAAATACAAAAGGTATTATAGTTGTTTACAGTGGTTTCAAGGCAATGTTTATTTTAAGTCATAGAATGAATCACACTATTTTTTAACCACTAGACTATCATCAGAACAAGATGCATATTATTATAATCCAAGAGAAAAATTCAAAAGACACGAAAATTCACCATATTCCTTTTAAAAAGCTTAGTGATATAAAGAGGAAATAATTTTAGCTTACTTACATTCAAAGGGAAGGAAACCTTGATTTAAAAAATAAATCTTGTACTAAAAAGTAATTTATATATATTAAATAGTTTTTATAAGTCAATTATATTCGCAAATAAGTCAAAATATTCACCCCAGGTTACAATCTAAACCATCCCACACATACACAGGTTACCATATATGATTTATATTTATTATTAATATATATATATTTATTATTAATATATATATATATATATATATATATATATATATGAATAAATATATACACACATACCAGAATACTCGTCCAAGGACAGGTCAAATTCATTTCCCCAAACAGAACAGTTTTGCACAACTTTTATTTATGCCCCTTTATGAACATTAAAATCAGGATATAATGATACTGAACCTCATGTCTAGAATCCTTATTCTACTTGTGATCAAAATCTATTAGATGATTTTGATTCTAGGAAATATCTAAAATGTAAAGCTTAAGCTTAAGGAATCTTGAGAAATTCAAATTCAGGGAATCTTGCTTAATTGTTGTCTAATGACTGTGTATCAAATTCAGTGCAAATTTGATATATTTGAATTTTCAAATAGGAAGTTGTGCCCATATTATACCCCCCCCCCTCCAAAAAAAAACATAAAAAATACTCCAAAGAAACTGAAATTTGGGGAATATTTATTAATCAATGTCTAATATCTATTGTTAGAATTTCACAAAAATCGGAGTTATCTAAATTTTAGCAAAGGACTTCTACCCCTTGCATAAAACTAAACATAGCCCACATTTGAACCTCTTACCCCTAGCAGTTGTGTTCCAAAAATTCATAATGATCGGTCAATTAGTTTAGTTGTGAACCTTGTACATGCAAATATATGAAACATACATAACTTTATATATATATATTAAAAAAAGAGCTTGCATTTTTGTAGATTACACACAAATGTAGACAATGGAAATCATGATGGATAACATTCTCATGCAGGAATTTGCGCACAAATATACACATGATTATATTACTATAGTTGAGCTTACAGCTTTATCATATTTGAACACCAATTCTTGTCAGTTCAAAGTATTGTTGAGCCTTGTCAGTTCTTAAATGAGAACATCAGGTTCCACAGAGAAGAGGTTGTAAAGTCACTTTCTCTAATACCCTGTAATGGTGAAATAGTTGGGTATACTAGACTTTCAAGCCTTAGTCGAGCAACTAGTTTAAAAGAAGGAACACTTGAAAGTAACAACAGTTACTTTCTCCATTTATTCCATCACTGCTTCCGGACCTAAGCAATACCAGAAGGGCAGTTAATAGTTGTGCAATCCTTGCTTCTTCACTATAAACTCCACATAGCAACAGAGGCACTCTTTTAGAATGTGTTTCTTGTTGCTCTAGGTAGGAAAGAAAATCAATTATATTTGAGTACCTAATATATCTAGATGCATATCAGTCTGAACTATAAGTACAAATGGAAATATCCCTCATTAAAGTTAGGCCATTATATTTAGCTAAGGCAGTTTCAAAAGGAAAAAGAGTTCATATACAGTGAACAAAAAGTCTGCGAAAAATGTTATCATACAGATTCAGCAAGGCTTATCCAAATATGATGGCAACTAGAATAAAAGTGTTGCATTCTTATAAAGAACAATCTTACTTTTTCAGCTGGGTCTGAAACAAACAAACAACAAAGTCCAAATAAGATATATATATATATATATATATATTATATATAAATAAATGCGAATTTTTTTTTCATTAATCACTCCTATATCACCATCAAAACGGGTTACTGTTATTTAAAATCAATAATACAAGATAGTATTTTGAAATACTGTATATATCGTAGAGACAAAAGGCTCAAATACAGCTATTTGCAAGGCTAATTTGCATAACTATTTTTTAAACAGTTTATAATAAATTAATGTTTGGTGTTATTCATTTGCAATTTTACTGTCCTATTTTTACCATATATATATGCAATAGTTTTGTTGCTATTAACAGCGATTTAATAAAAAAAAAAATAAAAAAAGGATAAATTAGTGACCCTTTCTTAAAATATTTTCTGAATAATTTTATGGGGAAGTGATTTAAATTAAACTAGAGAGAAAGATATATGAGGCATAAGCAAGAGTTTAGAAAGGGAAAAGGGTGACTGACTGCTTTGACTGTTTACTCTCTCCCTTCCTCCTGTTAGCCATGCCGCATAGAGAAAGGGGAGAGAGTGACCGATATATCTCTCTCTCTCTCAAATTAGCAATGCCACATTTTCTTTTTCATTGTTTTAAAGTCAATGAAAAAAAGTAGTAAATTAACAAAGAGCAAATTGATTTCTTCTATCTTTTAAATCTTATTTAAAAGATAAATAAATTTGCATAAAAATTTCCAAAATGTTAATATCTATTTACATGAATAAATGTTAATGTTTATCTATTTGTATGAATGAATGCGAACAATTTTGTCTCGTGTTTACAAGAAACTTATGAATGAAACGTTTATTTAAAATTTTTGTTTCAAGAATTTCAAGTAGCGAACTTTGCGAAGTGAGAGTGAGCTGACAAAACCAGTTAGTATATATATATATATATATATATATATATATATATACACACACACACTAGATTTGTCTCATTAAATTATAAATTGAACCAAATTGTTATAAAACTATAACTAAAAGTTGTTACAGTAATGTTTTAATCTCAATTTATAAAATTATCGGATGTAAATCATCATCGGTTTAACGTCCGTTTTACATGCTGGCATGTGATGGACGGCTTTTAGAAATTGACTTCCAAACTAATCTATCTCTGGCCAGGTCTTTATTTATCCCTCTGTTTTTCAAGTCCATTCTTATCACTTCCTCCCATGTTTTCTTGGTCTCCACTGCCAACTGTTTTACTAATACTGACCCAAGAACTCTCATCCATGCTTTCAATAATAATTTTGAGGCACACCAGAAGGTGGGATGCTTAAACTCTTTGAAAGTTCAAATATTTCCAATTTGGATGAAATTACCAAATATTTTAATAAAATATTTTAATAAAATATTTATTTAGTCTAAAAAAAAAAAAAAAAATTATTTAAGTCAGATTTTATCTCATTATGAGTTTCTTCTTTTTCTTTCCTTTATATTAAATTAAAACATAGCAAGAGTGAGAATGAACGTACGAGAGAGAGAGAGAGAAGGTGAGAGAGAGTGCAAGAGAGAGTGAGAGAGTTCGTGTGAGAGAGAGAATGCGTGCATGAGAGAGTGCACGAGAGAGAGAGAGAGAGCACGAGAGAGAGATCGAGAGAGATATCGAGAGATCGAGAGAGATATCGAGAGATCGAGAGAGATATCGAGAGATCGAGAAAGAGAGAGATCGAGAAAGAGAGAGAGAGAAAGAGAGAGAGAAAGAGAGAGAGAGAGAGATCCAGAGATCGAGATAGAGATTATGAGAGATCGAGATTATGAGAGATCGAGATTATGAGAGATCGAGATTATGAGAGAGAGAGAGAGATTATGAGAGAGAGAGAGAGAGATTATGAGAGAGAGAGAGAGAGATTATGAGAGAGAGAGAGAGAGATTATGAGAGAGAGAGAAAGATTATGAGAGAGAGAGAAAGATTATGAGAGAGAGAGAGAGAGAGAGAGAGATTATGAGAGAGAGAGAGAGATTATGAGAGAGAGAGAGAGATTATGAGAGAGAGAGAGAGAGAGAGATTATGAGAGAGAGATTATGAGAGAGAGAGAGATTATGAGAGAGAGAGATTATGAGAGAGAGAGATTATGAGAGAGAGAGAGAGATTATGAGAGAGAGAGAGAGATTATGAGAGAGAGAGAGAGATTATGAGAGAGAGAGAGAGATTATGAGAGAGAGAGAGATTATGAGAGAGAGAGAGATTATGAGAGAGAGAGAGATTATGAGAGAGAGAGAGATTATGAGAGAGAGAGAGATTATGAGAGAGAGAGAGATTATGAGAGAGAGAGATTATGAGAGAGAGAGATTATGAGAGAGAGATTGAGGGAGAGATATTGAGAGAGATATTGAGGGAGAGAGATTGAGGGAGAGAGATTGAGGGAGAGAGATTGAGGGAGAGAGAGATTGAGGGAGAGAGAGATTGAGGGAGAGAGAGATTGAGGGAGAGAGAGATTGAGGGAGAGAGAGATTGAGGGAGAGAGAGATTGAGGGAGAGAGAGATTGAGGGAGAGAGGGGGAGAGAGATTGAGGGAGAGAGAGAGGGGGAGAGAGATTGAGGGGGAGAGAGAGGGGGTGTTGTGAGCGAGCAAGTATATGTTCATTATTTTATTAAATGAGGTCGTTTTTCAACTTAGGTAAAAATCCAGCTTTTCAAAATGTATGAGAACAAAAAATATGTATATAGTCACTTTGATACTCCATCATGAATGAGGGAGCCGAAGGCGACAGGAAATACCAATCCCTCTTCAAATTGTTCTTTGAGAGAAGCAAATGAGGCAAAACATCTCCGCCTTAAGAATAAATGTACTCATGGATTCATAAACTATTGGACAGATTTCTATAAAACTTGGAACATACACATAAAAGGTAATTTTATTATTTTTTAGGGGATCAAAGTGGGCAAACTCCTCCCCCTTCATTGAAAATAAATGTATCCATAAAGTTATTCCTTCGTTTTTACTCTTGCATGCGGTTTTATCCGACATTGCAACCCGCTCAACATTAGTAACCCTGCTAGTGCATATATATGTAAAATTAAGCAGTTCAATAGTTGTTTTTAAGTCAAGATAAGCAAAAGGTCAGACGAATATTATGCTGAGTAAAAGTGTTTTATTTATTCCATGTTTCAGTGAATCGGAAATGAATATTGAAAAATTAAATTGTTTTTTTATTTATTAATAAAATAGAAATATAAAATGTTTAAATCTAGATTATTCTTGATTGTTCCATAATATCTTATTTTCTATTTGAACGTTCCTCATTATTTTATTGGCCAATCAGAACGAACGATTTATTTTTTCCTAGTAGTACGACGTCACATCAGTCTGGTGCTGAATTAAGGCCGTTAATATATATGCAGTCGATCTAGAAGTTGACCTGGGTTCAGTTGTGGAGTGGGGTACGAAATGGCATATTTCGTTTAATCCTGTTAAAACTTAGCTTGTGTCTTTCAATCATAGGCGTGCCCCTTTTCTTCCTGAGATTCTCATGGATGGCTGTGCTCTTGAGGAGAAATCGATTCTGAAACTTCTTGGTCTTTCTCCCTCATCAAATCTTTCCTGGTGTTCATACATTAGATCCATTACTCTTTCTGCTTCTTGTAAAGTCGGTTTTCACTATCGCTCCAAACACTTTCTCACACTTGAGGCTATTCTCTATCTCTACAAATCTACTATCAGACTATGTATGGAGTAATGTTGTCATATTTGGGCTGGTGAATCTCTGTCCCATTTGAGGGTTCTTGATAAGGTGCAGAAACGTATCTGTAATTTGATTGTCCACAACCTTTCTTCCTCTCTACACCCTCTCTCACAGACATGATATTGCTAGTCTCAACCTTTTCTACAAATACTATTATGGCATGTGTTCTTTAAAATTATGGGATTTATTCCTTGCTTCTTTTGTTTCAGTTCGTTTGACTCATTAGTCTAGTGGTCCCCATCAATTCGCTGTTTTGATACCTCATTGTAATACAACTTCCTATTCCAGTAGCTTCTTTCCAAGAATTGCAGGCTTGTGGAACTCTTCCTGCTGACTGTTTTCCTCCTACCTATAGCCTTGGTCTTTTATAAGACTAAGGCCAATAGGTATCTCCTGTCGTTGCGATAATCATATTTCGTTCTTGTTAGCTCCTTACATCAAGTGGCTTCATACCTTATCTGGAGCGATTTCCATTAAAAAAAAAAAACGTGATTTTAATATAATTACATTATATTAAGATATTTTGATGAAATTATCTGAATATAGTCTTGTTATATGACATAGTATGAACATGTATGTGAATATATTTTGGCGAGTGTGGTAAAACCAGAAATAAAATATGGGGGAGGATGCAGCCAGGGTAGAAGACAAAAGTGGGGAATATTTACTGCCTGACAACAGCCTTCAAGCAACCTCTGCAATGTCTCCCTCAGGAGTACATCCGGTGAGAACATTATTATAAGCAGGCACACCAACTGCACCCCGATACCCCTAACTACGGAGACAAACAAACCTTTTACATCATGACAAAAATGTCAGATCCACCCGTCCCCCCTATCCCATTGTTGCTGCTCTTGAAAAAAAAAAGAAAAAAAACAATTTATGAGCATGAAACATGCCAGGAGATTGGAAGTGGGTCTGCAACTATTGGAAAGTGATAACTACTAGTGGGATAGAAGCAGTAATACAAAAGCTGGATGAGTCAACTCAAAAAAAATGGAAGAGAAAGAGGATGCTGGCTACTCGACTTGTAAAAAAAAAAACAAAAAAAACAACTTGTTTTTATAGTTTCCAGGGAAATGTATGTACACACTGGCAGACAAAACCTAGGAAATAAAAATAGCTGAGCTCAAGCTATATTTAGAAATTCACAATAATAAGAACAAGCTTTAAAAAAAAAGCAGAAATAAAAGGAATAGAATACATGGGGAAAAGAAAAAAAAAATTATTCATTATATACACCAAGGCAAAAGATTTTTTTTAACTGCCGTTAAAAAAAACAAAAAAATTAAAAAAACCAAAAACAAACAAAAAAAACCCCCTTCTGATTGGGGCTTGGCAAGCTCCATCAAAGTTACAAAAGCTATGAACTATAGTTTAAATCAGGTGTTCCAATGATTACATACTGTTAAGTGAGAGATGTAAATAGTTCCGGTCTTGAACTTACAGATGCCGTGGAGAGGGTGAGTTAGTCAAATATTGTTGAGGGGTCCCCCATATAAAGCGTCCGATGTACTAATCTACACATACAAGCAGTGAATTGTTGGACACATGTAGCAGAAAGACTTATCTTTTCATTCTGTTTTTAGTCCGATGGAATGTGTAGCGAGAGCAATAATGGAAATAACCCAGTTGTGTTCTTTCATCTTAAGCGATCTCTTTACCCATTCCTGATTCAGATTTATAAATCCTCAAATCAGAACGTATAAGTCTTACTATAATTAGATGGTTATCTTTATGGGTGTGCGACTCCCACAACATTCAGATTGGGAACTTCTGGTTTAAATAATAGAGTAGACTCTCAAGCCTTGCTAGAGCAACTAATCTAGAAGAGAAGGTATGATGCAACACCGATCTTTCAGGCAAGTGCGATAAGCTACAGCTAAAAGGGTTGGCTAGATCTGGTCATTAAGCCGCGGTTGAAACTCTGAAAAAACTTAGTGTACAGACAGCAAATCCATTTCATAAACACCTACCAGCCATGGAACCTGCAGTTGTATGATTGCGGACACATATGCCGAAAGATCTCACCAGAATAAACAAAGCAACAAAAGAGAAACATCATTTGATAAAAATGTTCCCATGCTAAACTAAACAAAATTTTTAAAAAATGTACCACAGTGAAAAGTGAATAAAAAAAACTTTCGTAACATGAAGACATCACTCTGCTGCCAGAGTAATGAGATTTCATAATCTCAACCGTATTACAAACATTACTTGTGTAATGCATTCAACAAAGAGAGTGCTCAGAGACAACAGCCTTGTGGCAGACGAAAACGAAAAGTAAAACAATATATTCACCTTTAAAACAGGATATGACCATACAAGTCACAGAGTACACAAACAAAATAAACAGATTTTAAGGTAAAAGTCATCATATTTGACCTGCGTGGGAGAAAAAAAATTGTACTCGGTCTCTTTTTTTTCTTCCTGACATCAGACAAATGGAACGTTGAAATCATGCTGTCCTGGTTCTGTCTTAGCTCAGGTACAGATCAACAAAGATCGAGGCAATACAAATATGTCCGTTTATCTTTGTAATATTGTATTTGTTTCTTTCAACTTGAGTCGATATTCAAGAGAACATAGCAGAAGCTTCACTTGGTAACTCGCTGTGTCACTCTCAGCATTTGAAGGTGAACACTGATGTTAACCAGGTCTAAGAAAAAGCCTTCCGAGAGATTGGCTACTTCCATGGGCAAAATTTTTATTTGAATGATAGAAATTCTCTGCCAAATTGTTGGCAGCATTGTGTCAATCATAATGGTGTGACTCGGCAAAGTTATAAAATTTACAAATTGAAACGAATTTCTATTTCTGCGTTGGACTATGCACATTTGTAATCGGAAAACAGGTTTTCATTTCATTATAGGGCGGGGCAGATTTAAATAAAAATATAGAATATCTACAATAACCATTTACCTGCCACTACTAAATCCCAACTGAGTTAGAAGTTGACATTTATTTTAAAGTTTAGCGTTTGTGTACAAAATAAAAATCCTGAAAATTTCATGCTTGTACCATAAGCTGTTCTTCAGATAAGGGCATGTTCCTATATGGGTACGTTGCAGCTATGAACAAAATATTGCATAGTTTGGTGCTTTTTATGCATTATATATATATAAGTTAGTTGAGGTCAATAAAATTTGAACATTGTTCCAAGAATTCAAAACCAACTATTATTAGGCGTACAATCGTTTCCAAGACTTTTTTGGAAACATTTTATTTTTCATTATTTTCAATGATTCCAAACGCGTCTTCGTCAGTGCCTTTTATAACATCACATACAGAAGTCTCTTGAGAAAAAAAACATCAGATTTTAGTATTAAAAGACAACACCAGTGAAAGGACTTTAGAAATAGCAAAAAGACAGCAAATTGAATAACAAATCAAACATTTAAAGCATTCACTATATAGGTTGAATCGAGAAGAAATTACATAAGAGAAAAAATACATAGGAGAAAACATACATCAAAAAATAAAAAATAAAAATATAAACAATAGTTACATTCAACAATATTAATAATAAGAAAAATACTGATACTAATAATAATGTTAGAATACAATAAAATAAAATAAAACTAGATAAGGTAAATGTTGTCGGCCTGTAAAAGGTCCGGAAGGAAAACACAAACCTGGAGTTTAGAGATAAACAAGTATATTGAAAAAAGTATAATACAACAGAGAAAAAGAGTGGTTGTATGTCAGTCTTGACTGCCAATATAGACTGGTGTGGTTCCAGGTATTTAATTCCTTCTCACCACAGGAATATGTGACACAAGACTGAAAGGTGAGGGGAGAGTCAAGCCAGTGCCCATAAAGAAGGATCATGCATGGGCATCTCCGTCAGCATTCTACGGTCAGGACGCCTCAGGCAGTAAGCTAGAAACTTACTCCACCCCAAAGAGGGGAGGCAAGGCCTGGGAGGGTGGACCTCCTAGGACTACCCAGGATCAATACCCCAGCCCGACAGATAAAAGGCCACCGAAATGGCCCAGTTCCTACTGGACTGATTGTCGAGATCGAATCCTTAACTGGTATTTACCGAAGTCTCTAAGCAACTGAAGTTACAGAAAGACCGTACGAGCAAGTGTGATTCCAACCCTGAGAAGCAGGTGCTCCCAGTATTTATGGTGAGTGGAAGAGTTCAAGTAGTCTGTATAGGCAAGATACCATAGCCACCCCCTCCCAAGCTTTACCTCCTTAAGAGGCACAGTATCATTTCCTTTTTGGATTGACACTATTTTGAGGCTGCTTGAAGTAGCTGTATGTCAAAAATGTATCTAGCAACCATAACTTCTTCCTGAGGAGTTCTGTTGGTGTCTTTCGATAGTCATTCCCTAATTTAAGTGTCTCTTATTAGAGAACTGAGGACCTCTATCAAATTCAGATTTGGAGGATGTAGCTTTTTAATTCTAGACTTCTGATTTTGGAGCTCATGAACTTTGAACTTTAGCGATTCCAGTTCTGGAACCATGAGTTGACTCTCGGTAACCTTTAACTGGTTATCCAAAGAATTTGACTTGATTTGATTTCTTTCAGTTTGGTGTTAGCTATTTGCAGCGTAAATTTTGTGTTCTTATGTGCTTTAATTTCTGGAGACAATTTATTTTGAGTCCATTTCATACGATTTTTAATGGTTGAAACAAATTCCTTATTTTGTTTTTCTGACTCGGTCATCAGACTTTTTATTTTTGGGCCAAAAGTGTTGGTTATAGGCTGAACCACTGTTTCGACAAGATTAACGCAGATGAATATTAATCATCATATTCGGTATAACGTCCATTTTACATGCTGGCTTTAAGAAATTGACTTGCAAAGTAACCTATCTCTGGCCAGGTCTTCATTTATCCTTCTTTCTCTCAAGCCCATCCTTATCATGTTTTCCTTAGCCTTCCCCCATTAACTGGACCTGCTACCTCAACTGTTTTACATCTAACCCCAAAAACTTTCATCCATTCTTTCAACGTGGCCATACCAACGAAGTCGCCTGTTCTGCACACATCTCCCTATACTGCCCAGATTTAATCTTCCTCTGAGATCATCAGAACTAAGCTTGTCTTTAATGCAGTTTAATTCAAAAATATGATTGTTATGGTTAAAAGTGATTTTGCAAAGGGACAACAAATAAAACTAAGGAATCTTCTTTAGGGGTCCCCCAGTATTCTACACTTCCCCCTGGTTAGGGAGCTCATAAGTAGGTTGTAGCTCCAGCTTTGCCAAATTGCATTCAATACTCAAGATCATGCATTTTCAAACTAAAAAAGATTTGCATAGTATGGTCTATGAGTGCATTCTGAAACTGATTATTAATATTGCACGATTCCAACATGAAGAAGCTACAGTTTTTTTTTTCAAAGCTATGCACTTATATTACACCTGCCACTATGATTCATGTAAGTCTGATTGGACCTCAGAAAAGGTCAGGTAATATAGATAATTATTGCTATTGTAATCAGCAGAGAAATTGATATTCCCAGTGTGTGCAATAAATAATCTTTGCAATTATTGTAAAAATGAATAAAGATTTAAGAGAATATTGAAGATTTATTCTGTATTATATTTTGTTTGATTTAATTTTATTTCATTTTAGGCAAAGGGGACAGTACGGGGGGATGGGGGGGGGGAGACAAGAGGACATTACAGGGGCGGACAAGAGAACAGTACGGAGAGGGGAAAGAGAGAGGCAAGGGACAGTACAAGAGAGATCAAGAGAGAGAGAGATATCAAGAGAGAGAGATATCAAGAGAGAGATATCAAGAGAGAGAGAGAGAGATATCAAGAGAGAGAGAGAGATCAAGAGAGAGAGAGAGATCAAGAGAGAGATCAAGATCAAGATCAAGAGAGAGATCAAGATCAAGAGAGAGAGATCAAGATCAAGAGAGAGAGATCAAGATCAAGAGAGAGAGATCAAGATCAAGAGAGAGAGATCAAGATCAAGAGAGAGAGATCAAGAGAGAGAGAGATCAAGAGAGAGAGAGATCAAGAGAGAGAGAGATCAAGAGAGAGAGAGATCAAGAGAGAGAGAGAGAGAGATCAAGAGAGAGATCAAGGGACAGTGCAGAGGGTGAAGAGAGAAGCAAGAGAACAATATGAGGAAGTAAATTGTCTTTTATATGGAGAGCAAAAAAAGAAGACAAGTATTTCAAACTTTAAATCATAAAAAGAAGAGAAATACTGATGATTGTACAAAAGATTTGATTGCGGTACCGATTCAATTTCTCTTCGGTATCCCTGGAAATACATTCTCCCCAATCTGATAATCTTGGAGTTAAAAGTTTAAGAACAAGATGAAACATTCTTTTCACTCCACTTGTAGATTTGCATACGGACATAAATCAGCCGGAATAATCTTCACATTCAACTAAAAGTGTTTCTTGTTCTCACGGCAGGAAAATATTCAGCTTGACTAAAGTTCACTGCAAGTTGGAGATAATTCTGTAGCATGATTTCGTTGGCTGCTAAACAGGTTTTCAGGGGTGACCTTAAACAGGCCCTTTCGTTATCCTTGAACATTGACTCATTTAAAATAAAGAATAAAAACTAACCACGAGTCAGGTAATAGTGCAAATGCATGCATTATTAACAGCCTGACGAAGGATACAAATAGCATGAAAAAGAATTGAGAAGCTTGATTAATATAATGTTTGGTTGATGGATAATATTTCAGACGAGTGTACACCCTTTGTCAAAAATGATGGAAACAAAAATTTAGCCGTCACCACTTTTCGCACTAATATTCATATAAAATAAAGTTAAAAAAAAAAAGAAAAAAAAGTCTCAAACTGCAAAGTTTAAAAAAGAAAAAAAAGGATAGAAAAAACGTATAAATCGCTATAGAAATAAGGAAAAAACCGTCTCATTATGGAAATAGACTGAAGGTGAGGGAGTATCTGACTTGCTATTTACTTTCTCAATTTCCCTCAACATTTGAGATGGTTTAGTCAGGCATTTTTTTTTTTACTCTAACTTTTGCGTGACAGGATGGATATATATATATATATATATACACACACACACATACATACATATTGGTCTTTATTATAGAGTGGAAGATTAAAAAAGTATTTAGAATGTGGGACTTTATAAAGAAGCTTTTGTTCTTAAAAGAGCATTCATTTGTTTTTGATTCTGTAAACTGAAAACTTTTGCTGATTTTAAACTTGAACTTTATGAACAACTAAAAACAACGAAATATCTTCTATGCAGACTTTCAATTTAGTTTGTGCAGAAATTCCTTGAAACATCAGCCAAATACGAAAGCATAAAATTTAAGGATTTCCAAAACTTAATTAAAGCAAAAAGCCACTCAAAGAAAATGACAGATGGATTGTCACTTGAAGGATGAAGAATATTATGAGAAGATTAAAATGATGAATGGAATGGACAACATTCTATTTCTTGTGAGGACAGTTTATGACAAATATTTATTGACATTGGATTTGAAGACGACTATGTTGTAGTCTGTAGGGAAACAGTCCCATGGTAATGTATTCCACATATGTTGTGAAGTTCTTGGAAAGAAACTTTGTCCATGGAACTTCCATTTAATGTTAGGCACACGTACAAAGAAAGGAAATTTCTTTGCAGTTGAGGCAATTATTCTCATTGTGATGAATTTCTGAATTGCTTATCATTTTCCAACCAAGATTCAGTTTGATTGCTATCTGTACTTCTACTTCCATTGTTACACTTCTTCATTTAATTTTTCTTGTCTTGATGTGCATTTTAGCACATCAAAACAATTTTAAAGCATAATTCTGGTCTTTATATAATTCAGAGTAAAACATTTAATAATGGACAAGTATTCTTGGCCAATAGTTTCCACAAAGAGGTTGACGAAAAATAAGTCCAAATCTATGGCAGTTGCAAATTTTGCCAACAAAACTTAAGCTTTCCGATCAAGCATAATAAAAAAAGATAAATACTGGATGTGTGTGTATACATACAGCACCCTCTAATCAAGTGTATCAAACCCACCATCTATGTTTTCATATTTCTTAATGAATATCCCTTTTTCTTTTTAATTATTATATAATTAACAACCATGCATGCGGAACATCATTTTTAAGCAAACAACATCATATTAAAGAACAAAGTCTTTTCTGTCATACTGTAAAGTTTCATAACAATCGGTCCAAAAGGCGTTTTAAACATTTAATGAAAAACAAACATTTTTAGCCATTTTCTGTTAGCAGTTCCTTACAGGACTGCAGTGTTGGACTTAGAAAACAGGTGACCGAGACAGATCACCTGGGAAATTCTGGTTAAGAGTTAAATACCCGAAGTTCGATCTTACAGATAAGATCGGCATATCTGCAAATGACCTGTTAGAATAATTTTACTCTATCTTGGCTATGGCCGACAGAATCCAGTTCCATCTTTCTGATCAGGAAGTCTTTTTGGATTGCAATTTTACAAGAATGAGCACATGAATACTCCAAGATTGGTGCCAAAGGGATCTTTTTTTGATTAAAAATGGTTTTCATCTCGACACACTAATGATCATCATAATCAACAATGAAAATGTTTGCAGTTACTGCGGTTGCCGCTGATGATGATGCTGCTGCTGATGATGACAATAGGATCAAAATTATTATTCCGACTCATTGTTGTGAAGTTGTGCCGGAAGTAATTAGATGCATGCAGAAAGCATAGTAAAAAAAAAGTATGATTAAGAAAGACTGCATGGCTTGGACGGCCAAATAGAATAAGAGGAAAAATGGAGAAAAATAGAGGGAGGAGGGGGGGGGGGCTAAACAGAAAAAGAGAAGAATGAGACTGACCTACAAAACAGTGAAAAAAAACAAAAAAACAAAAAACAAAGAAACAACTCAAGTCGTCTAAATCGAAAAATTGTAGCCGGGAAAGCGAGAGAAGGGAATTTCTAATCAAGAAACATTTGGTTTGTTCGTTTTACTGTAGAGCAAGTCATTTTATGATAAAGCCGAAAAACAATATTTATTGTAAGCAAGTAATTAAACCCACTTTGCTATTAGATCAGGAAAGGGGGGCATAACTTTCCACAAGAATATTTTCACATAATTAAACATAATGGATCTGATAGGATTTGAACTCAGCACATCTTATTACATAGTTTATGAGTGTCTCCATTAGGATGCATCACCTAAAATTAAAAAAGAGAGCAAAAGAGAGCACAAGAGAGCAAAAGAGAGCACAAGAGAGAGAGAGAGAGAGCACAAGAGAGAGAGAGAGAGAGCACAAGACAGAGAGAGAGAGCACAAGACAGAGAGAGAGAGCACAAGACAGAGAGAGAGAGCACAAGACAGAGAGAGAGAGCACAAGACAGAGAGAGAGAGCACAAGACAGAGAGAGAGAGCACAAGACAGAGAGAGAGTAAGATAGATCAAAAGAGAGAGAGAGAGAGATAGATCAAGAGAGAGAGAGAGAGAGAGATAGATCAAGAGAGAGAGAGCGAGATAGATCAAGAGAGAGAGAGAGCGAGATAGATCAAGAGAGAGAGAGAGCGAGATAGATCAAGAGAGAGAGAGAGCGAGATAGATCAAGAGAGAGAGAGAGCGAGATAGATCAAGAGAGAGAGAGAGCGAGATAGATCAAGAGAGAGAGAGAGCGAGATAGATCAAGAGAGAGAGAGAGCGAGATAGATCAAGAGAGAGAGAGAGCGAGATAGATCAAGAGAGAGAAGGCGAGATAGATCAAAAGAGAGAGAAGGCGAGATAGATCAAAAGAGAGAGAAGGCAAGATAGATCAAAAGAGAGAGAAGGCAAGATAGATCAAAAGAGAGAGAAGGCAAGATAGATCAAAAGAGAGAGAAGGCAAGATAGATCAAAAGAGAGAGAGAGAGAGAGCGAGATAGATCAAAAGAGAGAGAGAGAGAGCGAGATAGATCAAAAGAGAGAGAGAGAGAGCGAGATAGATCAAAAGAGAGAGAGAGAGCGAGATAGATCAAAAGAGAGAGAGAGAGAGAGCGAGATAGATCAAAAGAGAGAGAGAGAGAGAGCGAGATAGATCAAAAGAGAGAGAGAGAGAGAGCGAGATAGATCAAAAGAGAGAGAGAGAGAGAGCGAGATAGATCAAAAGAGAGAGAGAGAGAGAGCGAGATAGATCAAAAGAGAGAGAGAGAGAGAGCGAGATAGATCAAAAGAGAGAGAGAGAGAGAGCGAGATAGATCAAAAGAGAGAGAGAGAGAGAGCGAGATAGATCAAAAGAGAGAGAGAGAGAGAGCGAGATAGATCAAAAGAAAGAGAGAGAGAGAGCGAGATAGATCAAAAGAGAGAGAGAGAGAGAGCGAGATAGATCAAAAGAGAGAGAGAGAGAGAGAGCGAGATAGATCAAAAGAGAGAGAGAGAGAGAGCGAGATAGATCAAAAGAGAGAGAGAGAGAGAGCGAGATAGATCAAAAGAGAGAGAGAGAGAGCGAGATAGATCAAAAGAGAGAGAGAGAGAGAGCGAGATAGATCAAAAGAGAGAGAGAGAGAGAGCGAGATAGATCAAAAGAGAGAGAGAGAGAGAGCGAGATAGATCAAAAGAGAGAGAGAGAGAGAGCGAGATAGATCAAAAGAGAGAGAGAGAGAGCGAGATAGATCAAAAGAGAGAGAGAGAGCGAGATAGATCAAAAGAGAGAGAGAGAGCGAGATAGATCAAGAGAGAGAGAGAGAGCGAGATAGATCAAAAGAGAGAGAGAGAGCGAGATAGATCAAAAGAGAGAGAGAGAGAGCGAGATAGATCAAAAGAGAGAGAGAGAGAGCGAGATAGATCAAAAGAGAGAGAGAGAGCGAGATAGATCAAAAGAGAGAGAGAGAGAGAGCGAGATAGATCAAAAGAGAGAGAGAGAGAGAGAGAGCGAGATAGATCAAAAGAGAGAGAGAGAGAGAGAGCGAGGTAGATCAAAAGAGAGAGAGAGAGAGAGAGAGCGAGATAGATCAAAAGAGAGAGAGAGAGAGAGAGAGCGAGATAGATCAAAAGAGAGAGAGAGAGAGAGAGCGAGATAGATCAAAAGATAGAGAGAGAGAGCGAGATAGATCAAAAGAGAGAGAGAGAGAGAGAGAGCGAGATAGATCAAAAGAGAGAGAGAGAGAGAGCGAGATAGATCAAAAGAGAGAGAGAGAGAGAGCGAGATAGATCAAAAGAGAGAGAGAGAGAGAGCGAGATAGATCAAAAGAGAGAGAGAGAGAGAGCGAGATAGATCAAAAGAGAGAGAGAGAGAGCGAGATAGATCAAAAGAGAGAGAGAGAGAGCGAGCGAGATAGATCAAAAGAGAGAGAGAGAGAGAGAGCGAGATAGATCAAAAGAGAGAGAGAGAGAGAGAGCGAGATAGATCAAAAGAGAGAGAGAGAGAGAGAGCGAGATAGATCAAAAGAGAGAGCGAGATAGATCAAAAGAGAGAGAGAGAGAGAGCGAGATAGATCAAAAGAGAGAGAGAGAGAGCGAGATAGATCAAAAGAGAGAGAGAGAGAGCGAGATAGATCAAAAGAGAGAGAGAGAGAGCGAGATAGATCAAAAGAGAGAGAGAGAGAGCGAGATAGATCAAAAGAGAGAGAGAGAGAGCGAGATAGATCAAAAGAGAGAGAGAGAGAGCGAGATAGATCAAAAGAGAGAGAGAGAGAGCGAGATAGATCAAAAGAGAGAGAGAGAGAGCGAGATAGATCAAAAGAGAGAGAGAGAGAGCGAGATAGATCAAAAGAGAGAGAGAGAGAGCGAGATAGATCAAAAGAGAGAGAGAGAGAGCGAGATAGATCAAAAGAGAGAGAGAGAGAGCGAGATAGATCAAAAGAGAGAGAGAGAGAGCGAGATAGATCAAAAGAGAGAGAGAGAGAGCGAGATAGATCAAAAGAGAGAGAGAGAGAGCGAGATAGATCAAAAGAGAGAGAGAAAGAGCGAGATAAATCAAAAGAGAGAGAGAGAGCGAGATAGATCAAAAGAGAGAGAGAGAGAGCGAGATAGATCAAAAGAGAGAGAGAGAGCGAGATAGATCAAAAGAGAGAGAGAGAGCGAGATAGATCAAAAGAGAGAGAGAGAGCGAGATAGATCAAAAGAGAGAGAGAGCGTGATAGATCAAAAGAGAGAGAGAGAGAGCGAGATAGATCAAAAGAGAGAGAGAGAGCGAGATAGATCAAAAGAGAGAGAGAGAGCGAGATAGATCAAAAGAGAGAGAGAGAGCGAGATAGATCAAAAGAGAGAGAGAGAGCGAGATAGATCAAAAGAGAGAGAGAGAGCGAGATAGATCAAAAGAGAGAGAGAGAGCGAGATAGATCAAAAGAGAGAGAGAGAGCGAGATAGATCAAAAGAGAGAGAGAGAGCGAGATAGATCAAAAGAGAGAGAGAGAGCGAGATAGATCAAAAGAGAGAGAGAGAGCGAGATAGATCAAAAGAGAGAGAGAGAGCGAGATAGATCAAAAGAGAGAGAGAGAGCGAGATAGATCAAAAGAGAGAGAGAGAGCGAGATAGATCAAAAGAGAGAGAGAGAGCGAGATAGATCAAAAGAGAGAGAGAGAGCGAGATAGATCAAAAGAGAGAGAGAGAGCGAGATAGATCAAAAGAGAGAGAGAGAGCGAGATAGATCAAAAGAGAGAGAGAGAGCGAGATAGATCAAAAGAGAGAGAGAGAGCGAGATAGATCAAAAGAGAGAGAGAGAGCGAGATAGATCAAAAGAGAGAGAGAGAGCGAGATAGATCAAAAGAGAGAGAGAGAGCGAGATAGATCAAAAGAGAGAGAGAGCGAGATAGATCAAAAGAGAGAGAGAGAGCGAGATAGATCAAAAGAGAGAGAGAGAGCGAGATAGATCAAAAGAGAGAGAGAGAGCGAGATAGATCAAAAGAGAGAGAGAGAGCGAGATAGATCAAAAGAGAGAGAGAGAGCGAGATAGATCAAAAGAGAGAGAGAGAGCGAGATAGATCAAAAGAGAGCGAGAGAGATCAAAAGAGAGAGAGAGAGATCAAAAGAGAGAGAGATAGATCAAAAGAGAGAGAGATAGATCAAAAGAGAGAGAGATAGATCAAAAGAGAGAGAGATAGATCAAAAGAGAGAGAGATAGATCAAAAGAGAGAGAGATAGATCAAAAGAGAGAGAGATAGATCAAAAGAGAGAGAGAAAGCGAGATAGATCAAAAGAGAGAGAGAAAGCGAGATAGATCAAAAGAGAGAGAGAGAGAGCGAGATAGATCAAAAGAGAGAGAGAGAGAGCGAGATAGATCAAAAGAGAGAGAGAGAGCGAGATAGATCAAAAGAGAGAGAGAGAGCGAGATAGATCAAAAGAGAGAGAGAGAGCGAGATAGATCAAAAGAGAGAGAGAGAGCGAGATAGATCAAAAGAGAGAGAGAGAGCGAGATAGATCAAAAGAGAGAGCGAGAGCGAGAGAGATCAAAAGAGAGAGAGAGATCAAGAGAGAGAGAGAGATCAAGAGAGAGAGAGAGATCAAAAGAGAGAGAGAGAGATCAAAAGAGAGAGAGAGAGATCAAAAGAGAGAGAGAGATATCAAAAGAGAGAGAGAGAGATCAAAAGAGAGAGAACAAGAGAGAGAGAACAAGAGAGAGAGAACAAGAGAGAGAGAGAGAGAGAACAAGAGAGAGAGAGAGAGAGAACATGTGGCGAGTGTAAAATGCAATAAATTTGGGCAATTTGGGGCATTTTTGAACCCTCTTTGACCCCCCTGAGTGCGCGAACCAGAATTTTTCTGAGGTCAAGGGTGCTCATTTTATATCCAGAACAATTGCCTTTACATTTTGGCCAAGTTTCAGAAAAATTGAATGGATGGATCAAACGTTATGGGAGAAAAGGGTCATCTTTTGCCATTTTGGGGGCTTTTGATCCCCTGGGGGCGAGAATCAGATTTTTTCCAAGGTCAGCGATACTTATTTTCTATTCGGAACAATTGCCTTCACATTTTGGCCAAGTTTAAGAGAAATTGAATGGATGGATGAAAAGTTATGGGGCAAAAGATGTCATTTTTTGCCATTTCGGTGCCTTTTGTCCCACTGGGGGGCTAACCAGATGTATTTTTTCAAAAATCGGAGAATGTCACTTTCTAACCTGACCAAAGTTACAACTTCATGCAAAATTTCAGAGAAATTCAATGGATGGTTGCAAAGAAAAATCCGGACGGACGGACATGACTCAAAACATAACCCCCCTTTATAAAATCGGGGGACCAACAAGAGAACAAGAGAGAGAGAGAGAGAGAGAACAAGAGAGAGAGAGAACAAGAGAGAAAGAGAACAAGAGAGAGAGAGAACAAGAGAGAAAGAGAACAAGAGAGAGAGAGAACAAGAGAGAGAGAGAACAAGAGAGAGAGAGAGAGAGAACAAGAGAGAGAGAACAAGAGAGAGAGAGAGAACGAGAGAGAACGAGAGAGAGAGAGAGAGAACAAGAGAGAGAAAGAGAGAAAGGCAGAAATAAAATGTAAAAAAATATTTATTTTTTAATTCTTGGAAAATTTTCTCTCTCAATGAAGGACTCACACTTTTATGGCTTTAATTTATTCAAATTATACAAACTATCAAAGTGAGCTTTTATTATTAAACGATTTGAATAAGTATATCAAAGTGTATTTAGATAAAAAATTTCAGAATACAAGAAACATAAATTATCAGTGAAATGCACTCGCAAAAAGTAAACATTTATTTAATGTATGAGCATATGTTTAATGTGCAAGAGGCAAGTAAAAATGATGTCCGTATCTTGGATGAAATTAAGTAAACATTTGTGTTTGAGATATTTGAGATAGAACAGGTCATTTCCGGTCTTTTCCTTTTTTGACATAAATACTCTATGTGTTGATGCATTTTTGTGTGGAACTTATTTATAAATAGCCCCCCCCCCAAAAAAAAAGCAAAACTTTTACATGCAAATTAATTTCAACAAGACCACATACAGTGTAAAAACCTACACCACTGTACAACACCCCCAGCCCGCGAAAAAAAAAAAAAAAAAATCACATGACTAACTAATTTGTGAAGTCAACTTTCAAATTTTCATATCATTGGCATTGATTTTATTTAAAACTGACTTATGAGTCCATTTTTTTTTTTTTTAACATAGTTCACCCCAAACAAGGCAGAAGCTTTTGGAGTAGAAAGCTCTTCGGGATCTGGGGACCTCCACAGTGAATGGATGGGATTTGGCAGATTGTCGGGTTGGTCTAGTGAATTTGCGTCGTGGGGGCACCAGAGCAGAAGTTCATCAGAGCACAGTCCATTGAAGTACTTGTAAAACAGGCACAAGAAAGCAACATTGCGGCGGTGGGATAGAGGCTGGATTGGTGGATAGTGAGGGACCCATTTTTTTCCCAACTGAGATGGGGGGGGGGGCAGGGTTGGTAATCATTTAAAAAAATTTTTTTATGGAAGACAAGGCATGAAGCCACTTAATGTTAGTAGCTAAAAACAATACTACTTCAAACTCAAAAACTAGCCAACGCTAAGTGTTAGATGGATTGATTTCGACCCAGAAAACAGTAATTCTTCCCCCTTTGTCAGAAACATCGCTCATAAAATGTGAGGACTAAAGAACAAAATAAAGGAAACGAGAGTTACGAGGCTGCTGAAAGTAAACCCGAGGTCCACTTTCTACTCTCCTATTTAAAGTTTAATAGTTTTCCATATCTTGTTTGACAATTATAAATTTTTGTTTGCTGCTTTGACCGATTTATTTAAAAAAGGAATTTAGTTCCCTAACATATTCTTTGGCCAACATTCTTTCTTTTGTTGCTTTTATCAGCCTTCAGTCTTTGCTTTATGTATCGAATTATAAGTTGTTCTCTTGTTAAACGACCTTATAACCGCTCTTCGCAGTCTGATAGCTTTTAGCCTCTGCTATCAAACCAACGTCTGTTATGCGTGTTTAGTGTTAAGTTCCTAGGAACGCAGTCTTTTGTTATTTCAATTAACATTTCTGTGAAATGCTCTAATATTTGTCTCCATATATGGCAGTGTTTCCCTTACATTTATCTGCAAACATTGCCAGTTAACTTTGTTTAGCTTCCAATGGAGTTTTTTTCATGAAAATTAGAAAATGATCACTGACACACGTGCCACATATAGACTGGTGGTTGCATATCGCAGAGTGATTTCCCTTAGACGTGTTGATATGTTTATAAACCTCTGCTAAGCTGACAAACATTGATCAGTTTTTCTAAAATTTTACCCTTTTTGGTTATATCTTTGCACCCCTACAAATTAGTGCGACTATTAAACTCCCATAATAGGACGAGAGGCTTGGAGAATTGATCAATTAGCTTTCCAATTTCATTTGTTTTGTTTCAATTTGTTTCTTTTCTTCTTTTCCATGTTTTGAAAAGTCTTCAGTCAGTTGGGTGATCTTCAAGGCAGTTTGCACATTTCACTTGAATGCGTTTGTTGCTGTCGGTTGATTTGACAGATTTCGGTGCCACATTTGCAGAAAAAAAAAAATCATTCGATTACAAAAGAGAAGAGTAATTTGTTCTTAGTCTCTCCCACCAAATGTCTAAATAAAACGTTTTCTGCCAAAACTCACACTCACATGATGGCAACTTATTAGACGAGCATGATCATCACCGATAGGTTGACACCAATGCCTGTGCGAGATTTTCAACTGAGCATGAATACACAACATTACGCAACGCCTCATTAGCAATATCAAGGCGGCCAGATACAAGCAAAATGCAAGGTTCGTGTTCTCCGATCAACTTACTACACTTGTAGCACCTCAACGAAAATACCACTGACTCACTCGATCAACAGCAAACTGACTGCAGAGGTTCCCATATGCTGGAAGACTTTCTACTCGAAAAACTTCATTCCTCGGACCGCTTGCCTTTGGAATTCCCTCCCTGCTCCCTGAACATACCAACATGCAGTAATTTAAATGTAATGTGAAAAAAACATCTTGCTGCCCAACCCCCTACCCAGGATACCTCTCTATAAACCTGGCCCGTATCACGATAACCCCTTTTACTTCAATGGCAATATGCCTTGTTTGGGGTGAAAAAAAAAGATATTTGGCTTAGTAAAAGAACAGATTTTTTACACACACGTTTGAGAAAAAACTAATTTATACAGTGAGAAAATTAAAACAACACAAGCAAACACACCCAATCATGTTCATATGCCCATATGTCAAAATGTGCACGAATTCTGAGACGGGGGGGGGGGAGAGGAGTAATAAATAAGCAAGCAGGCCGTCTCGAAACGAACATCCCTTCAGATAAAACAACGTTCACATATTTTAAGGAATATCAAGTTTGCTTATTTTACGCAACCACAAGGAAGACATCCCCCCCCTCCCTCCCTTCCCGCCCCCAAGTAGGCAAACCAACCGAAGCAACGAGTAAAAATGCAAGCAAGATGCATTTTAAGTGCAGTGGTTGGCTCAGCCATAAATGGGTGCTGAAGACGTGGGGGTGGGGATGAGATGGAAGCAAAAACAAATTCATTTTTTCTAGCGTATTTCACAAGAATAATTCAGACGTTTTTTTATTTGTTTACAAAAATTAAAATCAAAAATCTCAAATTTACAAACAAAATCAGAAGTTTTCTTTATTACCTATTTATGCCTCTTTGGCAAAACACGAAAGGAAAAAGAAATGCAAAAATCCCATTTCAACATGAAAATCTTTTTTTCTTCTTTCTTATAACACTAGTAGCCGAGTAGGTAAACGGATTTAAGTAATTAGAGCTAAGTGGTGATTGTGAGTTCAATCCCGGGTTGAAATTATACCAAAATGAAATGATCAACAGAATTTTTAACATCATTATAGGATTTCTTCGGAGGGGGGGGGGGGGATAAAAAAAAAACAACCAAACTTTAAAACCATCTTTAAATTGTTTTAGCATTTTTAATGTTTTTTTAAAATAATTTTTTCAAAACATTTTTTAATATGCTCTTTATTTAAAAAAAATAATTTGTTTTAAGTAAAACAAATTAAAAAATGTTTCATCATTTAAATATTTGTTCTTTATCAAATGTCTAACTTCCAATAAGTTCTGATTTTTTTAAAAACCTCACCTGCCATTCCAATACTGTCCATTACATCCTTTCTTTATAGCATAAACCCTAAATTCGTCAATATTATAAAAAATAAACAAACTATTTACTCCAGCTAAATTCTTCACATTTTCCCGCAATTCATTTCAGTAATTAATCTCTCTCGCCGATGTTTATTCAGATTAGCAGAATTATGGCGTTCAATAAAGGTTACAATTTTTTCCAAACAAAATAAAACAAAAGAAAATCCTATAATGATGTGAAACTTTCTGTTGATGATTTCATATTGGTATAATTTGAACCCGGGATGGAACTCTCAATCCTCCAGTTAGATTGAGTTACTTAAACTGTTTTATGTACTCGGCTACTAGAGTGTGACCGACTTTGAAAATTTGATAAATTTTTCTAATATTGATCATTTCTTGTTGGTATACACCAAAACTCATAATCAACAAGTTGCTTTTAACAACTATGTCACTAGAGCATAAGAGTTACTAGAAGAAGACCATAGAACATGTCAAGCAAAACATTGTTGCCGGTGATACACGAGGACACTAGTCTGACTATATACAATGTACAAAACCATAAAATAAAGGTTGAAGGTCAGTATGTGCTTCTTCATTCTCAAAATATTTGAGACAAAAAGACATTTTTCTTGGCCTCACTCCTCTAATTCATATAGGGAGAGGCCTGAAGAGGCTGTTTTTAAATGGTCCTTAGTGTTTTCCCATACAAAAATCACCTGTGGATAAGTGGGTAGTACATTTTTTTATAAGGTACTCAAAATATGAACAAATATATTCATGAATCCCTTAAATAAAACAAAAAACAAAAAAAGTAAATAAAATATTGAAAACGCAGATATCTTTTGCATTTCATTTCCATTCTTTGCATAAAAATTGTCTATGGGTAGTATTTAAAACTAACAAAAGTTTATTAGTAAAAGTTATTAAATAAGATCTTATTTGGTTCTGTTTGAATAAATTTTGAACAAAAAAAACCAAGCAAAACAGTTTCTGAAAGAGAAAAATGGGAGAAGGGAAATGGGAAGTGAAAAGAAAAGAAATGGAGAAAGAAAGAAAGAAAGAGAAAAAGAGAAAACAATGACTTAAAAAGATGACAAGTGGAAGAAAAGTAATGTGTGGGAGAAAGGAAATAAAAGGAACAGAAAAAAACACGAAAGAAAACATTAAAAAAGATTAAAGTAAAAATAAAAACAGAAAAAAAAGGAAAGAGAAAAAAAAGGAAAGAGAAAAAAAAAGAAAGAGAAAAAAAAGAACATTTTGGAATTACTCACCTGATAGGGTGATCTCCACAGGCTTTGGGCCGTTCCATCATGGAAACCCATTTTTCATCATAACTAAAAAGAGCAAGATCTAAATAAGGGCTGCTACTGAAAGACTGGGCATTGATTGGCAATTGGGCCAATAGTCTCTTGACCGCTTCGGTGTGGCCACCAAATTTGGCATTAATGATGGTCTGTTTAAAACGGTGCTGCATCTGTCGCGCATGAATGTTACTAGAAGCTGAACAGGTGAATTGCATGTCACTGTGCAACATAGCATTACGAAACACGTCACAGAAGTTCTCAAAAAGCTCTAAGAGGTTCTCAGACGTATTTTCGTAGACGGCTAAAACTTCGGTGGTAATCATGTTATAAACAACAAAGAATGATGGCTGAGAGTTGGGATCCGTCACACGCAGCGTGACGACATCTTCACTGGCGTATTTTATCAACAAGTGCTCGGCATCAATTAACTGCATCTTCCACATTCGTAAACTCTTGAACTGATCAAAATATTGATAGAATTTACGCAGTTCATACATACAGTTCATTCCCTTTGCACGGGCGTACAAAAATACCAGCAACCTGTGTTTGAGGGAGTTAATGGTTTTTTCAGCCATTGGCCGGATATGGAGAGAATTTGAAGCCGGGTCAAGCCCGAGTCGGAGGATAGTTTCATCATCATCAAAACAGAAACGTCCGACACATCGAACGTCCACAAACTGACCATCCTTTGTTATCTGAAAGATGTGAATGGTTTGTTGTTGTACAGAGAGGACGGCCAGAGTGTCCTTATACAAATAAAGTCCCTGGTTATGTGACAGGAAGATCTTGTCGCACTTGAACTGACGAGTGTCACACAACAGGCCTGTTTCAAGCTCAACAATGTGGAGGGAGTAGTCCTCCAGGGGCAAACGCGGATTCGGTGGCACTGACTCATTGTTTCGGTAGATTTCAAAGAACAGCGGTGAGGGCTCTTCTGGAACGTGAATAGCAGAGCCAACAATGACGTACTTACTGTCGTCAGTGAAGAGGCTGCATTCGCGATTCAGTTGCTCGTGGTTTGCTGCCACAACAGTCACCTGCTTCTGAGTGAAGAAGCGATCAAATAATTTGCTGTGCAGGTAGGACAGATGTGGGTCATAACCCGAGGATGAATGCTCTCCGCTGAAGTGTTTGAGTAAGTCTGCAGCGGCTGCTGGGCCGTTGAATTCGTAGATCTCTAGTGAGGTTTGTGCCGCAGAAAAGGCTATAAAGTAGTGACCGTCAGGTGAAAACTTCCTCAAGAAACATGGTGGCTTTTCCACATTGACGATGGTAAAGTTTGGGAAGATGTTTGTGTAAAACATGCGAGACTGGTTGAATTGTACACCAGGTCTTCCAATGTTGATCTGCCGGTTGAAAATACGATGGACAACATTCTGATTGGGGATTTTTCGTGGTTTGATATCATCATTTGTCCATGCAAAATATGTATCAGACATATTGCAATCATTTTATGGTCCCTTTAATCAAACAGGTGTAACACAGTCATTTTGAGATGTTACACAATAGACTCCACTCTTGGAAGATGTTCAGGTTGGCTTCGGACGTAAACTGCAAGCAGAGGTAGAAAATAGGAAAAAGAAAACTATTCAGATATAGAATAAAATATTTATGAAATATTAACAAAATGGTTTTGTTAGGGTGGAATTTTCTCCATAAAAGGAACATTTATTATATTTAAATCAAGGCCATGCTTATAACACATCAGGTGATCATGCAACTGGGATCTTTTACTGGAGGAGACGTGAATTTTCTTAGATAATTGATATAGCAATTAAAAACAGGAAAAATTCCCTGTGAGATTAGTTTGATGTTTTTATGTGTTTTACATATCAAATAATAAGAACCATAATGAGCTAATTGATAAATGTGAAAATTATTGACAAAATTTCTATAAACACATAACTTTGAATAAACAAAGGCATAAAAAATGGTATTTCTTAAATAAACACTGCTGTCAAAATTAAAAGAAAACCTTAAAAAAGATTGACATGAAACTTTTACACAACTAACTTGAATAAACATTACTGTCAACATGAAAACAAAAACCTTATAAAAGATTATGACATGAAACTTTGACAAAATATATAAAACTAATTAGCAAATTTGACTTAAAAAATTAAAATAATATGAACTACTTATAAAAAAAATTTTTTTTAATTAATTTTTTTTTTTTTTAAATGGTGAAACGATAGTTCTCCAAATTCAATTTTAACATTTTACAGTATAATCCAAATGTACTTTATAATATAATACAGAATCTCAGCTGAAATAAATTTGATGGGTTAGAATACTCTTTCAGAATAAAATTTTCTCTGAACAATGAGAGTGAAGTGTTAGCAGATAAGATTTCTGCTGACTGACTGAAAATCTTGCCTCCAGTAAAAGACCCCAAATGTTAGATCTCTCGTCCTGTTATAGAGATGGCCTTGATTCAAAGGCAATCTTAAAATCCACACCCATTTTAAAAGCTACTTGGCTCTTCAATCAATCAAACAAAGAGTTTACAAAATTATAATATAAATAACAAAATTAAGGACTAAATTATCACAATAATGATACTAATGGATATATTTTTAAATGTTTGTAATTTTTTTTTTTTACAAAAAAGTCACCACTTATCAAAGCCAAAAGTTACTCAAGGTTTATGAGAGGGATGAATTTTCAGTTGAATGATGAATATTATGAGGATTGAAAATGATGAATGGAAAATCTTGAATCTATGTTATGAATCAACATTTGTGTGAGTCTCTAAGCCGGCTAAGATTGTGAATGAGACTTCAATTCCAGTCGGAGGAGGCTAAATATTTTTTTACATTTCTCAATAAAAAATGCTGTTTATTTGACTGCATAAATAAAAGGTTTTATTTTCTGTAGTATAACATACTTTATTTTTCACCGAACAAAAGTTAAATATTTTTATATTTAACTTCTGTATTAATAAAACTGTCATGGTGGGATGGTACAGTAGATAACACAGCAGCCTGCTAAGGCAGCAAATAAAAGTTTGATTCTAATCAGAAGACTAGAAATATTTTTACATTTCTTCAAGAATTACACATTGAATTATTTTTATTATTGATTATTAATTGAATACTTACTGAAATAAAAATTGAACTTGCGTAAAATAAAACAAACTTAAAAAAAAAATATATCAGTATTTTTTATCTTTTGTTAGAAATCGAAAAAATAATGAATTACTTTGTGACTCGTCGAAATTTGAAAGGCATTTCAAAGCATTTAAACTGTCAAATAGAAAATTATTTCTGACTTCTTGGAAAATCCTAAAGTAGAACAATATTACCGTAACATGATTAAAAGTTTATGAAAATTTGGTTAAATTGATAATTTTCAGACCAAATAATAAACTATTAAACTTAACTTTCATAATCATATTTAGAAAATTCTTTTAAAAAGCGAAACAGTATTGGAAGTAAAAAGATTCAGACAACGTCAGCTTGTTAGTAATAAAAGTGATACTTTTATAACATGATTTTAGATTTTTGTTTTGTTTTAATATAACATTAAAAAAAAAAAAATTATATTCTGATATTGGTCTACCCATAAAACAAGAACATAATATAAAAAAAAACGGTGTGTAAAAGTCCCTGGAATGTATAAAGCAACCAACTGGCCGGTCATGCTTTGTAGAATTAATAAATTAATAATTTAAATATTCAACATCGTTCAAAGTCATCAATTCATTCCAAGGCAGATGAAGAAAAAAGAAGTCGTTCCACATGTGGAGTTTAGATAAAGCCACTAAGAAATCACAACTTAATAAGAATGAATAAAATAGGCAATGTTCCAAAAGAAAAAATTCAATAAATAATGACGAGCTCAAACGAAAGAAATCATTTAAAACGAAACAAGATTTATTTATGTTTCAGAATTGTTGATAATTTGTAGAATTTGGTATATTTGGACTACTGTTCTCATCTTGGGTGTTTTTATCACAACGTTTCGGCCGATGTAACCTCCGACCTTCCGCAAGGACCCATGGCACAGTGGATATAGTACTAAATAAAATTCAGTTCTAAGTGACAATCATCTGAAGGTTGAAGGTTCAATACTCAGTGCGGGCGATACGAAGAATTGCGAATTAGTGAAGACTTCTTCCCAGTCATGGCAGATGGAATGAGAGCATGCTACCCCCGTGGATTTAATAAAGGGTTCCGTTCGAAATTCCGTCCAGATTCCCAAGTCTGACAGAACCATTCCCGAGTTCGACAAGGTACACCTGAAGAAGGTCGGAGGTTACATCGGCCAAAACGTTGTGATAAAAACACCCAAGATGAGAACAACAGTAGTCCGAATATACCAAATTCTACAAGATTTATTTATGTAGAATGAAGTTATCTTCATAAGAATTTGTTGTGAAATATTAACTGATGAGATGTGAACCACTATTAATAGAATTGTAACGAACAAGTGAAAGCGATTACATTATTTGCAGTTATATATTAACACAACCTTCTCTATAAATCTAGTCAGCGTGACTTTCTCACTGTACAACACATGCCATGATATATAAACCAGACAGTAAACCGAATATGATGATGATGATGATGATGCCTCTCTCATCACCCTGATCACAAAAATAAAATGAAATCTTTGGTAGTAATTTCTACTTAAACCATTGCGGTTCTTTAAATCTACAAAGCTAAAAGTAAATGTTATTTACTACGGAGCAGAAACATTCTGACCACTGAAGCCCAGGTTCGATCCTCACCTAGCATATCATTCTTTAATGGTTGATCAATATTTAGTGATGATGATGGCGGCAGCAAATTCGATATAGAGTATATTGCCATTGCTTGTTCATTCAGCTTACGTGTGAGCATATCAAATATGGCTTTTCAAGCTCGAGACTCTTACACTCTCTGGCACAGTAATTGAAGACATGTTTCCCGCTGCAAGTTGTTGCTTGGGCTCTATTGTTTCATTTACTTCAGTTAGTTCTCAGAAATCAAGGGGTCCCTTCCTGGGGCTAACACTTGATTTCATTATGAGATACATAGATATCCGGGTGTTTATTTAAGGTTCTTGTCAACTTTTCAAACCTTGAGTAAATGAAGCAATGAGGAATAATAAGTTTCCTTCCCTTAATGGACCAATTAACAAAGTTCTAGTTTATTTTTTATTGTGGTCTATTCTTGGTTTTACTGGATTCCAGGACAAGAATTTATCTGGTCTGGTGGAGTAGCCAGCTTAGTGATGTTACTTGTAGTAGCATCAGTAGGAGTTGTTGCACCATTCCTCTTGAATACTATGTTATGTTGAATATTATGTCAGGGTTTACTCGTAGGGGTGAAGTATGCTCATGTCAGGTTGTCCTGACCCTACTCTCTGTACAGAGAGACCGATTGTGGACTCTCACATGCCGTTTCATATCCGGCACAGAACAGCACTCTTTACTGCATCAGTTGCAGATTGCTATCTCTTCAAGGAGGTAGTTCACAGGGTTTGTTTTTTTAAATGACTGACCGACTTGTAAGACCTGTTGCACCCGCTTCCTAACAGCTTTCTTAAGTCCTTCACATTCAATGCGTCTTCTCTCATATTCATGCACACCAATATGGATGTCTCCATGTTGCTTTTTTAGTGCACTGTTCTCTAATAACTGATCAATATTTAATTACTAGGGTCAACTTTTGTTTACACATGGGAAAAGAGAGCCACGTTTCCCTGCTTAAAAGGTAGAAGCGTCGGAGAGGGAGGTTGCCCTTTTTTTTATTTTTAAATAAAGATACTAACTCCTCATTCCTTTCTTCAATCTCTTTATCTAATCACTCTCTATGTCACTACATAAGCAGACCAACGAAATAGTAAACGAAACTAGTAGTAGTAGTAGTTAGCTGGTAAATGATTACATTAGCAGAAGAAAAAGAAGCCGACCACCATTGCTGACACCAGCTGTCGAACAGAAACGAGAAAGTGACATGTTTGACAGTGGCCAGCTGTTACAGGACTAACCTAGCTGGTCAATGGAAGAACTTTACGAAAACGAGTCCTTTACTCAAAGGAAGAATGGCAGAAGGAAAGAAAGAAAAAAGATAAAATAAGTTTTTGTGTCTCCCCATACTAGGTCAGTTTGTTGTGGGAATCCATCTCTCCCCAAAAGAGGATTATCTGGATGGGTGCAAAATTAGCCATGATTGGTCCTGTCAGCATTCCTTCCGCCCCCAGTGATCGGCTATAAACCCCCCCCCCCCCACCCTCACCCAAGGGAGGAGGTAATACCTAGAATGATGACCTGAGACCAACCAAAACATACTACACTTTGATCCTGGCCCAAAGGCCAAATTAATTAAAACAACTAATTATTTACATAAGATATAAGTATAATCTTAAAAATTATATCCATACATTTTCTTTTATAGGTTAAATAGATTAACAGAACACCGACTCATAACCTATTATTATTTATTAATAGTTAATAATTATAGTATTACTATTTTGTTATCATAATTAGATCAATAGATCACGGATTCATAGCCCCTTATTAAATATAACATAAAAGTTAAGCTATTTATAAAAATGATAGCAGCTGTACTTGTGGAAATAGTTAAGGTACATAGAAAGTGACAATGGTTTAATATATACTAAGGATTGTGTAATCTCCAGAACAACTGAAAATACATAAGAACCTACTTCTCCAGTTTTCACCAAATTAGATGCCAATGTGTTTGAGGTTCACCCAAATAGTTTACAGGCGTTAAAAAAGGAAGCATTACTGCTTTTTTTTTTTTTTAAGGGAACTATCAAGAAATGCCTGAGTGGGTAATAGATACCTTTGCAGTGAGAGTAAATGGATGCTAAAAGGAAATGGTGTTCATCTTGAACACATCATTTAGAGAGTCTATGTGAAAATAACTTTTTTTTTTTTTTTTTTACACCTTTGTTGCCGACTTGTGCTCTATTAGAACAAAGCAGACAAAACCAATTCTTTTGTAAATAAAATTCCCATTTGTGTTTATGTAGAATTTGCTATTTAAAAATACCAATACATGGCTATCAATCAACATCAGTGTTTTTTTTTGTTTTTGTTTAGATAGGTACAAATATTTCAAAGAAATCATAACAGGCAATACAATCATTTGCCTTTTCGCTGATCACCGAAAACGTCTGCTGCTGCTGATTATGTCCTTATTAAAAAACAAAAATCTACCTTGCTCCATCTTTCACAACTTTTACATTTACTTACATTATATATTTCTTATTATTTCCTGCAATTTATAATAGATTACAATCTTTTGCTTCAGTTAAAGTATTTAGAATTTTGTCTTCGTTTTTACAGAGAAATCGTAACAGGTGATACAATAATTCGCTTTGTTTACAACCATTTCACTTTAGCATGAAATAATTCAATTTAACTTTCACATTGATATTAATGTGCACATGAATTAAATGATATATCTAAAATATGAACGAATTTGAGAAAATACGAAATACAACCTGCTTTTTATTTACTAAAATGTATGAGACAACCGATAGGATTTAAAAAAATGGAAAAGAAAAATAGAGAAAAATTATAAAAGAAAGAAAACGAAAACAGAGAAATTAAAAAAAAAACAACAAAAAAAACAGAAAAGATATTAAAAAACGAGAAAACTACAAGATAAAAAAAATAAAAAATAGGATGTAAAAAAAAGAATATCGGAAAAATTGAATGTTTAGAAAAAAAAATGCAGAAAAAAAAGAACGCTAAAAATAGATCAAAATTAAAGGATGAAAATAAAAAAAATGAAAAAGGGCTGAAAAAGAATGAAAGGAAAAGCTGAAGAAAGGAAAAGAAAACTATGAAAAAAGGAAAAAGAAAACTATGAAAAAAGGAAAGAAAAAAAAAGAAAATTAGTGTTAATAGTTTGCTAAATATTCTAAACTTTTTGCTGAAATCAAAACAAACGAGGCCAACTAAATTTAGAGGAAAATATGGCAGAGATTTTGATAATGAAATCAAATAAGCAGCTGTTGCTTGATATGCAGCTTGATCTCAAAGTCGAAAAGAAAACATTGTTAAATGCAAAGTGAAATATCAACGCTTGAATGTCTCGCGCATTTTACTGAAAAGTTAACTGATTTTCTGCGTTTGAATTGTGGTCAATATTCAAAAATTGGTATAATTAGATTTTGTCGATTCTTTTCTGGATATCAACTTTGATTTAATAAACCAATCCTATCAAATATTTAAAATGAGAATTTGTAAGAATAGCAGCAACTTTTTTTTTAATATATATAATACTGAGAATAATACAATGAAATTTAGTCACAATTACAGTCAAGATGGTTGCAATTTTGAAACTTCAGTGTTTTTCTAATTTAAAAAGTTTACATTCTTGATATCTGTTCATAGAGCTTTATTCAAAGAGAAATAAGCATCATTATTAATAGCTGTAACGTCTTATTAGGACATGGTTTCACCCTTTAATAAGGGTAATCACAGCAACAACAACAACAACATACTCCTATGATGAAATCTGTTAAAATCGAGTTGACATGACTGACATTTAATATTTAAGTTATCTTGTGGATTGTTCAAAGTCAGACCTAAATAACAATCCATCTGACATATGGATACTTGATTCAAACTAGCCTAATTTTTGTTTCTCTCCTTCACTATGTTATTGAAGGAACATTTTATTTCACGTTAGATTCTTTCTGAAATTACTTATTCCAAATAAGAAAACATTGAGTAGATATTTTTTTTCCGTCGTTCATTATTATTAAAGGGAAATAAAGATTTTTACCCCCAGAAGAGTAGCTTCCCTTAAAATCCTCATGTATTAAAAGATTAAAAATTGTGGAAGCTATTTACATCCAATAATTTTACAAATAAAGATTAAAACAACATTATCTTAATAATAAAATTAGTTACAGGTTTTATAACAATTTGGTTCAATTAATAATTTACTGATCAAACAATACGGTGATATTAAAATTTAACTTTAAAAACCCTATTTAAAAAAAACACAAAAAACAATACTTTGGTAAAAAAAAAAAAGACAAAAAGCATTTAAGAAAAAAAAAAGCGAAACGAAAATGAAAGCGCCAGATAGCTATAGCACAATGGCCCAGATCGTCAATTTGTGGAAATAGGGGAATTAGGTTAGTTAAGGTAAAAAAATATAAGGAGAAAACGTTAACTAGTGCTCTGGAATACTATTTCATGATAAAAGATATATAATTCGAGGGTGCACGACCTTCCGAGGAGGATCTTAGCTAATTTTAGAAGTCTTGGAGCTAGGCTTAAATCGCTGATTTTTTTATAACTTTAAAAAAATTTTCCCTTTTAACCCTTCTATGGGCTAACATTGAATGTAGTCAAACAATTAAAGAAAACCTTGTTGAGAGTTAAATTTAATCAAAATAACCATCTCCTGAACTGCGTGATTCAGAAAAATTAAATTCAACAAAATGACTGACAACTTTCTCAGCAAACAAAATTATAGAAGTAGTTTTGTGATTAGGAATCTCTATCACTCCAAACACTTTCTCACACCTGAGGCTATTCTCTATTTCTGTCATATTTGGGCTGGTGAATCCCTGCCCCATTTGAGGGTTCTTGATAAGGTGCAGAAGCATATCTGTAATTTGATTGGACCCCACCCTTTCTACTCTATACCCTCTTTCTCACAGACGTGATGTTGCGAATCTCAGTCTTTTATATAAATATTCTGGCATATGTATTTCAGAATTGTGTGATCTATTCCCCGCTTCCTTTGTTCCAGCTCGTTTGACTCGTTGGTCTAGTGGTCTCCATCAATTCGCTGTTTTGCTACCTCATTGTAATACAGCTTTCTATTGCAGTAGCTTCTTTCCAATAACTGCAGGATTATGGAACTCTTTCTGCTGACTGTTTTCCTCCTACCTATAGCCTTGGTCTTTTCAAGACAAGGCCAATAGGCATCTACTGTATTTGCGATAATCATCTTTTATTCTTTGGACAATGACCTACCTTCTCCCGAATTATCCATAAACCGACAGATCTATTCTGTTACAACAGTTAAAAGATCAGCAGTTGAACGAAAACCAAGAAAGCCATACTGAACACACTAAAGAGACCCAGACTTTCCATAAAATGAACAAGCTTGCCATTAACCAACTTTTCAAAAACTTTGCTAATAACAGAGAAGAGACTAACAAGACGATGCTTAGTTGGGTCAGCAGCATTTTTAAAGATAGGGACAACAGAGAACTCTTTCCAACAACAAGGGAAACAAGACTGCGGTAAACAGAGATTGAATAATTTTGAGAGGATAAAAGAAAGTTCAGGAGCACAACGTTTGAGAATGACAACAGAAATTGAATCAAAACTGGAAGTCTTAGACTGGTCAAGACCAGAAAGAACCCTAGCAACCATCCCCGAAGTGATAATGACAGAGCCAAGAGAGTGATCAGTTTCCAAAGGAAAATCAGGAAAAACATCACCAGAATCATCCAGAGAAGATTATCAGCAAAAAGACGAGCAAAGAGATCAGCAAAAAGACGAGCAAAGAGATCAGCAAAAAGACGAGCAAAGAGATCAGCAAAAAGACGAGCAAAGAGATCAGCCTTATCTTTATTTAATGCTTACACAATTCATTGAAGATAAACTGCCATTTAACTTACAAACAGGAAGTCAAGTCACATATTTTTTTTGCAATAGTATCAGTTGTTAAAAGAACATAAGAGATCGCAAAACAGCTTGTCGATTCTATAGTCCACATGGATAACGATTCAACGATCAATTAAGCCAATTATGATTTAAGTGTTTTCCTAGCCACACATGCTACTAATAAACCCACACGATTTTCTATAAGACATTCATTTTCTTCGTACATTTTCTTTCTCCGGCTCAATTATTTCCTATTAGTTTTTTTTTTATTGTTAATGTTTCTATTATTCTTATTGATATCATTATTTTCAATTCTACCTTTGAAATAACCGCCTTCTTCTGCTTCCTTGTTTTTTTCCTGACTAAAATAAAATATTGATCAGAATTAAATACAAAAATCTATGAAATCCATTGAAAATAACATTTTTGTTTTTAACAACACGCACAAATAGTTGCCAAAACTAACTGACTGAGCAGTTTTAAGTACCTTTTGTCAACAAAGCTCTTTAAGTCAAAGAAATAAAGGAACAATCGACTTGAGATAATACATACTGTCAAAAGAGATGATTTTTTAAAGGTTATTATCTCCCTTCTCGTATCAACAATAAAACATTCAACTGTCAAAGAGCAAATACAATTTTAAAGAATGATTGTCTCCCTTGATCTTTTACATCAATACATCAAGATTATACCTTTTTTCTCTGCATAATGCAGAATACAATCTATCATGTCTTAACTATCCCCATGACCTCTCTCTCTCTCTTTAACTGACTGATTGATCTGGAAGTCAGGGAACATGTTATCGCGCCATCTTCTCAGCAGTTTACTTCATTTTCTAAACCTTTCCAGACATACTATGCTCATACTGACTTTTGATATTTTTATATGTCCGCACAGTCCAAACACTTTCCATTGAACTACAGAGAATATAGACACAAGTTTTGTTTTTACTAAAAGATCGTTTATTCGAATATTTAACAAAAACAGGCTAGCTTTCAATATCGGACGAAAGCTGAGATTATTAACACATATGTACTGCCAGCTGTGCTATATGGTCGCGAGTTTGTCAACAGGATAGATAAAACAAAAGAAAAACGGTTCACCCACTTTGTCGACAGAATCAGATGGTCATATTTTTGTAGTCGTATTAGTGATGTGGCAGCTGAAGTTTCCATCTTCTCTCCATCATTGTATATTTCTTGATAACAGCTCTTCTTAAACATTATTAATAAAGAAACATTGCAACTGCAGTTGGGCTTTAAAAATCTCTTGGCGATGAACAACACCATGAGAGGATTAGAAACGATGGGTGAAATGACCAGAATTACATTAAGTGGATGGCTCAAGGATTTTTTAAGATTGGACTTAAAAACGACCATGTTGTATTCAGCTGGGAAGCAGCCCCACGATATTGTATTCAACAGATGGGAAGTTCTTGGAAAGAAACTTTGTTCATGGAAGTTCCATTTAGTTTTAGGTACTCAGAGAAAGAAAGGAATATTATTTACAGTGGTTGAAGCTAGACGAGTCTTTTGATGTGAATGTTTTACAGGCGGGGGACCAGAGATTGGAGCTGAGTCGAGCACCTACCATAAAAATAACGATAGAGTAGAGAAAGACTCCCAAAGTCTCTTCTGTGAGCAAAGGGCTGTAGGGAAGAGAAGAGATCATCACTCACTAGATTTTAAAGTCGATCTTCTTCTGTCAAGGCAGGAAGGGGTGCTCTGAGTGGCACCTCTCCAGATGTGGCAACAATACTCCATCTTAGGACGTCTCTGGCATCCAGGTTCTTGATAAGTTTGGCAACATCCTGGACAGATATATGGATGTTGCTTAGAGTCTGGTAGAGAATTGCATCAGGCGTGAGATACCTTCTGGAGCAGTAGAAAGATTCAACAATTTTTTCTGCGAGCTTAGCAATGCATTTCATGCAAGTCTTCCATTTTAAGTCTGGATTGAAGGTCAGTTATAAGAACTTATCAAGGCAAGGGGCTACCTCAGGGATAGTGCCATTCAGTTCAATTGGAGAAAAGCAAGGATCTGACTGTTGGTGATGAAAAGTGAGAAGCTTGGTTTTAGAGGTATTAAAAGTAATGAGCAATTTTTCCCCATTGTACCACGTGCTCCAGGTCGAAAGAGAGAATCATCAATGCTCTCAAAAGTGTTGCCATAGATGATTGTGTCGTCTGCATAGATGTAAACGAATGATTCCAGAATATGATTTGAAAGATCATCTATGAACATCAGGAAGACGGTTGGGCCCACAATGGATCCTTGAGGCACGCTGGCATTGATACTATTTGCTCCCAGCTTCTGTCCATCAACAACTACTTTTATAAACCTATCAGAAGGAAAAGATTTGATGGTTAAAAGGACATTTCCAAATATTCCATAGCTATCAAGCTTGTGAAGCAAACCTTTGTGCCAAACCCTGTCAAAGGTCTTTGATATATCAAGAGCTATCACTCTAGAAACAAAGCCCCCATCTATAGATTCACTGATCCTGTGCAATATTACAGTCAGCACATCAACTGTTGATCTTGCAGGATGAAATCCATATTGCTTGTGACTAAGTAGATTGTTTTTGCTGAGATGGTTAACAACTTCTTGATTTATCACAGATTCAAGCAGGAAACTGATAGGTTTGTACAGAGATGCAGAAGACCGATCTCCAGTATTTTTAAATACTAGACAGACTGACAAAGTTTTCCGTGGTGATTGGAAGCAGTTCTCCTTTAAGCAACGATTGAACAGCTGTGTAAGAATAGGAGCTAGTTCCAGTTGCAGCTTCTTTAGCAGTATGACTGGAATGATGTTAGGATTAGTTGCCTTGCTGGCATCAAGGTTCTTGATAAGTTTTGCAACATCCTGGACAGATATATAAATGTTGCTTAGAGTATTTATGGTCATAAGGGGGAATTCTGGAGGTAGGTGGCCCTGGTTGCAAAGGGTGGAATTTGATGCAAAGTTCTTTGTGAAAAGTTTAGCTTTATTAGATGCTGAGGAAATCACCTCTGTTCCATTGATGATGATTGGAATAGAGGACTTACATCTGTTCAGGACCTTGTTTGTTATTCGCCAAAACTCATGGGAACCAAGTCTCTGCTCAGTCACTCTAGATTTAACGGATTGGGCATAAAACTCTTGCGTTCTCTATAACCCTTTTGCAGTGGTTTTAGAACATCTATTTTGTTGAAAGCAATTGAAATAGTGATTTCTGTGAGTAAGGGGGGGGGCGCGGCACATTCAGAGGTGTAGGATGGCTGGCTGTTGGTCTCTGTTGAAATGTTTTGGAGAGTATAAAGTTTCTTTTTGAAAATGGAATCTAGAGGAATTTCAGATATGAAGCTATCCCAAACAGCCCTCGAGTATCGATGCACTTAATGATGGAAAGTGACATTGTAGGTTTTACTGAACACCGATTTGATCTTAATTGAGATGACTGAGTGGTTGGAGGATCCCAGAGGAGAGGACAATAAATGTTCAGGGCATAAAACTGATGTAGTTCAAACACGCAACTATGTGTGCATGAAACTACTAGTTATCATAGAGATTTGATTTTTGTATAGATACTGATTATACAGGCCTCCATTCAGTCTTGAGAGCCAATGGATACCCCCTGTAGTGAAGCAAGGGTTGCACAATCACCACTTACACCTCTCCTGAATCACCATTGCTTATGTTCAGTTGTAAGAAGAAGTCCAGGGCAATTGGAAACAATGACAGGATAAACAGAGAAAGACTGGTGTGATTTTGACATGTTTTCCTTCTCATCGACTAGTTACACAATCAAGGCTTGAGAGTCTAGTCTATCCGAGTATTTAATCCATAGTTGGAATGAGCATATATATGGATGCATACTTTTTCCAAGGGTATTAGTGAAAATGATGCAGTAGTCCTGACAGACATTAAACGCAAGATACCTTTAACCACAACACCACTTCTACTGATTAGAATATTGAGACACTCATTCTAAAGCCAACTTTGTAACCACACAGACAGATCTCATTTAAAATTCATTTAATCATACATTGTTAAAAACAGACAATGGATATCGCTTATGATTTTTTCCCCAATGATCAAATGAGCTTTACAGATTCTAGATAGCGTGAAAAAAAAAAAAAAAAAACTGCTTAAAAACGCACAACAGAAGTTTAAAACAAAATATATATCTACAGTTTTAACAACATGTATGTATAAAAAATGCTTGGGATATTCTGGGACCACCTGAAAGACCACCCAGATATCAACTTTAACAGGCTAATGTACTGCCAATCTATGGAAATCAAAAACCTCATGCCTAGGGGACCCCAGCCATTATTTTTGGCAAAAACTCACATGCCTCCTAACTACAGAAAAAAACCTTGTATATGAATGAACATCATTTTCTCAAGTGGCCAAATTGAATTCTGGGAGGCCAAACCCAAAACCAGAAATACTTCTTCATTTTCTTGTGTGGCCTCTTTTCTTGTTAAATATTTCTCACTTGCAGTAACTCTGCTATCTGCATGCATTGCAACTATGCAACCCACTAAACATGCCGCCGAGTGCATGTTTCCATCTAAACCTTGATTCTCAAAAAATTCAAAAGTCAAATGTCCAGAAAAAAGCTGATGCATATCAAAAAGACTCACTGAACAAGCACTCAGAAGTCAACACAAATACAGCCAAAATAATTAGGGAATTATCAAAAGGAATTCTTACATTGGGTCTGTATAACCGAAAGTCCTTTCATTCGGCAGGAAAAATCTGCATCACGTCCTACAAACTCAATCTTTCAATCTAAATAGTTAATAGGCTAGAAAATTCACTCCATCCTTAGTCAGCAAATTAATGGCAGATTATGGGGAATATACAAAATTTTATTAAAGTTCAATGGCCAATGAGAATACACTGATGGTCCACAAGAACTGGGGGTATGGAGAGGAAGTGATGAATAAGAGCTATGTATGGAAGCATAAAGGCAAGAACAATGGTTAAAATAAAGGACCATGTATAATAAATGTATAAATGATAATAATTGAGGGTGAAATAAAAATAGTTAAATTAAAGATTAAGTAAAAATTAGGAAAATTAAGGAAATTAAAGTTAGAATATGAGAAAAAAGAAAACAAGCTAAATTACATATAGTTGCTGTAAAACCTGGTGGATGCCAGAATGTTGTGGGAGAAGTGAAAGAGACAGGGTAAGAAGCTCAGAGGAGTGATTAAGGCAATGGATAGGATGGTAGGTTCTTGACTAAAATAGAGGATAAGACAAAGGTAGGCATGTGTGGGTGCCTGTAAATATACTGAGGTGGAGTAAAGAGGAATTTGGAGGGGAGAATGATCATTACATTTTGTTCTGTTTGTGGATATGTAATGTGTAACGTTACACACATATACATATTTGTGTATATACAGGCACACAGTCTTATCAGGCTTCAGGGATATTACTGCTATGTTCCAGAGATCCTGTGGCATACTTTGATTTAAGGTGGCTGGTGGCTGTCGCAAGTAAATATTTTCTGTAGTTGGGACACCTCCTGAATATTTTAGACCTGATGTTTAGATAAGTGACTGGCGAAGAAATACCTTGTAGAATTCTCAGTTTTTCAGTAGTACACAAGCTACAATTTCATGGAATGTAGAGTGTATGAATTTAGGTGCTCCAGTATTTTCCATCCAATCCCATATGGGATATTTTAGTATTTAAAATTTTGAGCTTAAACATTGTTTAAAGCTCTCTTGTGTCATTCTAACATATTACACTAGTTGGGTTGGGCAGGGTTGGTATCATTTTAGCCTCATAAACAGTTTTCATGCAGTACTTCCCCTCCAGTGGAAAATTGTCTCCGGCTCTGACAAAACATGTGGGTATAACTGGGGATTTAGATCTAGCAGTGACTTTAGATTTCATGGATGGCTTCGCAGGTGTAGCTTATTTTGATATAATTTCTGTTAAATAAATAATGGAGGCTATGATGCAGTGGGAAGTGTTTGTATAATAGTATTAAGAATAACTTAATTATGTTGGTAATTGTTGGTGATGTTATCTGTAGTTAGTTGTTTATGTTAGTTTTCACTCATTTCATACAGGTTTTTGGTCTTGTCTGAGAAGACAAAATTGGTGTTAGAAATTGTCTGCAGCTTGAGTTCGTTGAAATTGGTTACTGGAATTTCTGAAGTTTATTTTAGGAATTATATCTAGGAGTTTAGTTCTGAAGTTGTCCAGGCCTTTAATCCTCAGGGTTATGGTTGGGGTGGTATTTACTCGTCGTAAAGCCGATTTATATTTCCTTATAATTCATCATTAGTTTGCTGACTGAGGATGGAGCTGTAATGAATTTCCTTGCTAAACAAGATGCATCTCTCACACTTTCTGAAACCACCGGTATTAATATGACGAATTAAATTTTCATTGTATATCATTATCCATAATAAATATATTATGCTCTTACAAATGTAATTGAACCCTTTTTATGTGTGTGTGTGTGTATATATATATATATTTGTTGGTTTTATTTGGTAGAAAGAAATCCAACAGTGCTTGATAATTTAATAATAAGAGCGTAATATTTAAACTGCCTGACATTTTTGTACCCTTTTCCCTACAATTTGAAACCGACTTAATGTATTCCTTTCTGGCACGATCTCGAATGAATAAAGAGGAAAATCAATGAAAAAGGAAGACAGGTAAATATGGATTGCCGGAATTATATTACAAACCAACACATCAAATAATAAAGTGTTGAAAGATAAAAATATATTCACAATTATTTAGGGTGAGGCTAAATACATTTATGGAATTTAGATTCATGATTTGGCTGCTTCTCATTTTATGAAATGTGTAAACTTTTTTTAAAAATCAATTCAAGATTATGGAAAGTTAATATCTAAAATGATAAAGTTTTTTCAGACATGGAATCTATACACGTGTGTGTGTGTGTGTGTTTTTTTGTTTTTTTTAGGACTGCAACTATATTTATTTCCCCAATGTTACAATAGATTTATTCAAGAAATTCCAGGGAAATATGCTTTTGAAATATCAAATGCATATTTTCAAAAGTTATTAAAAAGATTGCATTATGGTTGTTATTGGTTAGCTTGCCATGTTAATTTGCAATGAAACAGGAATTAAAACTTCAAAACACTTGATGCTACATTGTAATTTTATGAAAATATCTTTAAAAAATGTTCTTACACAAAATAGTTTAAAAAATTCTTTATATCCTTTAAAGGAATCATTGTTAAATCAGCAAACTGGAAAAAAGTGTGATAAATCAATGCTTTGGTGAATTGCTGAAGCTTTATATATATATATATATATATATATATATATATATATATATGAGTAATACTATACAGTGGAAATTCAAATTGTCATTGATATTGGAGGTTTTAAAAGGTGTGGGAAATCTGACATGTCGGTATCAATAACTAATTGAATTTTCATTCGATAATATTACCCATAATAAATATATCATGCTCTTACATACATGTTTATTTCTCCTGAACTACATAAACTATATATAAGAGAATCTTAGGTACTTTGTTAGATTGGGACCTGTGTTAAAAGTCCATCGGCGTCGGTGCTTTCCGGCATTTTACGGAAAACGCTGGAAAGGCCCGAAGTGGTTAGTCAATGAAATTGCGAGAAAATGAATAACTGATTGAAATGAATAAGCAGACGACATCTAAACTTGATAATTGAATTTTTGACGTCTGCAAACGAGCCTGCCCAAACCCTAACGAAAGCAACAATAATAATCAGTAAAAAAAAAAACCCAAAACAAAACAAATAATTTTCGTAAAATTAAAAAAAAAAAACGCTTACTCAGTTAACTTTTTAATTGAATCACTATTATTTCTTCGTCAACACTTTAATTTAAGCACTTATTTCTTCGTTAAAAAACTAAATATTTATTACATACAAAATTTTTTGCTGTTATTTTTTGCCCCCCCCCCCCCCCCCCCCTCCCGCTTGTAAATCCTACCCGGTTTGTGCTTTTGGACGCAGGTAAGTCAACGGATTTTTCATCTAGCACTGTCCGGAATTTTACGTACCGATGCCGAGGCACTTTGAGCGCGGGTCCTAATGTAAAAAAAGCACCGAATCTTAGTTTGCTATAAGCACTGTACGTAGCATATAAAGAGATTTTTATATTTTAGAAGGCCGTGACAATGCAGGAAGGAAGTGTGTGTACTAAGAAAAATGAAAAAGTACAAAAACAAAAAACGATTATTCTTTTATGACTTACTATTTTTCCTCAATTTACAGAGTGTAAACCGATTCAATACAAATATTTCGAGGTATCACCTCTTTATCAAAGGTGCCTTGGAAACGTGTGTAAGAAGTTAAAATTATAGGCAAAGTAGATTAGCCCGTAAGTTCTAACTTTATTAAAAAAAGATTTTTTATGTATTTATTCAATTGTTTTCATCTTTCCCCTTTTTATTTGTTTTATTTTTTACATTTAATTTTTATTATTGAATTCGCATATGTAAATGCCTTTAATTTTATTAACGTGTTAATAGTTTTACATTTTTTAAAGTATTTCTATGTACACTCTAAAAATATATTTAGTCATAACCTAATTTATCATAACCGTCAAGGAAGACAACTTCTTCCCAATACTAAGGAAACTAATCAGGTTTCCCCCTTCTCTTTCACAACACAAATATATATGAACACAATAAAAAATATATATATATATATATATATATATATATATATATATATATATAAAACTAAGCATTTAGATAAATGAACAAAAAAATTAAAAAATACAATTAGAACTGTTGAACTCCATTGTTTTATCCTTTATCAGTTTTCCCTGTATGCACACTTCTTTCCCTGCATCACAGCTTTCTAAAATATAAAAATCTTACATATCTTTAAAAAAATGTAATTAAATGAATAGCTTCATTTAAATACGATCTAATTTCTACCACTTCCAGTAGCAGTTTCGTTTGATCAGTTGATAGAGAACCAGATGCCAACTGGATCCTGGTTTTGAATCTCGCCACATTTAACCACACTGATGAGTCATGGTAACATTATTTTTATGAATCATTTTTTAATAAAACAAACAAACAAACAAACCCTAAAACAAAATTAATTAGACTATAAAAAATTCACAAATTAATTAATAAACCTTGAAAAACTTATTTCAAGTGAAAAATGAAATTTCTATTGTAAAACATAAAATAAAGAGGAATCTCAATTGAAATAGAGCAACACTGTTTTGTTTTAACGACACACCAAAACCTTTTTGTTGTTTGTGGTTAAGTCCTATCAAATGAAGAGCTAACCTATTGTAGAAAATTAATTGTTGATTAACTTCTATTTCATCCATAGCTAGAGAGTCGTGTTGATTCATGACTTTCCCAAGGGTAGGAGTGCAAAATTGAATGCAACAGATTCAACAAAGCTTCAACTGTTCAGGCTGACTCCAGTCAATGCGTGCAGCTTCATAGAATTCAAGATCAAATTGATAAGCAGGTGAGGAATTTGGAGTCGGAGTCGGACTCAATAAAAAAACAAAACAACCCACTCCAGTTGAATCAATTTTTTTGTTTAGCCGACTCCCCAACACAGAGGTGGGGAGTCAGGAATCAGCAATTTTTGCAGAAATTTGGAGTACAATTTTTAAAACCAAATCGGAAATCAGATATTTTTTTTTGCTGACTTCCCATCATTGTCGCTAAAGCAGTATATTTTTTATCAAACAATTATAACATTAAATCTGTATGAACATGCTATAAATAAACGAGATGTAAGTATCCGACGTTGCACGGATGTCTTTTTTTTTTCATAATTAAAACAAAAAAAATAAATTAAACCATCAAAAAATCTTACTATTCGTCCAATGCAGCAATTTATAATACAAAGAAAGAGATTTATTTCGTGTACGCTTATTAGTTCCTTGTGTTTGTTTTTCTCTTGTCTATATTGGCTATTCACACAGTTGTTTTTATAAACTTTGCCGGATTTTAAAAGTTAAATTTAATTATTACGATATCGTAATTGTTGTTAAGATAATTTTGAATTGATCTTTATAGAATTATTGGATGTGGATGTAAATGGCTTCCAAAACATTCAATCTTTTAATACATTTAATTAATTTGTAAGAATTTTCAAGGCAGAAATGATTTTCCATTTGGAATTTTAGACTCTTCCAAATTCCTTTCAAATTTTGAAGAGCCTCAAAGTATTTCATTCTTTTTTTTTTTCAACCATTAATAAAATGACTTATTTATGTAGAAACCGAAATGCATTATGGTTTATAAACTACATTATTTTTGGTACTTCATGCTATTGCAGTTTTTATTTTTTTTAAATGTGTAAGTCATATAAAAGCGAGAAATACATGCAGACACACAAGAAGTGGTCACACCATTTTATTAATATAGAGATAGTTTGTTTTTATTTTTGCAATTTAAAAAAAAAAAAATTTCAATTTGATAAATCTGTTTAAAATGTCGCCCACATTACCTTTGCAATCGTCTTAAATAGTGTCTTAAAAAAACTATAATTTGACTAATATTAAAAGTCAATAAAAAAAAACTAATGATTGTTAATGAAGTCAAATTTTTAATCAACTGTAGTCAGAATATTCAGAGACAAACATACAAAAGAACTTATAAATGTTCTAATGACGAAAGATTAAACTAATTAACCCTGATCGCGAAAGTTTTCTACTCTCCCTCGAGATCAAAGTAATTTTGTTTTATCCATTGAGCTGAAGGATCACCCAAATACAATTTCCTTGTTAATTAATTTTATGCAGCAGAGATTCAATTTGAACGGATACATCATCAACAATACACATCAAAAGAACTTGGATAAACATTGCTAATTAATATTTAGAACGTTGGCACACCTGTGATCCATTGACCAAGTGTATCTGCCGCTTACGGGCATTTTCTAATCTAAGTAAAAGTAAACAAAAATCTACCCATAACTAAAGTTATTGAAAGCAGATACGGTAGGGATACGTAGAAGTAAGCATGAAAATAATCTATGCACTGCATTTATGTGGAAAAATATATTTTCTTTTAACTGCAAGACATTCTGGTAGAGCTGAATAATAATAATTTGAAAAAAAAAGCAGGTGATAAAAAGTTAAAGATAAACAGAGTCGGCTCAAAATGGATTTATCATTTTTAAAACATCTTTTTCGTCTTTTCAGTACATCTTTCATTAACTCTGGAATGATATTTTCTCAAACAGACATACAACAGATACAGTGAACATATAAAACATTCTCCCGCAATTACAACATTCATGGTATCGGAAGAAAAATATTGTATTATGTAAAGAAATTGTTAATTTGCAAGAGTATAAGCATTGAGGAATGATTGTTGCAATATGAAAATCTAAATATTTTTCAATAGAATCGTGATCACAAGATTTTATTGATCTAGAAAATTTTACAAAAAATTTCACAGTATTGTAAATTTTCTTTATAAAATAAGATGTGGCATAGGGCCAAAATGGGGTGGGTGGGTTGGTCTATTCTCTAAACTAGTTTTAATTACCAAAATACCACATTCACTATGGGTAAAACCTACTTAATATTATCCCAAATAGTTTGACGTTTTTCACAAGATCAACAAAAATGTTTTTGAAAACAAAAAAAGAGTAGCACATTTTTTATTATACTAAATCTGAGTTAATCAACGTGTTTCCCTAAAGCTTTTGTCCTATACACACAAAATACATGTTCGACCACTCACTAATATTTCTTAATATATTTTTTTCAACTTTTTTTTTCAGTGTGTACATCTCACTTACATACATGTATCTGTACACACCACAGACATGTATGTAAATTAAATGGCAAAATAATAAGTTTCTTTACTTCTATATAATAATAAGAATATAGAAGTAAAGAAACTTATTTTTAGTTATGCAAGAAGAATGTATTAACTGATATGTCACAGTTTATGAATTTTTTTAATGTAATCAAAGTAAAATAAATAGTTGTGATGGTTATGACCCAACGGGTCACGGGTAAATCTAGTATATGTACAAAATTGGTCAAGTCAGAGTTTTGAGATATGAATACATTAAACAGTTGCAAGTAAGTAAAACTAAAATAACTGAAGAAAAATGTGCTACAACTATTAATCAATTTTAGTAGAAGATATTTATAATAGAAATCATTTTGCAATATTTGTCGGATCATATTTTAAAAAATAATTATTTTTATCACATTAATTTTTATTTGAACAAAATTTTTAGTTTCAAGCAAATCTCAGTTTAACAAAAATGTTACAAATATGAAAAAAAATCTTTGTAAAAAAACCCCAAAAAGACTCCTTCAATCTAAGGATAAACCTGAATAAAAAAAAAAAGAAAGCAAGGTGAATTTTCCTGAGTTCTTGCAGAAGACATTTTGTAAACCCCTCTTTGTATTAGCATTAGTTTTCGACTCAACATACATTAGGAACAAGCCTTTTTGGATTTATTGTAAGCTTCATTTTCATAAGATTATCAGAATTGGTAGAGTAAATTTTGAGTTATAAAATTGTGGTAAACATGGTAAAAGCAACTTGTCTTCATCTCAGTATAACATGGTGAAAGCGAATCTCCATGACTTGGAGGTGAATAGCAGAAGCAATGCATGTGTATGATATTTTATTTAATAGATATTCTAAAAGATTGTCTTTATATTTAAATTTTAGATATAATATATTATTACAAAATTAGGTTTTGTAACTTAATACAACAGACAGACCTACCTCCAACATATCTCGATTATATCACAGAAAGAATGAACAAAATGTTAAAATTCCAGATCTGTTAAACAGCAATAAAGAAAAAAAAGAAAAAGTCGCATCAAATAATTTCGAAGTCACTTAAAAAAGAAAATAGAAAAAGTTTCATCAAATAATTTCGAAGTCACTTAAAAAAGAAAATAGAAAAAGTTTCATCAAATAATTTCGAAGTCACTTAAAAAAAAACAAAAACAATTCAATGTTCTTTTCTCGTGGTATTTTGACAGAACTAATTATCTGGTTTACCGAAAGAAGATTTGCCGATTATGCATTTTGTTCAGAGATTACAACGATAAGAACAAAAGAGGTATTTATGATTTTGCAACATGTCACATGTCCACCTGGCATTAAAATAAATGCATGACTCACATCAATATTAATTGATTATATCGAAGGAACATAGAAAAAGCATTTGCTCGATTTGCACGGCTGTCACATACCATCTTGAAAATCAGGGGGTATTCCTAATTTACAAGCAAGCTGAAAATAAAGATAAATATTAACGAAAAGTTACTTTTAAACCCATGTAAAAAGACTGACACACATTATAAATGTATACTGTATAAATATATACACATACCTAGACATGTCAATAAGACATACAATTTGAACAGAAATAGATTAACATGGGTCAGGATTTGATTTAATATTCCACCATTAATTTAGACTTTATCAAGAATAAACATGATGAATTAACAAAGTCAATATTTATACATTGAAAGGATTTATTTGCTTCTCACTGCAAAAAGACGTAGCACAAGGCTGAAAGGTAGGGGAATCAGCTACCTTGAAGATGCACTCTGGTCGGGAAAAAAAATAGTTGAGAACGGACCGGTCAGCATTCCTCAAGAGAGGTGCCTTGCAATAAACCAACCTCTCCCCATTAGAAAGGATGTATCGCCTCAGACCAAGCCATACCATATCTCATTCAAGCACAAGGCTCCAGCACCCGAGCAAGCCTTCACCGAGTGTAACAATGTGCCAAGGTTTTACCCCTGTGCCAGGTAAGCATATTGAATGTAGTTGTTAGAGTAAGTAAAAATGCAAGATTGTAGGATAGGAGAGAGTGTTAAGGTGAGAGAAGGATGTGTGGTTAGTGGGGAGGCAGTGAATGTTTAAACATAAGATTGTTGGTTAATTGAAAACTTTTGTATCTATTTGCTAGTAATGTGGACGGGGAGTGGGTAATAGAGTAAGTTGGTAGTGAGGATAGGAGGGAAAAAAGAGGCCAAAGAGGGCGATAGCATGGTAGAGAGAATCAGAGTGATAGAGTCTTTTTCTCTCTCTCTCTCTCGACAGGAGACAGAGAGAAAGAAAGAGAGAAAGAGAAAACAAACACTGTTAACATCAACTGATCCATCCTTATTACTCAACAAATAACTTCATTAATATGAAAGGTTTACAACAAACCGCAATGAGAAGTAAGATGGAATAAAGATGAAATACATCTTGTTAAGCAGTTTAAAAAAGAATCAATATACAACAAAATTAAGACAAAGTTTTCATACTAATCAGCATAGGAAAAAAGCCTTTTTTGAAAACCAATGTAATTTCACTCAGCTAATAGATTTAAAAGAGGAATTAGAGTTTGTAAAAAGTGTTCAAAATGTTTTCATCTTTCAATTTTTACTGGTGCAATATTGATTCATTAAGTTAAAAAAGAAAGACAAGTCAGCAGACTTTTGAGTGAGAAATGTAGACAAATATCATTTTCAGTTTTGTCATTTGAAATTGGTGATTTCAGATGTGAGTTATGACTAAAGAGTCATATTTCTCATATTGAAGTGACGGGCAGTGAGGACACGTGTATAATTCTGAATAATTTAAGTTGAATTATTAAAACAATAATTTTGAGAAACGTCAGTTTCATTTACGATTTAAAAAATGTCACACTAATCGTATGAGACTATACAGAATAATCATGATTTTGATTGGCGCAAATAGCCAAATATAAGTTTAACAACCAAATTACTCAAGCGAAATCGCATCAACTTCAAAGTTTTGTGGATCTTTTAAACACAGTGTGGACACAACAATTGGCAACTGGTCACCACAGTGTAGGACCACAATAGACATTAACTTTAATAATTAAAAGAAAAATCATCCTGTATTATCCGCGTCCAAGTAGAAAAGTGTTGACTTGCAAGGTCAATCCCTATAGAAGTAAATTAAGAAAAATTTACCGAGATGAATTATCTAAAAAAGCATGAAACACAGAATGAGAGTAGTCTATCCTACTGGATTAAATTAAGGGTTTTGTTGGAATTCTTAGAAAGTTACCAACTACCAAAAAATACATCTGAAAAAAGAAAAAAAATGTAGAGAGTACAACGCCGAAAAACAACTGAGAAATTTAGTTAAATGAAAGATGATTAATAATTTGTGTGAGATTTATTTTACTATCTGCAAGAAGTGACGTTTTCTCCAAAATTGTTTTAAAACTGGCTGATGCACCGCTAAATCCAATAAGTTTACAACCATAAAAAAAAATATAAAGGTGGATAGAGGAAGAAAACAAAAATTTTTGAAGACTTTACACATTTAATATTGAACAGAAAAAAAAACATACATACGAGCAGGATACCCCAGGACAGAACAGTTTTGCACCACTTATTTCCCCTTAAAATCAAGATATAATGATACTAAACCTTACGTCTAAAATCCTTATTCTAATTTTGATCAAAATCCATGACCTGATTTAGGTTTCAGAAAATGTTTCAAATTTAAGGTTTAAGCTTAAGAGGTCTGAAGAAGAAATTGAAATTCAGGGAATCTTGCTTAATCTAATGACGATGGATCAAATTCAATACAAATCTGATGTATTTGAATTGGGAGGTTGTGCCCATATTATGACCTCCTAAAAGCCCTTTAAAATACACCAAAGAAATTAAAATTTGGGACTATTTATTGATTGATGTCTAATACATTATGTTAAAATTTCACAAAAATTAGAGGTATCTGAATTTTCACAAAGGGCTTTCGCTCCCTTTTTACCCCTTTGCAGAAAACTAAATTAAACTCAATACAGTTAACATTTGGACCCCTTTTGCCTAGCAGCTGTGTTCCAAAATTCACTTAACTAGTTTAGGTTGGTTGGTTGGTTTACGGCATATCAACCCTTTTCGGATTATTTAATGCCAAATCCAGTCATTTTGGTAGAAGTTTTTATGTTTCAAGTTCTTTATATCTTCAAATATTTATTCATGGTGTTTGGTTTGATTGTTTTGTAAAGGAAAAATGTTTTTGTTTTCGAATTTGCAGAACATTATTTAGTTTTGCAAAGAGAGGAAAAAAAAATATCAATGTTTGGTTTGGTTTACGGTATAACGGCCATCTAAGGGTTATTTAATGCCAAGTAATGTTGTCAAATGAAATCCCACGGTTCTTAAGGTAGCTCAATTTATTTTATATTGTTTAAAAAAAAAAAAAATAGATTAAATTTTTGTGAACAGTTCAACATCTTTAATGAAGTCTAAGATTTTGGTCAGATTTGTGTTTTTAAACAGGTCCTTTAGATTTTTCAAGTTGTATTTCCTTCGGCTTTACAGTCTATTAATATATGTTTGACTGTAAAAGGTTCTTGATATGATATACACATTGGGGACTCTTCACCTTTCAATAAATGTTTGTGGGTAATATATGTGTGTCCTATACAAAGTCTGGCTACTATAACTTCTTCTCTTCTTGCCTTTCTGTAGCCTAAGAGTCACTCAGCAATAGTTGGCCAAATCTTGTGTTTTATTACTTTGGCATTCATCCCAAGATTCTTGCCATTTTTCTTTGATTAACCTGTTTATAGAAGGTTGAAGATCAGTGTATGCAATCCTAGTATTGGTAGGTATCATGTCCAGCGATTCTTTTGCTGCTCTATCTGCTTTTTCGTTTTCAGGAATGCCGATATGACTTGGTATCCAGCATAATTTAACTTTACACTGCTTCTCATTATAGATAGAGGTAATCTTATTTAACATTTTTGTGATTAGAGGGTTATCCATTTTTTTTGTTCTTCACTGCTGTGAACACTGATAAGTCAGAAGATTATGAATTTATCTGTTCGACTACTTTCTATTATTTTTAGAGCCAGGTATATGACTGTAGCTTCTGCACTAAGAATCGACGCTTTGTCAGGTAGTCCACACTGCCTTTTAGTCTTATAACTAGTTTAGGAGTGAACACTGTAGATACAAATATAGAAATATATATACATACCTAATTTATATATATATATGTGTGTGTGTGTGTGTATAGTATATTGAAAAGAAGGTAGTTTACTATTTGTAAATGTCAAAATGGTGAGAATGGGTGCAATCAAATCAATACTTTTAATTGGTTGTGAATTGGTGTGGACACTGCTTGGTTATGAAAGATTGTAGAATGTAAATCCCTTTAGTCTGATGAATTTCTTTGACGATAAAACAAAAACGTTTTGGTGTAGCTTACTTGCCATAATTATATTTTTGTACTACTACTAATATATATATATATATATAAAACCCATCTGTTGTCAAAAAGGTGAAGTACTTGCTAGTCTAACTACACAAAAAAGCTGTGATACAGAAACCGAATTAAGAGAGCATATCCTGGACAAACAAATGGCTTGATATCCTATTGTATAGAATCAATAAATGATATTAAAATCTATATTATTTAATACTTTACTGCAGTTTCACAGTATCACCGATCATAAGATGTGTCTGACCGGACTGAATCGAAAAACAAACCAGAAGAATTAACATGATGTTGCAGTTTGTGCATTTTCATCCATATGTAGTCGTGCTAGTTTTTTTTTTTTTTAATTTTTATTTTACAGAAGTTAAAAGTTCGATTGAGCACAGAAATGTTTTTTATTTAATCGAGGCTCAAATAGCAAAGTAAATATTTGTTAATATGTCTGCAATTAGCTATTAATTTTTGTTTTTATAATGTTTATAATTTGATATTTTCCCTGCTAAACATAACTTACACTTTCTACTATTTATATTGCAAGGAGGAGCTAATTGTAAGATTTCCAAGGCCATCCCTATGACAGGCCTGGCGATCATACAACTGTTTTTCTTTTTACTGATGCAATGTGAATTTTCTTAGATAATTGATATAGCAATTAAAAACAAAGGGAAAATTCCCTGTGAGAATAGTTTGATGTTTGTATGTGTTTTACATATCAAATAATAAGAACCATAATGCGCTACTTAAAAAGATTTGACAGGTATTAACAAATTCCTATAAATGAAGAGACAGGTAACTTTGAAAAGTATAAAAATTGTATTTCTTGAACAAACACTACTGTCAATATAAAAATAAAACCTTATAAAAGATTATGACTTGAAACTGACAAAATATATAAAACTAATTAGCAAATTTGACTTAAGAAAATAAAACAGTATATACTGTCTTATTTTTTAAATTTATAATAGCAAAACAATACTTCAATAAAATTTAATTTTGACTTTTACAGTATACTCAAAAACTCATAATCCAAATGTAATTCAGGATAAAATAACAGAATCTCAGCTGAAATAAATTTGATGGATTAGAATCCACTTTCAGGATGAAATTTTCTCAGAAAAATGAGAATGAAGTGTTAACAGCTAAAAATATTTCTGCTGACTGACTGAAAATCTTGCATCCAGTAAAAAACCCTAATGTTAGATCTCTCGACCTGTTATAGAGATGACCGTGAATATTTTGAGCTAATGGTAAAAAAAAAAAAATTTCTATTCAATCAAACAACTTTTAATGAAAAATAGATTAATTGCTTTTCATTTGAACATTTTAAAGCTTCGAAATTACGATTATAGTTTCTATTAAATAAAGATAATTCCCCTTAATAATGAAAGAGCATAACGTGTTGACATGCACACACTTTTAGTCATTCGTGTACGAAATATACAAGCGGACATAATTATGAGTTCATGTACATGCATATGTTTGTGTAGGCATGAATAGAGTGAATGCATTTGAATATATGTGTATGTATGCATATATAGTAGAGAGTGAATGGAGCAAGTTCAAGGAACCTCTGTTATTACTAACCAGCAGAGTGTCACCACTGTCGACCAAGGGAAGAGTATCAGGCATGTGTATGCAGTTAAATGATGTATAGAAGTGAAACTTGGACAGTGAGGGTTGAGGACATGCGTTGCATGGAGAGAAATAATATGAGAATGATACACTAGATGTGTAATGTGAGTCTTAAAGACAGGCTTAAGTCTGATGACTTGATAGGAAGATTAAATCTGGACAATATAGGGAAATGTGTGCAGAACAAGACTTTGTTGGTTTGGTCACATTGAAAAAAATGGAGAGTTCTTGAGGTAGCAAGGTCAATTGTCAAGGGAAGACTAAGGAAAACATGAGAGGAAGTGAATAGGATGGATTTGAGAGAAAGAGGGATAAATGAAAACCTGGTTAATTTAGAAGTCAATTTCTAAAAGCCATCCAACACATGCCAGCATGTAAAATGGCCATTAAACGTAAAATGATGATGATGTGCTTGTCTGTGTGCGCATGTTTATATACGTGCCTACATTTGTATGTATATAAATATATATGAACTTTCTGTTCTACAACATTCAGTCTGATTAATAGAAAAGATGTTGGGCTTTTAGTGGATAAAAATTGAATAAGAAACATTTCATGATGGAGGTTAGAGAGTTAAGCACACCCACAAATTCATATAAACTTGAGGGGCAAAAAATCATGACATCAACTTTTCATTTTTTTTTTTTTACAATTATTGCTTTGCTGATATATTAATGTGAGCACAACTAAAAAAAAAACAACCTACATTTTAGGCGTGCTAATAAAAAATAGCGCCTGATCTAAATTATGACAAAGACGTTTTTTTTAAGTACAAGTTATAAAACCAAAGTCAGAATAAAAAAAACCCTGTTGCACCACTCGAATTTGATCTGATTATTCGAATACAAAATTAGAATCCAGAACACAGTATCTATAATGTCTCTGAATTCAGTCAAATTTTTCATAAAAAAACAGGTCAGAATTTCATTCAGGCAACAGGAAATTGAATAAGTAGATAGAAATTACATAGAAAATGTTGAAAATACTGCTAAAAAAAAAAAAAGAAAAAAAAGAAAGAAAAGGTACTTAGCTAGAAAACCTTTCACACCTTCCAGTATCCTATATCTCTTCAAACCACCGTTCACCTGTGCATCTGGGCTGGTGCACCAACCACTAGTCTCTCTCTCTCTCTCTCTCTCTCAAAGTGCAAAAAAAAATTTCTAACAATACCTTCCACATTGTCTGCTAAGCTACAGCCCGTCGCATCACTGCAGAGTTGCATCCCTGTGCTTGTTTGATAAGTCTTTCCACAAAATGTTATCTGATGAACTTACTGCATGTGTACCCACTAAAGGAAAATATCCCGATCAACATGACTAGCTGCTAATTCCGACCCCTTCACTGTAAAGGTCCTTAAATGCAGGAAGATTTTTTACTGATAGCTTTATTACTCAGACTGTTTGCCTTTGGAATTCCTTTCCTGCTCCTAGTTTCCACAATAGTACTAACATGCAAAACTTTAAATGTAGTGTGAACAAACATCTTGCTACCCAAATCCCCATCCGGGTTGGTCTCCTATAAATCTGGCCTCTACCACAGTAGCCTGCTACGTTTCAGTGACAATGTCTTGTTTGGAGAGAATAATGAAAAAAAAAAAAATCAGGTCTTATAAATATTTACTAAAAATAAATTTAAAAACTAAAAAATTAATAGTAACTATAGAATTGAATTTCTTTTTTAAATGTTGGACGTCCGATTAAAATCAGAGAAAATATAAAATTGTAAAATATATTCGTAAAATAAGTTTGAAACATTTACACAGTGTAAAGTAAATGACGATGTAAAACAAACAAAAAGATTCTGCAGGTGACTAAATGAAGGTTATCAATTAAGGTGACTAAATGAAGGTTATCAATTAAGGTGACTAAATGAAGGTTATCAATTAAGGTGACTAAATGAAGGTTATCAATTAAGGTGACTAAATGAAGGTTATCAATTAAGGTGACTAAATGAAGGTTATAAATTAAGGTGACTAAATGAAGGTTATCAATTAAGGTGACTAAATGAAGGTTATCAATTAAGGTGACTAAATGAAGGTTATCAATTAAGGTGACTAAATGAAGGTTATCAATTAAGGTGACTAAATGAAGGTTATAAATTAAGGTGACTAAATGAAGGTTATAAATTAAGGTGACTAAATGAAGGTTATAAATTAAGGTGACTAAATGAAGGTTATAAATTAAGGTGACTAAATGAAGGTTATAAATTAAGGTGACTAAATGAAGGTTATCAATTAAGGTGACTAAATGAAGGTTATAAATTAAGGTGACTAAATGAAGGTTATCAATTAAGGTGACTAAATGAAGGTTATAAATTAAGGTGACTAAATGAAGGTTATCAATTAAGGTGACTAAATGAAGGTTATAAATTAAGGTGACTAAATGAAGGTTATCAATTAAGGTGACTAAATGAAGGTTATCAATTAAGGTGACTAAATGAAGGTTATCAATTAAGGTGACTAAATGAAGGTTATCAATTAAGGTGACTAAATGAAGGTTATCAATTAAGGTGACTAAATGAAGGTTATAAATTAAGGTGACTAAATGAAGGTTATAAATTAAGGTGACTAAATGAAGGTTATAAATTAAGGTGACTAAATGAAGGTTATAAATTAAGGTGACTAAATGAAGGTTATAAATTAAGGTGACTAAATGAAGGTTATAAATTAAGGTGACTAAATGAAGGTTATAAATTAAGGTGACTAAATGAAGGTTATAAATTAAGGTGACTAAATGAAGGTTATCAATTAAGGTGACTAAATGAAGGTTATAAATTAAGGTGACTAAATGAAGGTTATAAATTAAGGTGACTAAATGAAGGTTATCAATTAAGGTGACTAAATGAAGGTTATCAATTAAGGTGACTAAATGAAGGTTATCAATTAAGGTGACTAAATGAAGGTTATCAATTAAGGTGACTAAATGAAGGTTATAAATTAAGGTGACTAAATGAAGGTTATAAATTAAGGTGACTAAATGAAGGTTATAAATTAAGGTGACTAAATGAAGGTTATCAATTAAGGTGACTAAATGAAGGTTATAAATTAAGGTGACTAAATGAAGGTTATCAATTAAGGTGACTAAATGAAGGTTATCAATTAAGGTGACTAAATGAAGGTTATAAATTAAGGTGACTAAATGAAGGTTATAAATTAAGGTGACTAAATGAAGGTTATAAATTAAGGTGACTAAATGAAGGTTATAAATTAAGGTGACTAAATGAAGGTTATAAATTAAGGTGACTAAATGAAGGTTATAAATTAAGGTGACTAAATGAAGGTTATAAATTAAGGTGACTAAATGAAGGTTATAAATTAAGGTGACTAAATGAAGGTTATCAATTAAGGTGACTAAATGAAGGTTATCAATTAAGGTGACTAAATGAAGGTTATAAATTAAGGTGACTAAATGAAGGTTATCAATTAAGGTGACTAAATGAAGGTTATAAATTAAGGTGACTAAATGAAGGTTATCAATTAAGGTGACTAAATGAAGGTTATCAATTAAGGTGACTAAATGAAGGTTATAAATTAAGGTGACTAAATGAAGGTTATAAATTAAGGTGACTAAATGAAGGTTATAAATTAAGGTGACTAAATGAAGGTTATAAATTAAGGTGACTAAATGAAGGTTATAAATTAAGGTGACTAAATGAAGGTTATAAATTAAGGTGACTAAATGAAGGTTATAAATTAAGGTGACTAAATGAAGGTTATAAATTAAGGTGACTAAATGAAGGTTATAAATTAAGGTGACTAAATGAAGGTTATAAATTAAGGTGACTAAATGAAGGTTATCAATTAAGGTGACTAAATGAAGGTTATAAATTAAGGTGACTAAATGAAGGTTATAAATTAAGGTGACTAAATGAAGGTTATAAATTAAGGTGACTAAATGAAGGTTATAAATTAAGGTGACTAAATGAAGGTTATAAATTAAGGTGACTAAATGAAGGTTATAAATTAAGGTGACTAAATGAAGGTTATAAATTAAGGTGACTAAATGAAGGTTATAAATTAAGGTGACTAAATGAAGGTTATCAATTAAGGTGACTAAATGAAGGTTATCAATTAAGGTGACTAAATGAAGGTTATAAATTAAGGTGACTAAATGAAGGTTATAAATTAAGGTGACTAAATGAAGGTTATAAATTAAGGTGACTAAATGAAGGTTATAAATTAAGGTGACTAAATGAAGGTTATAAATTAAGGTGACTAAATGAAGGTTATAAATTAAGGTGACTAAATGAAGGTTATAAATTAAGGTGACTAAATGAAGGTTATAAATTAAGGTGACTAAATGAAGGTTATCAATTAAGGTGACTAAATGAAGGTTATAAATTAAGGTGACTAAATGAAGGTTATAAATTAAGGTGACTAAATGAAGGTTATAAATTAAGGTGACTAAATGAAGGTTATAAATTAAGGTGACTAAATGAAGGTTATCAATTAAGGTGACTAAATGAAGGTTATAAATTAAGGTGACTAAATGAAGGTTATAAATTAAGGTGACTAAATGAAGGTTATCAATTAAGGTGACTAAATGAAGGTTATAAATTAAGGTGACTAAATGAAGGTTATCAATTAAGGTGACTAAATGAAGGTTATAAATTAAGGTGACTAAATGAAGGTTATAAATTAAGGTGACTAAATGAAGGTTATAAATTAAGGTGACTAAATGAAGGTTATAAATTAAGGTGACTAAATGAAGGTTATAAATTAAGGTGACTAAATGAAGGTTATAAATTAAGGTGACTAAATGAAGGTTATAAATTAAGGTGACTAAATGAAGGTTATAAATTAAGGTGACTAAATGAAGGTTATAAATTAAGGTGACTAAATGAAGGTTATAAATTAAGGTGACTAAATGAAGGTTATAAATTAAGGTGACTAAATGAAGGTTATAAATTAAGGTGACTAAATGAAGGTTATAAATTAAGGTGACTAAATGAAGGTTATAAATTAAGGTGACTAAATGAAGGTTATCAATTAAGGTGACTAAATGAAGGTTATAAATTAAGGTGACTAAATGAAGGTTATAAATTAAGGTGACTAAATGAAGGTTATAAATTAAGGTGACTAAATGAAGGTTATAAATTAAGGTGACTAAATGAAGGTTATAAATTAAGGTGACTAAATGAAGGTTATAAATTAAGGTGACTAAATGAAGGTTATAAATTAAGGTGACTAAATGAAGGTTATCAATTAAGGTGACTAAATGAAGGTTATAAATTAAGGTGACTAAATGAAGGTTATCAATTAAGGTGACTAAATGAAGGTTATAAATTAAGGTGACTAAATGAAGGTTATAAATTAAGGTGACTAAATGAAGGTTATAAATTAAGGTGACTAAATGAAGGTTATAAATTAAGGTGACTAAATGAAGGTTATAAATTAAGGTGACTAAATGAAGGTTATAAATTAAGGTGACTAAATGAAGGTTATAAATTAAGGTGACTAAATGAAGGTTATAAATTAAGGTGACTAAATGAAGGTTATAAATTAAGGTGACTAAATGAAGGTTATAAATTAAGGTGACTAAATGAAGGTTATAAATTAAGGTGACTAAATGAAGGTTATAAATTAAGGTGACTAAATGAAGGTTATAAATTAAGGTGACTAAATGAAGGTTATAAATTAAGGTGACTAAATGAAGGTTATCAATTAAGGTGACTAAATGAAGGTTATAAATTAAGGTGACTAAATGAAGGTTATAAATTAAGGTGACTAAATGAAGGTTATAAATTAAGGTGACTAAATGAAGGTTATCAATTAAGGTGACTAAATGAAGGTTATAAATTAAGGTGACTAAATGAAGGTTATAAATTAAGGTGACTAAATGAAGGTTATAAATTAAGGTGACTAAATGAAGGTTATCAATTAAATTGTCGAGAACCGTGTGCCACCTTTCGAAGGGCACGTGAAGTTTCACTCGTGATTGAGCTTCCTATGATGTTACTTGTTGAAGTTGATCGAAAGTACAGAAACCATGCATTGGTTCAAAGAAACAAAATGACACACAACTTTATTGGTTAAAATCACCGTTGAAGGCAAATGTATTGCACTTAGCAACTATGACCAACAAACAGAGCGATCCAACAATATAAACTCAATGGAATGACAAACAAGACCAAAATTCTTTCTCTTGTTATTGGCTCTCTAATTTACCGTTGGTACATGTTCGGACCAATTGACGTAATTCGACAAACACTTTGAATTTATGTGCTTTTTCGACAAACACAGTGTGTTGGCTTCCAGCCATATAAGAGAAAATTATTTCTGGACTGTGCGTCGTTACAAACAACTCAGAAAAACATTACTAAAATCTAAATTATTTGATGATGATGATGATTTTAATGTTGGAGAGAATCGTGCAAGTAATCTGGTGACCTAGCTTTTAAAGCTGGAGACGGACACTTGACGAAAGAGCAGATCCTATTGAAACATGACACTTCATAAAAAAACATTTTATGCTGAACAGCAAAAAAACTTTTACCATAAAAAAGTCCATTTACCATAAAAAGAAACAATTCTTTTAAATGTTTCAACCTGAATTATACATCCGGGTTATTAATTTACATACTATCCTCCCAGAATCTACTTACATATACACACATGCATCGATATACTTGTTTGTTTTTACTTACATGTACAAAAAAAAGCAAAACAAATGAAAGCAAGGTCAACTATTAGGTCAAAGACAAGCATTTCTTTCAGATTAAAATGTTTGACCTTAGAAAGTGGTTAAAGATCACCATAGAATAATAAATATCATTGAGGAAAACAGTTGACAGGAATGAAAAAAAAAGGCAAAATAAAACTATGCCGACTTTTAAACATGTCTCCTTTCAGTTGTAATGTTGATCGTTGAGACAAGCGATGAGCAAAAAAATAAAATTATCCACTGTCATTCGAGCTGATGCAGAATGACAAGGCAGTCAGGATTTCTTTTTGCCATGAAAAACACTTGTAACACAATACAGGTTCGAAGGGAAAAAGAAGAACACCCTAGAATCGAACAAAAACTGTTTTTAAAAATGAACCATTAATTTCCCTCTCGGCCATTATGTAGTAAAACAATCTATTTCTGTCACATGAGACAAGAAATGGAAGGAAAAGAAATGAGATAAACAGCATAAAATATTCGAAACAGAAAAAAAATAATTCAGTTTGTTAGGATTTTCAATTTGGAAGCATCGGTTTTATGGTTTGATCCCAACATGGTACACATATGTGAACAAACAAACTTTAGCTTGATTACAGAATAGATTCACGAATGTTTGTTCATCTCTGTAGGCTGGCATCACTATTTTAGGTTTTATCCTAGCTTAACTTTCAAGAATGCTTTGAGTCAATGAGATGGTTTTAAAATGTAGTTTTTCAG
>OY744527.1:58099232-58164232 GCA_963556195.1 Sepiola atlantica
ACAAGTAGAGTGGCTCTCCTGTAGTGACGTAGCGAACAGGAAGTACACGGAAAGAAAAAAGATTTAGTCACTGTTTTTGGTTCAGGTTGAGAGACGAGGCAGATGCACTTTTTGAAGACTGAGGTGATTCACCCCCCTCCCGCGCCAGCTGAGAGGTGTTGGGGGTGTGCGTGGTTAAGACTCACAACATAACGGTTTCAATAATTCTCCGCAGAGAAATGTACAAAACAAACAAAAAACTGAAAAACGGTATGTTGGTTTTTTCATGTAGTCGTGCGAACACGTATGCTAAGAGACACAGACAGCTCATGTATGCTGTCACTTGCTGCTGATACATATGCTACCACGGCTACTACAAACACCAGACTGAGGAGAATGCTACAAGGGAGAGAAACACAGACCGCTGTTACTGCAACGACAAAGAAGACTATGTTACAGACGAGCCGGCTATTTGCTATATTTCAAGAACTTGTCATGATGTTACAGACGCATTTTTGGAGCCTTGACTCCCTGCCAAAGATGTAAGGGGCCACGTTACAGACAGACAGAGAGAGAGAGAGAGAGAGATTTAAAAAGAAAGATGTCATACTTTTTTAACTCTTCTATTTTGTTATCCATGTTCCCGGACAACGCCAGGTCGCCTTGCTTGTAGGAAATATTTTACTCATTATGTCTGAACTGTACTCTTCTATGGCTGTGAGACGTGGTTGATGACAAAATGTCAAAACATGATCCTGGCTGAAGCGCATCGAATGGAGAAAACTGCCAGTCTCACTCTTCAGGCCTTCATGAGAAAGTACGTCACACAAAGACGTCTCAACTAGTATGGCTACGTCATCCACCGCCAGTCATCCAAAATGCTCCAAAGTGTGTCCCACATTGACGTCGATGGCCCAAAACCATCTGGTAGGCCACTTAAGACATGGGGGGATCAGTTGATGACAACCTGATTCTGACAGGCAGCACAAGCGAAACGGCAACAGATAAGAAAAGTTGGAAGTCATTCACGAAACGTCTAACCTCAGCATAAGCCATGAAGACGAAAAATGGAAATAATAATAAAATAATTATTCTTTATTATATTAACATTTTTGATGAATTGATGTTTTAAGTGAATGCTTACTCAGATATATAATTTCATACATATCGAGTTTCAAAACTATCTTATGAAAAAGAATAATGCAAATTCTAAAGTAAATTAGAGCATACTTATTTATGCAGTATGAACATCACTGACCACCATAAAACCTGTAAAAAATATTATCTGTAAAATAGATAAATATTACCAGTTAATATAATGCGCTAATTTGCTGAAGATAAAATGATAGTTTTGAGAAATCATACAAACATAAGCCAACACTTTAACATATCGGATATCGTTGTTGTTGTTGTTGTTGTTGATCAACATCACAATTCCTGATGATTACACGATGCGAAGAAGTTTGAAGAACAAACAGATCATAATTATGAAATCATAGAATTAGCCAGACTCTGGTTTAAGCAGAACTCTTGGATCAATCTGCAAGAAGTTACTTGAAAGAAACTGGAATAACAAGTAAGATGAATAGTTCTAGAAATATGTAGACAGAAAAATGTCTAAGTTGATGACTCTTTTTCCTTTAACTTTAATGTAACATCTACTTTTTTTTCACCAATCATAAAAATGTTCATAAAACAAGCAAAGATAAAATGGTTTGTGTGTGGCTTAAATGACAAAATTCTGAGTTGAACAATCAATAAGAATGAATAAGAAGAAGGGAATTAAAGAGTTATTAAAAAGATTAAAAGAAAAAAAAGCTTTAATAACTGATCAATTTGACATTTGCTGTCGGGGAGAGGGGGGTAATATTTTGTCTCGGATATCAAAGAGAATTGGGGGGAGGGGGATTTATATAGAGAGAGGAGAGGAACGAGCTGAAAAAAAAACAATGAGCAAGGAAGGGGGTAAGTAATAATATGAAGGCAATGGTGGTGGACATAAGAGGAAACAGAGAATTGGAATTGGAGTTGGGGGAGAGGAAGAGCAAGAGGAAATAGAATTAAGGAAATTAAAAGAGGGAAGTGGAACTGGGAGAGAGAGAGAGAGAGAAAGAGAGAAAGAGAGAGAAAATAGTGAAGAAATAGAGAGAGGTAGTAAGAAATAGAGAATGGTAGCGAGAGGTACAGAGAGATAACGATATAGAGGGAAAGAGATAACAGAGAGAGAAGGGTTGGGGAGATAGCAAGAAAGGACCAGATAGAGTGTTGGAGATGAGAGAAGAGAATCTGAGAGGCAGGTAATTAAAAATACACACAACTATCAGGAAAAAAAAGCGGAAAGGGGGGGGGATAATAATCCCCACTCGGTTATTGTTACTCAATTTGTAATCACTCCCATTTTATTAAGGATTATTAATATTCTCTCCAGATCTTGAATAATCAACAACAAAAAGTCCATTATTAAAAGGTTGACTATTCATGAATAAATGTTAGCATGAAAATGAACAATGGCGCAAATATTGCAATAATAGATCCTTTGGAAATTATTCTATACAACTTTCAGGATTTGAATAAACAAGATTCTTTCTGATAACTATTCTAGGTATTCACTGGTTTCCCCCTCAGATAAAGTATGGCACAGGGACAAGTTAAAATGCATAGTCACAAAAGCAGCCAAAGCTCTCTCAGTTCTCACCATTTTGGGGTCATCTCAGGCATCAGCATAAGATATTGACCATGATACTACTTACCCCTTGATGTGAGAGGGAGGTACTGCTTAAGTGAAAGCTGGGATATCTAACTTGAAATAACCTTCCGCCTTCACTTCAAATATTAAAGGCTCCCACCTACAAGACAAGTATAGTACAGAGCTAAGTTTAATGTAAGGTCAAAGAGGGATATAAGCTTGACCTCTTTAAATAAAGGGTCAATCAATTGTCACAGTTTCCTTCTTTCTACATATCTTTCACTTCATCCCATTCTTATTCATCGCGCTCACCTATGTTTTAAGCCTCTACATTAGGTTTTGTTTTAACTGACCACTACGCGACAAAAAATTTAAATGTTAAATCTTGGGGACAGAGATGAAAATAGTTCACTATTTTGGTGGCCATAGTCATCAAAAATTGACCTGTACCATTCTCCTTTAGTCCGGTGAAAAGTCTTTCCTGAAGCTGGGTCTTGTCATATATAAATTTCATCATCAATCTGGTAAAGACTGATAATGTTCCACTTTAGTGTTAGAGAGAGAGGGAGAAGGGGAGGAGATATGGATCCATAGATTTTCTTAATAGACACTTCTAAACTTACAGAACTTTGTACTTCAAAATGGTCACCATTCGAAGTGTCGATCAGGCACAACATTACTACACTTTGGTGATAAAAAATAAACGGTGTTTCAATGTGATATAGTCGTAATTGAAAACACAAAAAATTGGTGAAGAGGGGTTGCATATTAGGCTTACTTGTATTCAACAATGCACTACTTTAAAAAAAAATTTCCCCATTTTTTTTTTTTAACTATAATTACAACAAATTCATCAACCAAACATAAAAGTTTTAATATTCTAAAGATGCAGTAATAATTTGTAAGCTTCCAACATGTTGAATATGCTATTGACTCATTACAATAAAGAATCAGTAATTAAAAAGGTCATAATTATTTGCTTATTTGTTGTTACACAAAAATGCACTTAAAAGTCAGGAACATTTTCAAAGACATCACCATGAATAAACTTGTCTCAACACGCCTCCGACGACTCAAATTATAGTTTCAGAAATTCTTTATTATTGACCAACTTGGATCAACTTGGATCAACTTGATGCTGAACAATGTCAGAACAGGATTAAAGTTGCAGTGAATTCATCTCAATTAAAAATATTGGAACAACAAACGTCTACCGGTAAGACATAACCAATTGGCAATTGGTATCAACTAGAGTAATGCAAACTACTTACTCGGAACTAGTGATATGTTAAGGACTATCCTACCACATAAAGATTACAATTTCATAAAACCAACTTCTAATTCAAATGGGATTTAATTAGAGTTGGGCGGTTTTGAAATTTTGGTTTCGGTATCGGTTTCGGTTTTTTCCCCTTAAAACCTCGGTTTACGGTTCGGTTTTTCGGTTTTTTTGAAAAGTTTTTTTTACTATGGAAGCTATTCATTCTCTTGTGTGATGATTAGTTATTATTCAACGTTTAGTTGAATTATGCCACTGTTTCGATAATTTTGTGACTGAATCATTCTCCATGATATGAATCATAAGTTTTAAGGTGTTGACTGTTGTAATCAAAGTTCTGATACCTTTTCAACAGTTAACTCGTTAAAACAGTGACCAAAGATTCATGAAAGATTTCTGAAGAATAAAACTGAGTTTGAATATACATTCTATCTAATTCTTTAACCCATCAGAAGCTAAAATATAACTCAGAAATGCAAGAAATTAAAAAACGAAAATTTATTTAAACAAACAAAATAATTTTACAAATAAAATTAAGCAAAAATGATGATGAAAATGAAATATTGTCAAAATTATTTGACAGATAAAAATTTTAATGTTTTAATAGGTGAAAATGTTTGCAAGACGTTGTGTCTTGTCGCGTAAAATAAACACACCATATACTTCTTGAATTGCCGGTGTTGACTGTTGGGATGTCTGTCATTTTGTGTGCTCGAAGTTCTGTCAACTGGCGCGTGTTGGGGTTAATATTTGTTTTTAAGACAGGGTAATAAAACTTTATAGACATGCGTAAAAGACTAGTAGTACACCCGAAAACCGCGCCAAAGGAAAAGGAAGGATGGTTAAAAAAAAGTAGAGATTATTAATTCACCTAAAGTCATTTTTTAAGCTTTAAGGTAATTTTAGTCATAGAATTCATGACTTGGATTAAAGTTTAATAATTAAACTTTCGAATAAATTGTCAACTCTAAATAAATACCATATTAACAATTTAGTAAAATATAAATCGTTGCATAGTCTACTTTTTGAATAACCCATTTTTGGGAGAGAAAACGGTATAGTTGAGAGATAGTTCTCTAGAAATGACAATTTATGTATGAAGTGGCTTTTCAAAAGTAAACAATGAAATGCCTAATGTTTAAAATAATTTTTAAAATCCGAATAAAGTAATACTAGCATTGGCAACTACTTTTTTTCTTTTTAAATGTTTATACTCGCTCACTACTTTTCGTTTATTTACTTTTACAAGTATTTTTTTAAATTTCATTTTAATAACTTATTTTTTTAGATAACTCTGAAACAAACAAATAATTATTTTACAATTTTGAGTTGAATCAAATAGATTTTCGACATCATACGGAACGCGTTTGATTTTTTCTTTTTCATTTGAAAATAGTTTATGCTAAAAATACGATGTCATGTTGTCTGTCGTATTTCTCTTTTTTTCATTTGAAAATTCAAAATGTTAATGATAAACAAACTGTAAACAAAGATTTCTTCCTACAAGTAGCAATACACATGAAAAAATTTAAATTGCTTAAAATATCTCAATAATGGCATATATAGAAAGAGCTTGATGATCTAAGAAAGAATCTTTTTAAATTTTTTAAATCTGACTAAAAATAAGGAAGTTATGACTATTTTTGTGCCTCACACAATTGAATATTTTCCCCTCTTTAAGACCATATGCGTTTCGTTACATTTTTTACACTAATTTTTCAGTAAAAATGTTATATCTTTGTTAAAACACAAGATTAAGCAATGAAATTTACCATATAAGTGTATTTTTGTACAAGGAATCAGAATATGCCACTGAAAATCTCCAGAAATTAATGGTTTCCAAGTAATCTGCACTAAGTGCACATAAATATGCTGCAATACCTTAAAAAATACCACGAATCCATTAAAAGAAAGTTAGAAAACTCAAAGTTGAATTGTAATACATTTTATGTACAAGAAACTAAAATCTAATACTAGGACTGTTTAAAAATGAATATATTGCAAGATTTCTTTAGCATTATTGTAGATTTACACCTTCTGCTAACTCACCCCCTTACCTCCCCAAAATATGAGATTCTACTTTTTTTATTTAGGCAATTACATGTTAACACCCTGAAAAACTTGGCAGAAAGAAAGAAACAAAAACAATTATTTTAGAATTTAAAGTGGGGATCAGTTTCACATAAAATAATCCCCCATTTCAAGGCCATTCTAGCGTTTTAGGACAGTTAATTATTTTTTCTATGGGAGATAAATCTTGTGCGTTTTTCTTTTTGTTTTTTTCTTCTTTTTTTTAGACGATTATGAGGGTCTTTGTGGGAGGATGGGGGCTTACCACTTGAACTTCAGGTTAGTGGTAGGGCTAGGGGCAATTAAGTGTGAACACCCTGAAAACTTAGCAGAAAGAAAAAAAAACAATACATTTAGAATTTCGAGTGGGGGATTAGTTTCACATATATTTAATGTAGAATAATTCACCATTTCCGGGCCATTCTAGCGTTTTAGGGCATTAATCAATTTTTTTTCTATGGCAAATAAATCCTGTGCGTTTTTTTTATGGGCGTCTGCTTTTTTTTTTTTTTTAATTTTTTAATTTTTTTTTTTAGATGATTATGTGTGGTTTTAATGGGCTTCCTACTCGGACTTAGCGTTAGTGATAAGGTTAAGGAAGGGGTTTTGTTTTGGATGGAGGTTGCCATTCGGACTTAGTGTTAGGGTTAAGGGAGTTTTTTTAGGGGTGGCTTGCCACTCATATTTAAGGTTAATGGTACGATACGTTCAAGAAGGCATTTTTAGGAGGTGGGCTTGTTAGTCGTACCTAGAGATAATGGTAGAGTAATTATTTATTTTATAAATTTCACTAAAAGGCAAGAATGGCCGGGAAATCGGAGATCATTTTACATTAAATTTATATGCGAAACTGATCCCCCACTCTAAATTCTAAACTATTTTTGTTGTTTTGTTTTTTCTTTTTTTCGCCAAGACTTTAAGACGTAATCGCCTAAAAAGGTAGAATCTTAATTTTTTTTTAAATTGGCGACTAGAAAGTCATTACTACTAGAAGTTCGAAAGTTGAGTGAAAACCAGTATTTTTTAAAGTATTTTTTATAAAAAAAACAAATAGGATTAACTTTTTTAAGCACAAAAAGTATTTTTATCTTACTTTTAAAGAAGTTTATAAACGAATTTTACAAAGCTTTACAAGACGCTGCTGCTGATTGATTGTTATATCAGCAATACTAGCAGCCATTGTTGACTTTCGCTCAAAAAAAGGACAATATTTTTTAGGATAAGATAATTTAAAATTACTATTACCGAAAGACAAAACAACGTACAATTATAACTTTAATGCATAAAAAAGATGAAAGATTAATTTATTTACTAGTTGGGTACGAAAAATGTAAGGATATTCATTTCCTAACAAAATGATGGTATTTTGAGCTCTTAAAGTGCTTTCGTTTTTAAGATATGACTATTTTAATAGAACTAGCCTCAAATATGTGATTATCCAAACAGTTTTCTGGTCGATGTGTATTGCTAAGTACATTAAATGTTTTTATCATATATTTGTTCAATCTGTCCTCTTACTAATATAACATTTTTTGGTAATATTCAATTTTATTCAAATCGGAAAATCTTTTCAACCGTGTTTCCTTGTATATGGTGGCTTACTGTAGTAAAAACACAATACCGAACGGTTACGGTTTAAAAAAAAAAACCGATTCGGTATTCGGTATGGAGACGAAACCGAAAAACCGCGGTTTTTCGGTAAAACCGCCCATCTCTAGATTTAATAGTGCCAGGTCAAAGGTTAACATGGAAACACCTTTTGTAAATGAGTCATTGTATACGATTAGTTGAAGCCAAATCGTTATTTTACTCAGAGCTGAAGGTACATTGCCCATACCACCATCACCGCTCAATATTTGTGTGCAATGAAACAGAATAGATCTAATAGGATTTGAACTCGGCATAGCTGATTCCATAGTATTTTTTTTTAATATATTTTGTTCGCCCTCTAACAAAGCATATTTGCCACTGAAGCATAAGGATTTATAATGGGGCAATCTATGTGGGGAGTTGGGCCGCAAATGTTTGTTCCCATTTCATTTTAATTTCTGCATGTTGATACGGCCGAGGAAACAGGAAAGAAATTCCAAAGACAAGCGGACAGAAAAAAGAAGCTATTAGATTAAAAAATATTCCGGCTCTGTGAACCTCTACAGTGAAGGGTTGAGATTTTGTTGCTAGTCTGGTGGGTCGGGGGTATTTACATTGTAAGTTCATTAAAGCACATTCCATGGAAGCATTTGTAAAACAAGCACTGAATGTAACACTGCAACAATGCGATAGGGGCTGCAGTTTGGCAGTGGTATTTATTAGGTCACATGATCTGCACAATAAATAATGTAAGCATACATTTTCAAGAATACAACTGAATGTTCTTACGAAAGAGAATCTGCAATTCTTACGAGTTCTACAAAAATGCACAATTATAAATATTAAATAAAAACCTTCATTCATAATATTTTAAAACCAACATATACCAAGAAACCACAAGATGGTCGAAAGAATAAACACACACACACTCACACACACACTACTAATTCTTGTACAAATGAATTACATACTCAAAAAGGCAGAATATGAATAGGAGAAACAATTGATATATTTTGCTCGGCAGGAGATTGTGAGCAGATACAATGAATCATTAATGATCCAATTGCTGATTACTATTGAGTTGGTCCGAAGTGAAACAAGCTTTGACCTCATCTTCAGATAACATCAAACGATAGAAAAATGGTAAAACCAATTAAAGCAGAGCATCAATCAATTTAGAATTGACGAGAAACACAAACTTAGATTCGTTCAATGGACTGCTATGTCTCAATCGGGTTATTGAATAACAAACCCACTTTGCTTGACTTCGATAGACAACTGTACACTTCGTTTGGTTGGTTGGTTATTGTTTTTTACAGCATGTCAACCATCATTGGATCATCTTATGCCGAGCCAGAGTGGACCTGGGAGTAGTGGTAACTAAAGAAGTGGCTCCAGACTTCCCAACGTTAAATTGGGGCCTCACAACATTGGATGCAGTTTTGTGTCATAGCATAGTATGGCTGGGGGGGGGGGGGAGGGGTCATTGAGTATTTGATAGGGTTGAAAAGATAGGTAGCTAGTCTGGGAAATATGTATTTCGGCTGGATGGGTGGAGTAGAAGCAAACACTTTGCCCAAAGGTGTTCGAAGCAGTTTAGTATTGTGTCCGGTACAAATTATATTGAACCCATATATGAGACCCTGGAGGTTACTAATACTCTGGGATATATAATAACTAAGGTGTTACTTAACACTCCCCAAAGCTCACAAATTGGGGCTTCACCACCGAACCTCATAAACAGGACAGGTTTTTAGGTTTAAAAAATTAATGTTTTATAAACAGTGAAATGTAATGTCTTCGCTTTACAAAGATTTTGAGCTATAATTTCTGTTCAAATCAAATTATGAATAAATGTTATTTGACAAAGAAAAAGTGAGATTTTCATTAATCAGTTTATATTTTTAACTTGCTGATAATTGGCTCAATTCCTGATCATTTCACAAAGTTTTGGAGCTCAACATGATTCAATCTTGTTTTCAAGTACAGAAAAATAGAAGTGACTCTTTGTATTTTTTATAAAGGATTTGATTAAACATTTTTCATTTCTTATCAACATTAAAATGTAAAGTTAATAATTATTATGTTGCATTTTCATATGAAAATACAGTCTAACAGATTTTATTTAAAAAACACAAACTATGTAACATTCCCAGTCCATCAACAAATATCATGTGACATTGACAAATTTGCACCGTAATTCATTCAATTTCTCACGTATTTCTGGGCCAATTTAAAAAATATGTATACGATTGGAAATTAAATAATCTTTCCGAATATGTAATTTATATGCACTTTTATTTATTTTTTATTTTTTTCGAATATATATATTTAAAAAAAATTATATTTAATTGTTTATTAATACATTAAACCAAAAAACAATTTGTGAATACAAAAAATGATAGCCAAATATTAAGGAAAATGGGAAGGTAAATAATTAATAAAATGTCCCTTTTCAAAACCAACATGCACGCACTAGGAAGTTTCATCGAATGTCCGGCTGATTTTTATCCATTGAATCATTTCTTACGAGTTAAAACGGTATTTACTTTGAACAACCAAAAATGCGAAACATGATTTTTTTTTTCGAGACTCAATGTTACTTTGTTTTTCAAAATTAAAGCAACCAATCTTTATCAATATTCTTGAAATTGTACAATATATCAGAAAACACTTTAAACTACAACCAAGAAGTTGTACTTTTCTTCTTCGACTAGTTGAAGCAGGAAACAGGACAGAGTAAAGTTAACAGAAGCTTCTTAAAAAATTATAAGATAAGCAAAAAAAAAGAGCAACTTCTTATGAATAGAAGATAGAAATATTTTGATATACAATGTCAAATTTTAATGTTTTAACATCAGCAAAGTTTGTGAAAAAACGAACTTAAAAATAACCAGTTATTTTATGATGTAAACAAAAATGTTAACACGTGCCCGAACTGTGCAATCAGTCGCTAGTAGATGTTTTGTTACATTTTCTTTTTCACACTTTATGCATAAATATTAATAAGTTCATGCTAAAAGATTTGGACCATATGGATTTCAAGCACCCCAAAATAAGTAAAAACCAAAATGGCACTTTATTCTGTAACTTTTTTTTTTTTTTAACTTTTACTTCCGGTTGAGTTGAATCTTAAACAGAACAGATAAAGTTTTATAACAATTAGATACCAAATTTTTATTAATAAAAAAAGTTTTACTATTTAAAAAAAAGGGTTTATTTACAATTTTATTTACAAAAACGTTTTTTTAATTAAAACATGCTTGTAAATAAAACCATGTATTTTTTAAATATGCACATTTGTAACATTGTTCGGAGACAAATATGCAAAACTTAAAAAATAAAATAAAAACTAAGAAACAAGAAATTCTTCTACACTGAGGCAATTTTTTATTTTTTTTCCCAATCTAGAGTGCTCTTTTTTGGGGGAGCTACATTAAAATCCGACCGTAAAAAATTATTTAAAAAATACATTTTTAATTACAAAAAAAGGTTATAAACTTTTTGCCTCCCCACTAGGGCAGGTTCAACAGTCAGTTTTTAATGTAGGAAAAAGTCAGCTCCCCAAAATGGGGCACTCTGGATAGGGATAAAAATTAAAATTGCCTGATTTGCTATCTCCCTTCCCTAAATACTTGAAATAGTTCCGTCTGGCTATTCTTTTACTCCCTTGAGAGAAGGAAAGTGAAAGTACATTTACTTGCGTTACTGGAAGGAAGTACATCTTTATATATATATATATATATATACGCACACACAAATAAATAAATATTGATCTTGATTATAGAGCGGAGGATTATTATTTTTGTATAGATATAGATTTATTATTTTCCTATCTAATTTACATACGTGTTTGTGGTGTGTACAGACACACTTATGTAAATTAGATGACTATGCTGAAAAAACAGAGTCATCCTTTCTTTAAATGCTATCAGAGACATTAATAAATATTAGAAAGTGGTTGAATCAACATAGAGTGAGAGGGATGAGAGAAATCCATAAATAGCTAAGTAAGAGGTAGATGATTTGTTCAGTTAATTATACATTATGGCTATGTTCTGTTTTAATGGATGACATCCTTTTGTTGCTTCACCATCTATGACGTCATACAGGATCTCTTCCCGATATCTTTATAATAGATGATGTCAGCCCTTTGTGACGTTATAAAGGATTTGCCCTGTTTCTTCCAATTTCGTGTCCACGGAGACAAACAAACAAAATAGCAAGCAACGTCCACAGTTTTAGTAATATATATATATATATATATATATATATATATATATATATAATATATATATATAATAATGCAATTTTCTGCATCTTAATCACTTAGGAAGTGAGACAATCGAAATAATAGTAAGCAAAATAACAACGAACGCTACAATTACCAATAAAAATAATTACATAAAAATACATTAAATATTTAGGTGATAAAAATCGTACATATTTTTAGACAGAGCGTTTTGGTCCAGTGGTAGAACGCTGGACTATAGACATCAATATCGAAGGTTCAATCTCTGTCTAAGTTAGCCATGCTGATGATGGTTGTGAGCCAGAAACACGTGTCCATGGATTACTTTTATGTATGTATAAAATAAATAAAAATATATATATTAATGAAAAATACGTCCTATGAAGTTAAGGGCAACTAATAATGCAATTTTCTGCATTTTAATCAAGAAACAAGATGTTACCGGTTTCGTTCGATCAATGAATGTCTTCAGAAAAAAGTGAAGATTTTAAATTTATTCGATAACGGTAAAAACAGGAAAAAGAAGAACGCACAGAGAAAACGTCATTGGCACACGTTTAACTATTTGAAAAAAGAAAGAATAATAAAACGTGCGTGTGGAGAGACGTTAAGATGGGGGGGGGGGGTAAATTAATATCTTCACCTTTTTTTCTGAAGAACGAAACCGGTAAAATCTCTCGTTTCTTAATGATTTTTTTCCTGTATTTAAATTTGTTTTTTCTGTGTCTTTTTTCACATCTTGTCTTTCACAGCATATTTTTATGATATACCGTGCATTTTATCCTCATAAATATATATATATATATGTCACACTTATACCGGTAGCTCAATTTGTTAAAAAAAAAAAATTTTTTTTTTAAATGCTGATACCTGTATCTCTTATTATTTAAATGGGGTACAGCATAGCGATACATACAATTTGAGTGCACGATCAGAAAGAACATACAATTTTACATAAGAATGCCAAGTTCTATCAAAATTGCTCTAAAACTAGAGAAACGGTGAAGAAATTAATACATTTCTTGTGAATTGGTCTGTGATTTCAAGTAATTTTTCCATATAAAGATATCAATTTTGAACCCCAAATTTCAAGGCTATAACTTCTGAACAACTGGAGATATTTGCATAATGCAAACAGTTTTGAACTCTATTTACTGAGTTCTTTATAACTACTCTGATTAAATAGCAACAACTTAACATAAAAATATCAACTGGGAATGCTGAACTATGTGGAAGCCACACATTAAAGTGACAAACATAATTAATCTGATGAAAATCATTTTCAACATTTGCTCACTAACAACCTTAACTCGTTTACCAAAACAAACATTGTGCAAAAAAAATAAAATCATTTCAAAAACAAAACTTTACAAATTGTCACATTTGGTCATTCAAATTTTAAATAAAATCAGTTTTTCCTTTCAGTTTCTTGTCTAATAAAAAAATCAAATTTTTTTCATTTATTAAATTAAAATAAACAAAAATACAACTTTAATTAAAAAAAACGTAACTTGATCACAAAAATGAAGTGATATGTTTTATGAATTAGTAAACATTTAATAATAATAGGAACAGAATTATCCTTTCGAGTTTTATTCATCTGAATAGAAAATCAACTCTTTATTGAGTTATTTAATGCCAAAGTACAATTCTTATTATAAACGATTGTATGCGATTAATTGAACACAAGTTGCTATTTTACCCAGAGTGGATTGCAGGTTTATACCTCCCCAATTGTTCATAAATGACCACAATAGATCCTTCAGAAGTCAAACCTGGCATAGCTGATTTCAGAGTCTATGTCAGTATCCATTAGGTCAACCAGGCTCTCCATTTTTTCTCATCTCCTCAGCTATGATTAGAAATAGAGTGGACTAGATTCTAAAGCTGATATCTTTGAGATTAATATTGGCCTCGGGTCTCCTGTGGCATCATTTGTGGAGAGTGGCGCAGAGGCAATTTTTGTAAATGGTTATAAGTGTTGCAAAGCGCCTGGCATCTCATATTTAAAAGACTATCCACTTGAGAGGGGGGGGGGTGAATGCCATGATTTGAATTTATTGCTGGAAACAATTGTGGTACCATACTATCCTTGCTTTCAAAGGAGCCCGAACAAAAACACCACTGAATATCTAATGACTACAACATATGTGATCCCCCACCCCCCAACAGTGAAAAATCACATTGCCTTGAACTGTGACCCCCCCCCCCCCCCGTTACCACACCAGTAAAAATTTGCATAATTTAGACTTTGTGTCAGTTAGGAAATTTTTTTTAATCAGGAGATATTTCTTACTGTTACTCAGAATTGTAATGAGAGTTGGCTGCATTAGACAAAAGTTAAAACTCCTTCTGTCATGATGTCAGTCATTTGTGTTTAGCTTGTGATTGAAAACAAGAAAAGCTCAAGATAAATGAAGATTTCAATATTCATCTTATTTACAACAGAAATTGAATTCAGATTTGGTAGAAAAAAAAATACGATTTGAAAAGCTACCCCCCAAAAAAAAAATTAAAATCCATCATAAATACTAAAATGAGGAACAGAATTTGTGCAGTGTTAAAATAATTGATTGATGTCTATCCAGTCCAGACGTGGCTCCATCTGATCACAGTCTACTCTAATCAATGCGACACTTCATGAAATGTTGTTGATTTGAGTTTTTCGATGATGTTGAAGAAGTCTGTCAAGAATTGTTTGACGCAAAGCCGAACGATTGGTATTTTATAGGTCATTGGCAGAATAATTCAATACTAAAGTCAATAAGTATCTCCTGTCTTTGTGTTAATCATCTTTCCTTATTTTTAGCTCTTCACATCAAGTGGCTCTATGCCTTGTTTGGAGCAAATTCCATAAAAAAAAAAAACACCAGACAGTTGTGAACAATGATGGTCTTTGTATAGAAGAGTTATTTTTCAATAAATTCTTGCATAACAAATCATTTTAACATGACACACAACCTTTTGCCTGAACGTAATATTCATTGATGTATATTTCTATTGCTATTAGACAATAAGGTTTGGTTTGTCTGTTTTATAGCCTGGTGCTACCAGATCAGGCTGTCTGAAGATACCGGGTTTCTGACCAAAAATATACCAAACATTAATGTTATTGTTTTTTTCCTTTCTCTTTGCAAAACTCAATCATGTTCTGCAAAGCCAAAAAAACAAACATTTTTCCTCTACAAAACAACCAAACCAAACACCATGAATAAATAATTGAACATATAAAGAACTTGAAGCATTTTACCAAAATGAACGGATTCGACATTAAATAATCCGAAAAGGGTTGATATGCTGTAAACCAAAACATAAATAGAATCATTTTTTCTTCTTCCGTCGTTTTGCTTACAAATGACAACACAATATTTTATCTTTTAGATCTGTTGTTTGTCGTCAATACACACAATGACTATTTGACTTTTATATAAATGATTCTTTAGAGAAATACATGCCCTGGATTCTGTTGCAACTGATACTCTTATTATTTTAAGTGCTTGAAGAGGAGATATTACAACAAGTGTATCAGATTGAAGATCAAACTCATAGATATGCTTTTAAGCTGAACAGAATTAACAAGTGCAGTGGAGGCCTCTTATTAGAATCACTTTGGCACTTTTGTTTTAGAACAATAAATGATTTCTGTCCATTTTAAAGGCAAATCAATACTTTTGAAGTTATTTGATGCCGAAATAGGGATTAGAATGAGAAATTGCATTCTTTGCGGAAAATTGTAAAAATATTTTATTTAGATAATTTTGATCTATGCCTAATTTATAGAACTCTGAGAAAACTATTTATGATTAGATAATTCAACTTGTTGAAAGAAATTTTATAAAAAAAAAGTAATTTTTGTAAATAATTTTACACTCAAGTAACTTAAAAATCCACATTACTTTTCTTTTTTCGTACACAATTTCATCATCTTCATATTGACATAATATTCACAAAGTATTATTTTTTTTTATAAAACTTTTTCTTTTTAAATTATTTAATAAGTAAAATTAGTTTGATTTATTTAACAGATCAGCTTTAGTTTCGATATTTTATATATTTTAAATATATTTTATATATTTCAAATATAACCCAAGTTTTCCTAAAAGATATTTTCATTATTTAAATGTGTCTTTCGTTTTTCGTGACCCCTATCTCTTACATATGGAATTAGGTGATTTTTCAGCAACAACAAATTCCAGTAATTTCCCCATGAAACTGTGAAAGCTACACATAAAATGTTTGTTTCATGAGCAGGAAATTGATAATGTAACCGAGGTGGATATCACAAGTGATTTAGAAGAATAGAGGGATTCTGAGGAAAAAAAAAAAAAATGAGGGATATGAGTGTACACATGGAAATCGCAATCCAAAAAAACAATTGCTATTTAAAAAAAAAGGACAATTTATTGCATGTTGGAGGCGATAAGTCTTGTCCTGAAAAAGGAACTGGCTTGCAGCAGAAACAGAGTTGTAGTTGGGAGAGAGTCATGGAAGTAACATTACTGTAGCTTAGCAAGCGTCAGCTGTAATCGTGAAACACGGAGAATCAGCTGAAGTAAGCTAGTGTGGGAAGCTGTGATGTTGCGCTGGATGGAACAGATACTACTCTTTGATCCTCAACCTCTAGCTGATGGAGATTGCCTCTACATCAAAAGTTGCCTTGGTTATCTCTTGCTGCTAGCTGGTTGTGATGATGATGTCTGGTTCTGGCATCGGTCGGAGGGTCGTAGCCCTAAAAGGTACTTACTGATGTAGTATTTGGTCTAGAGTTCCCTTTCTCTGATTGGGCGAACACAGGCATCTTGATATTCTTGATTGACCAAGACTAAGGGTGAATGCACAGCGAGAGACAGAATTTGATTTATTTCTGTTACATATGCCAGGTCTGTTAAAGTGATTAGTTCAGGTTACGTTGTTCAGAGTATGTTGGATACGACAAATGAAAAATACTAAAAAAAATAATAGTTTACTTATGAAAATAACGATTCGCGCCACTAATTAGTACAAATTGAAAAGTATCTTTACTATTTTATGGAATGTTGCCAAGTAGAGAGTTAAACAAACAATATGAACATTGACATTATTTACTCAATTTATTGTTGCTATAATAACCCGCAAATGCTATCAACCTTTATTTTTGTAATGAATGTTATTAGTGTTCAGTCCTCAAATTAATGTAATCTTTGCTAATCAAGTTTAAAATAACTTCCATCTGTTCCATTATCCCAGAAGAGACATCTGATAGTCCTAAAATAATGTTTGAATATCGTGATGAGACAATGTTATCTTGAGTTCTGTATGAGATTGTGAGATTTACGAGTGATATTCAATGATTTTGATTTTTTAATATTTTTTAAATATTTTGGTTTCATTTGAAAAGCATCGCAAAATGAACTGACCAAAATATTTGAAAGAAAAATGACCACAAAAAAGATTGGAGGGAAAAATGTTAGTTTTATTTACACATTTCAAATAGTTTGACTAGTATCAATATTTTTGGTTTAATATGTGTCGGACTAGCATAAATAACCGACGTTGCCTGGGGACATGGATAACAAATAGAATTAAAAAAGTGTGTGTAACATCTTTCTTTTTAAACCATTTGCCCATCTCTCCTTCAGACTACCCTCTTTCTCCATCTCACCCTAGTAAAAAAAGGAAGCTTACCGATTGTTTGACCTAGTTTCAGTGTTGTTTTTGAAACAACTACAAATAAAAATGATAAAAAGTAATTTTTTTTAATCCCACCATGCACTAATTAGATCACTGATGACATCAAGGGAATGAATATTATAGTATTTTTTTTTTATCACAACCGGCTCCGATTACACTGAATCCACTGATGTAAGGTTTATAAGTTTATCTTGTGTAGTTTCTGACTTTTAGCCAGATATGCAGAGCGATTTTCCTTTTATTTAACAGACTCAGCCGTTTTTTAAAAAGTTCCCCAGTTATGTTACTTTTTAAACACACCTTTCTCTTCCTATAATTCATGCGCAAACTTTTACTACTGGTTTAACTTTAAAGAAAGAAAATCGAAAGAAAAAGTAATCAGCAGCCAACTGTTTGACACACTTTCAGTGTTTTTCGAACAACTACCAGTAAGAATAAAACAAAGTACCCCCCCCCCCTCCTTTAATTAACTAATTTGGCCTCTGGTGACATAAAAGGAATGAATATTAGAGTATTTTGTTTTACCATAACCTGCTTCAGGTCATACTGAATCGAAATATATCAGGTTTGTAAGTGTATCTTTTGTAGTTTCTGACTTATGTGGACAGACAGACAGAACTATGAGTTTCCTTCATCTAATAGATAAAGATATTAATTTTCACTTGTATTTTCTTTCATCTTTTGTGATAAAAAGCCACAAAAAACTAAGATGAAAAATATTAGTCAAAATAAATAATATTCACTACGATATTCGATTCGACTGGGATCAGTTAATCTTTGTTGTTGTCAAGGCAACATAGGAACTATGCTCTGCCTATGTGCCGCCTTCAGCCTGACTGACCAGAATACCAGCCAACTTATTTGTTGGCTGGGAGAGAAGCAAGAGGGAGCGCATATTTTGTAATTAGAGTCAGTGTTCAAGATGGTCCTTATTCGCCTCTCACCCCTCTCCCATCTATTGGATCCACATCAGGCACGAATCCATGGAAGCGAATCCATGTGATTATGTTGATTAGAGGACTTAAATATAGATGGTTATTTAGTCTGGGAAGGCGGCATTATTGTCATTCAGAGACGGAAGAAAGAGCGGGAAGAGGTTAATAAAAAGGATTAATAGAATAGTGGATAAGAATGCAAAAGAGAAAAGATTATGAAAAGGAGGCAGAAGAGCAACACACACACACACACATCTACACATACATATTTATAGGTTCAGATGTCTAGTAGATTAAATAACGGTTTTCACTTAGCATAAAGCAATAATCTTCTGTAAAGAATAGATTTCTCTCAGTTACTGGTAGTGTGGTAAAATATGTAAACAAAGAAAATACATAGTGCTATAATTGCTTCTTCTGTCAAAGCAAGTTTATTAAGAGTAGGTACTTGACTGCTGATCATATTTGTATGCAACTGGTTGTTCGGGTTTTGAATTTGTGTGGATACACTTGCTACGTCTAGCTACAATGGTGAGTTGTAGACGACGAAACAGCTGTCCGTGGATGACAACATTTTATCTATTATATAAAATAAAGTTGTTTTTTTTTGTTTTTTTTTTAAATTTTATCTTTTTGATTTTGCTGAGGATGGGGCATCCTACCAGATGCCAGACATTCACCCGCTATTTCAGACACCAACCGAGAGATCTTTTTTTGATTCTAACCGTCCCTTTAAGTGCAATTGTTTGTATCTCTCTTGCACTTCGTTCACAGGATATATTCAACAGGTAGTTTTTGAAATTCTTCTTCATTAGTCCTGTTGCTCCTATAATTACTGGAATGATGGCGATCTTCCTGAGATTCCAGTTTCTTTTCATGTCGTACATAAGACCATGGTATTTTGTAATCTTTTCCCCTTCAGCTCTGTTTAATCCTGCATCATTAGGGACACTGACTTCAACTAGAGTTGCTACTTTCTCCCTTTTGTCCCATATTACAATGTCAGGTTTAACAGATCCGTTTTCTAGATATATAGCTGTAGGAATTGCATAGTCATAGTGGATGATGTATGACTTATTTCCAACTGTTCGTTCCAGTATATGCTCCCAGAACTTACTGCTACACTGGATATTCAACTTTTTACAGATGGTCCAGTGAAGATATTTGAACACTTTGTTGTGTCGCATTGTACAGTAGCCATCCCCCAGCAGAATCTTACAACTGGATGTCAGGGGACTCACACTCTCCACTTCTGTGTGGCAGAACCTGCACTTGTTGTTGTTGCTGAGACAACTCTTTCTGTGTGTCTGTATGTCCAGCCAAGTTAAAAACTACACCACACACACACACACACAAAGCTTAAATATAAGCACATTTATATTCATTCTTTTGAACATCACCAGGAACATAATTAGTATGGGGGGGGGGTCGACACTTTGAGCAATTTTTAAATATTATGTAGTAATTCCTCAACAATTTTTTCCCAGTTGTCAGAGAGAGAGAGAGAGGTGATAGAGAGAGAGGAAGAGAGAGAGAGAGGTGATAGAGAGAGAGGGAGAGAGAGAGAGGTGATAGAGAGAGAGGGAGAGAGAGAGAGGTGATAGAGAGAGAGGGAGAGAGAGAGAGGTGATAGAGGGAGAGAGAGAGAGAGGTGATAGAGAGAGAGAGAGAGAGAGAGAGGTGATAGAGAGAGAGAGAGAGAGAGAGAGAGGTGATAGAGAGAGAGAGAGAGAGGTGATAGAGAGAGAGAGAGAGAGGTGATAGAGAGAGAGAGAGAGGTGATAGAGAGAGAGAGAGAGAGGTGATAGAGAGAGAGAGAGAGGTGATAGAGAGAGAGAGAGGTGATAGAGAGAGAGGGGTGATAGAGAGAGAGGGGTGATAGAGAGAGAGGTGATAGAGAGAGAGAGGTGATAGAGAGAGAGAGAGGTGATAAAGAGAGAGAGAGGTGATAGAGAGAGAGAGAGGTGATAGAGAGAGAGAGAGGTGATAGAGAGAGAGAGGTGATAGAGAGAGAGAGGTGATAGAGAGAGAGAGAGAGGTGATAGAGAGAGAGAGAGGTGATAGAGAGAGAGAGAGAGGTGATAGAGAGAGAGAGGTGATAGAGAGAGAGAGGTGATAGAGAGAGAGAGAGGTGATAGAGAGATAGAGAGGTGATAGAGAGAGAGAGAGGTGATAGAGAGAGAGAGAGAGGTGATAGAGAGAGAGGTGATAGAGAGAGAGAGAGAGGTGATAGAGAGAGAGAGAGAGGTGATAGAGAGAAAGAGAGAGAGGTGATAGAGAGAGAGAGAGGAGAGAGAGAGAGAGAGGTGATAGAGAGAGGTGATAGAGAGAGAGGTGATAGAGAGAGAGAGAGAGAGGTGATAGAGAGAGAGAGAGAGAGGTGATAGAGAGAGAGAGAGAGGTGATAGAGAGAGAGAGAGGTGATAGAGAGAGAGAGAGGTGATAGAGAGAGAGAGAGAGAGGTGATAGAGAGAGAGAGAGGTGATAGAGAGAGAGAGGTGATAGAGAGAGAGAGGTGATAGAGAGAGAGAGAGGTGATAGAGAGAGAGAGGTGATAGAGAGAGAGAGAGGTGATAGAGAGAGAGAGGTGATAGAGAGAGAGAGGTGATATATATATAGAGAGAGAGGTGATAGAGAGAGAGTGAGAGGTGAGAGAGAGAGAGGTGATATATATATATATAGAGAGAGGTGATAGAGAGAGAGTGAGAGGTGAGAGAGAGAGAGAGGTGATAGAGAGAGAGAGAGGTGATAGAGAGAGAGAGAGGTGATAGAGAGAGAGAGGTGATAGAGAGAGAGAGGTGATAGAGAGAGAGAGGTGATAGAGAGAGAGAGGTGATAGAGAGAGAGAGAGAGGTGATAGAGAGAGAGAGAGAGAGGTGATAGAGAGAGAGAGAGAGAGGTGATAGAGAGAGAGAGAGAGGTGATAGAGAGAGAGAGAGAGGTGATAGAGAGAGAGAGAGAGGTGATATATATATAGAGAGAGAGGTGATAGAGAGAGAGTGAGAGGTGATAGAGAGAGTGAGAGGTGAGAGAGAGAGAGAGGTGATAGAGAGAGAGAGAGAGAGAGATAGGTGATAGAAAGATGACAGAGATAGGTGATAGAGGGGGGAAGAGGAGTGGAAGAAGGGGGAAGAGGAGTGGAAGAAGGGGGAAGAGGAGTGGAAGAAGGGGGAAGAGTACATGGGTTAATAGATACTGAGAAAGTATGCTAGTACATATATTTCATGATATTTTTGGAAATACAGAATTTTATTACCTCTACATATAACGGAATTTTATCGTTCATGATTAAAAGAGGAAAAAAATGAGAAAAAAAAAAAGAAAAGCCAACCGACCGGTTTCACCATCACTCTACAGAGCTGAATCGAGGTATTTTAAAAGGAAGGAGAAAAAAAACCGTATGTATTTAAAATAAAAAAGCATTATATCATATATACAATGGGGGATGTTTCGTAGAATTAGGCGTGATTAGTCTCTAACAGACACTCCCTCTGTTTATAGAAGGAGGGCTTTTTCAGACGAACATAGATCGTTTCTAAGACTTCAGATTCGGATGGAATATCGAGTAGGCCCGACCTGAGATGGTAAATAAGTCAATGCTGAAATTCATTGGACACGTCAGGGTTTTAATAACATGTTCCGTTATGTATTCTTTAGAACTACAACTACATTTAAAATGATAAATCACATTATTATTATTATTATGGTGTGGGAGGTAGAACATCTTTTCGAGAGGACGCCAAAAGAAGATTTGTATAGAATACAATGCACATGTTCTAAGCAAAATAACAATTTTCAACTGTTCAATTAATTTGTTTGGAAAATTTCTCAATTACTGTACCTTACCAAGGGTCTATCTCCAAAACCTTTCCAATATATATATTGGAGATGTTTTGGAGATCGACCCTTGTAACCATATATATTCTAAAAGTACTTAGATATGTATATTTCATTTGGATCAAAGTAGGTACAGCATTACCTATGTTTGTGCTTGACATTCATCAAAAAAGAAATAGGATGCTTTACATTACTACTGTTCTTAAAAATAAGAATACGAAAAGGTAATATGGTGTTATGGACTGAACACAAAAGAACAAGGGTTCCCCTCATTCAATCCCAGGCAACATCAGTTCTTCCTGCTAGTGTGTGACTGTGTGTGTGTGCACCCAACCTATAACATCATATCACCATTTTCATTCTCATCTTTTACAGTTTATAATCAATTTTTTGGGTGGGGTCCAACGATGTATCAGAATTGACTGGGTAAGAGGGAATGGAAGTGACATTAATTGAAATAAATTTTTGATCAAAATGAAATGTACTTCTCTACATACCAAAAGTAATGTAGTTTTAGAATATATATGGTTACAAGGGTCTATCTCCAAAGCCCTATGTGAAGTTTATAAACAGACAGACAGGAACTCCAACTTTATATACATAATTCCGGTGAGATTTTATTCATAACTCGATGAATCCGTACTGTGTTTATATAATAGTGCCCAATAACAAGTAGAACTGTATATTTATTTTGCATAAATTTTTATTCATAAAATTTTTTTTAGCTACACATTTGCAGATGTAACCTCTCCAAAGAACTGAAACAAGTAGGAAGGTTCACCTGACATGGGTTTAATTAAAAAATTTTTTTATTATAACGGTAGATATATATCTTTTTAAAGTTTTGAGTTCATTCTGGGACACGCAAAATAAGAGAGGGAGAAAGAAAGAAAGCTATAGAGAGAGAGAGAGAGAGAGAGAAAGAGAAATGAAGTGAGAGAGCAAGAGAGGGTGAAAGAGACAGAGAGAGGGAAAACAAAGAGAAAGAAAGAGAAAAAGAGAGAGAGAGAGAGTACTAAATCGAAAGGCTAAAAAAATAAAGATTATAAGAAAGGAGGGGAGGGAGGACAATATGACTGAAAGTGACTGAAATGGCAGAGGATTTAATTGAAAGGCAAAAGGTTTCAGCATTCAACGCATCCTCTCTTCACCCATGACAACTCAAATTCTTTCAGGATTTTATTGGTGCCATTTTTCTTTTTCTTTACTATGGTTTCATAAATACAACATGCAAAAATATTCTCCATTCACAGACTTGGATAATTTCTACCAAAGCAAACCATCTTTATTCTACAAGGTTTCACAAAGGAATTTAATCCGCCTACCTTTTCACTAAAGGGCATTACATTCAGGTTCTGATATGAAATATAGTGTAAGGGGAAGAGGGGGGTACTTTTGGATCATTTATAGAAATACAGAGCGATGGATTTTGGACATATTTAAGTCTATTGTATATTAGCTCAAACAACTCTCCCAAAATGGGTTTATAATCCTGCGATTATTGGATCCTTTAATCTTGGAACGGAGTTGGACTCAAAAACTTCTTATAACAATCAAAAACACTAGCTTCGATAGTGAAAAAACAACTGGAGTTATGGGTTTAGAAAAACATGTTACTTTTGTGGAGTCTGCTTCCATCGTAACACCATGATAAAGTATCATCCAGCGACTGACAGCCGGCCCTTGTTTGAAATACCTTGATAAGTTAATCCAGTTTTAAAAGGATCAAAATCTCTTCAAATGTTTAGAATACTTTTGTTATTTACTCGTCTTCCCATCGTGTAAATCTCGCATTTCGATCAGATGAAAAGAAAACCAGGGCTGTTTTCTGGGAACACCTTCGTAAGAAACAAAGATAAGCAGATATAACTTGAAGACAATCTGCATCAGGAGGAGCTATTTCATGTTCCTACATCTAATAGCCTAAAAGTCGTTAAAAGAGGCACACACAGATACAGATGTGTCATTAGTTTAAACAGTCATAAAAATAATTTTGTATAAAAGAACTCATTCATTATTTTATTACGAAACATAAGTTTTGGTTGGCTTTTCTACTTTAAGGCAGATCAACTCTTTCTAGGTTACGTAACACCAAAACAATACGTACGGAAATGATTAATTGAAAAAAATTCACTGAACACAAGCTTTTATGATCTTAGTACAATTGTGAACTGTTATAAAGGTTAAGAAGGATCTCTCGATAGAGGTAATTACAAAGGCCTAAAATTGATGGACCAGTTCCTGAATGTGATTGAGACATGGCCATCCCTACTACAGGCCAGGCAATCGTGCAACTGGTGTCTTTTACTGGGGGCCATGTGAATTTTCTTAAATATTCGATATAGAAGTTGCAAACAAAGGTAAAATTCCTCTGTGAGATTAGTTTGATGTTTTTATGTGTTTTACATACCAAATAATAAGAACCACAATGAGCTAATTGATAAATTTTACAATTATTGACAAATTCCTATAAATGAAGAGACAGGTAATTTTGAATAAACAAAGGTAAATGCATATTTCAATGAAGAATTTTTATTTCAATGTTGGAGTCTTTTTAGAGAATTTGTACTTATGTAAAAAGATCATTACTTGTATATTGTGGTTAAAAAGAAAAAAAGGATCCGCACCAGTTGATGATATCAAGCAGAGAAACAGTTTGTTCAAATGTGATATGTGTTTTACTAACCAAAAACTTAAACTGTCCTCATTTTGATTGTTTCAAACACAACATTTTGGCTATAGTCTTCATTTCACATCATAAAATAATTCAAAAATAAAGTTCAAACTAAAATGTCAGCATCCAAATCTCTAGTGTGGTCTCGTAGTCGATTAATTTAAGCAAACAAATTCACTGAAAATGGAAGATGGAATTAGAAAAAATAAACAGATTTACTGAAATGGAAGATGAAATGTGATAATACAATGTCCATAGATTAAATAGAAGGTCCAATTAAACATCTATAGATTATCCTATAAAATGGACAGAGTTCACAGCAATGAGTTACGATAACCAGAATGTTATGGCAAAATAAGGAGGACACTACTTACAAAAATTTCTAAGGAAAGTTATTCACCTCAAAATCTGAAAGTAGTAATTAAAACTTCTTATTTTAATGTCTCACTAATGACTTGTTATCATCAAGAATCCACCCCAAAGAGTATTCTTTCTTTTTGCGGTATAGAAAAGAGAAAAGGCACTCCCCGGATCCCCATGCTCCACTATAAAATAAAAACTCAAAAATTAAAAAAATCATTTTATTCTTCAAAAAGTTTGTACACAATGGTATTGCAGAAACAGTGAGTCCTGTGTTTCTAATGATCAATTACCTTTTCTAACTGATTATAAAGCACAAACAACAAACTCCTGTATTTAAAAAGAACGTGAGTTTACCTTTTACAATGAATTAGAAAAAAAGCTTTGACATATATATTCGCACCATATCACAGAATCAACGAGTCCTTTGTTTCTAATGATCAATTATTTTTCACTGATCAACAAATATTTTTACTGATGAAAATTTAGAAATAAAAGCTTCAACATCCATATTTATACCATACTGCAAAATGAACAAACAGATTAATTCAATAATAAAACTATTTTGACTTCAACATGTATTTTACACCAGGCTCTTGCAGAAATAATTAGTTTCTTTGTTCTTACAGATCAATAATTATTTATAATTGATCAGACTGCTAAAATTTCAAGATAATTTCAAAACCTTTAGTGCTGGTTCTTTACTTGACTTGGGAGACTGAAACAAACAATAATTCTTGAAAAATATATTTGATAATATAATTCCATGCACTCTCTTTGTATTGAAATGATACATTTCAGACACCAACATGAAAATTTTTGTTAAAGAATTTCTGCAAACCTTTGATTTGACAGCATTAAACATGAAACAGGAAAACACCCACTGAACAGTGGTATCCAGTGGAACTTTTAAATCATCACGATCTATTTCTTTCAAAACACTTCCATACTCATGATAATAAAAAGCAGTATCATTGAATATTTCCTCCTCTGTAAGACAGTCTTTTCGTGTGACACATATCACATTTGAACAAACTGTTTCTCTGTTATCATCAACTGGTGCAGATCCTTTTTTTCTTTTTAACCACAATATACAAATAATGATCTTTTGACATAAGTACAAATTCTCTAAAAAAAACCTCCAACATTGAAATAAAAATTCTTCATTGAAATATGCATTTGCCTTTGTTTATTCAAAATTACCTGTCTCTTCATTTATAGGAATTTGTCAATAATTGTAAAATTTATCAATTAGCTCATTGTGGTTCTTATTATTTGGTATGTAAAACACATGAAAACATCAAACTAATCTCAGAGAGGAATTTTACCTTTGTTTGCAACTTCTATATCAGATATTAAAGAAAATTCACATGGCCCCCAGTAAAAGACCCCAGTTGCACGATTGCCTGGCCTGTAGTAGGGATGGCCATGGATTGAGAGCATAATTGAGTAATAAATAAGTCAGATATAGATGAAATGCAGTTTGGTTTTATGCCTAGGAAAAGTACCACTGGTGCTGTATTTATCCTGAGACAAAGTACCTTTGTAAGAAGAAGAACCTGTATTTTGCTTTTGTGGATCTGGAGAAAGATTAGTGGCAAGTGAGCAGTTGGTGATAATTGTTCAAGCAATGTACAAAAATGTTCAAAGTTGCGTTAGAATTAACAGCAAATTTAGTGATAGCTTTAATGTCGGGTTGAAATACAAAAAATGTATATAAAATCAAAGATATTATTTTAGCGGTTTTTAATTGCTAAATTAATACATTAAAATGATAGTGAAAAAACAGTATGATAATTTACCAACAAAACTACATATTATATTTTTAAAAAGTGGATATTTATCGGACTACTCCCCCCCCCCCCCCCCACACACACACTTTTCTTGGAAGAGATCTGATATGGCGCTGATTGCTTTTTTGAAACCAGAGGTTTGTGTGTTGAAAAAAAGCCTTTCACACCTAGTTTGGCATATGTCCTAAGGGTTGCCCATCCCTAACGTATAGGTTTTAAACATGGAAAAAGCTCATGTTCAAGACAATTTATTCACTAACATGTTATGCTAAGTGAGTTTTTTCAGCACGGGAAAATTGAAACTCAACAAAAATCTAAAAGAGAGAAATTGAGAACTGCTAACCTATCATGTCATGCGAGAAAGAAATCAATAGAAAATGGTGGAAATATCCAATTCCTTTGGAACAATTTGTTTTAATACTACATTTACTTGACACAAATAAATAAGATCTTTAAAGAAATGGTAAATATTTCTTGGTGGTAATCTACTCTATAAAACTAAGTTGGTCGGATGTTCAAAGTCAGACCTGAATAGCATTTTGGCTGACAAATTAATATTTATTTTGACTACCCAGTCCTTTCAGAACATAATCACTCCGTGTCATTGGCCAGAAAAAAATTGAAATTAAAATCGATTTCATCTATTACATATTCAATCCCAAAATTCTTTCTGTAGCAGACGGAGTTTCGAGGCACAGTGTCAGTCAGCATAAAACGGTTTAAAGTTCAAATTCACTACAAAAACATTCATTTTTACTTTTATTTACTTAAATATAATTAAAAATTATTTTTATATACATACCGACGTATACACGTCAATACATTTGTTTCACTTGCTCCTCTTCGCTGCAGAACTATTACCTTAATTCACTTACTGATTTAATGACCAAACGATTCCATAAAAATCAAATTCATTTTTTAAATATTTACAAAATTATACTCTGCTAAAGAGAACTAAACAACAAAACGTCACAAAAAGAATAACTACCTTGAAAGTAACATTACCTGTCAGTGCATTAATAACTACTTCCGGTTTGACACAGTCTCCGTAAAGAGAGAGAGAGAGAGATGTCAGTACGCCATTTTTCCTACCCGATTCTAGGGTAGCCATAGTTTTTAATAAAATAAAACAAGGGAGTTAATTTGTATATAATAAATTATCACCGTTGCTTCCAGCTACATTTTTTTCAATTGAAAACATTTTAAAAAGGATTTGCGAATATTCGATTGAAAAACATGATGGATTCTTTTGCCCTTTTTAATTAACATAAATAATAAGGAAAGATAAACAAAAACATAAAACAGTGAGTAATTATTTACTCGTCAAATATATTGAACATATCTATAAAATTGGACCATTTATCACAGTGACATCAAAATTCCTTTTCAATATAAAGTTAAAGTAAGCTTTACTCATAGAATTTTCGTTCTTCTGTACATTAATGAGAAACAATGATTCCAAAACGATTACTTATTAGAAATTAGTTAATTTAACCAATTACACAACAAGGTTATGTGATTTTCTCATTTCATAGTTTGTTTATTTACTTCTTCCATTGCTGTTTTACATTAACATCGTGAGGTCTATTGCATGCTGGAGAATCATACACAGCACATAGTTCAATAGTTTACCGTTGGGATCAGGAGTTTTTTGGGTTACTCTATCTTCCCGGGTAACGCCAGGACACAAACCCACTAGTCTATTACATAAAATAAAGTCGTGTATAGGTGTTTGTGCGCTTGTATCCTAGACTAAAGTCAGAAACTACAGAAGATACACTTACAAAAAAAAGGAAAAAGAAATTACTCTAATATTTATATATTTGGGATCACTAGGAACCAAATTAGTGCAAGGGGGTGCTCAGAAAAAAATTATTTCATTCTTACTGATAGTTGTTTAAAAAACAACACTGAAACTAAGTCAAATAGTCAGGTATAACAGTATTATATTGAACCAGTTGCCAAAGAGAGAGAGAGAGAGAGAGAGAGAGAGAGAGAGAGAGAGAGAAAGAGAGAGAGAGGTTTTAAAAAAACAAAACAATGTTACACTTTTTTTATTTTCAACTTTGTTATCCACGCCCCTTGATGACAACGGCGAGTAACCCTGCTAATATGCTTTTAAATTTAATGTGTAGATATGATTTGTATGGTGCGAACATGTTATTAGATATGATCAACATGTTATGACCTTTGAGGTCAGCTGTGGTTAGGCGATTTGCTAATTTTATACATAGTTTGTTCCCGTCGCTGTTTCACATTAACATTGTGAGGTCTATTTCACGCCGGACAATCATAAACAGCAAATAGTTCAATAGTTCACAGTTGGGGGCCAAAACTTTCTTGGGTTACTCAATCTTCCCGGGCAACGTCAGGACAAAAGTACGCTATTCTTTTATATAAAAGAAAGTTGTGTATGGGCGTGTATCCCGTCTAAAACTGAAACTAGGTTAAATAGGTATAATAGTATTATATTGAATCAGTTGCCAGACAGAGAAAGAGACGAGCGAGATGGGGGAGGGGCAGTCGAAGGGAGAGGTGTGTTCAAAAAGTAACATGACTGAGGATGTGTGTAGAGAAAATGAGAGAAGTTTTAAAAGAAAAATGTTATACTTTGTTTTAACTTTTCTGTTTTGTTATGCACACCCCTGGACAATGCCGAGTAGCCTTGCTAGTATGCTTTTAAAGTTAAGTGTGGATATGATTTGTTAGGTGCGAACAAGTTTATTAGATATGATCGATATGTTATGACCTTTGAGGTCAGCTGTGGCTCCATATAGTATGTAGATCTATGATGGGTTAGCTTGATCACATGACTAAGGGAAAGGTTTGAAGTAGATTTCAGTTGCAAAAAGAATTTTAGTAAAGAAACATGTAACGTGGGATCTTGGTAGAATAAGGTGTTTCCACCTATGAGGGGTTGGTTCAAGTCGAAAGGAACTGCTAGCTAAGAAATAGGGTTCGGGTAGTTACAGCGAATAAGATATTTTACAATAAAATTGCTGCTGTATTCTTCAAAAGAATATCTTTGCCCACGAGATAGAAAAGCAACATCCATAGTCCTCCAATTAAGAATATACGATAGAAATAGAAAATATTTACTCCAAGGAAGTTTAACTTTAGCAACATCTCAATAATTGCAAGAGGCTGAACTTAAAGATTGTTCATGTGATCTCTTGTTGTTTAGATAAAAGCACATGGGGGGTTTCAGCTAGATTTTCTGTGTGGATCATTAACATCCGATCAGCTAATGAAGAACTTTATACTTCTCCCTAAACAATTTACTTAAATACAATTTATGTTAACTAAATATTCTTATTGGGTCGAAAATGACTAGAGTTTCGACTCAGTTACATTTCATTACCCACAGTAATTGTTGATATGTGAGGAGTGGACATGTATGTTTTCAGTAGCAGTTTCAAAAATCTACATAAATAAAAGCGAATGAGTGTTTATTTGTTGGTAAAGATTCTGATATTTCAGAAACGGCAGTGAATATGACGTTGGTGGGAACTATGTCATTGATTATCAGCATGTTGACAAAATTTATCTTCACCATGTTGATAGGCATCACTTTAATTACAGTCTTTTCACATAACAATGGTGACATCCGGTTCAACTAAAATGGATCTTCTATATTTTGATCGGATAACAAGCAATTCATTTCATTCAATTTAAATATTAACTTTGAGATAGATATAACCTATAATTTTTATTTTTAAATCGACTGTTTATTCATCAAAATTATTTTTTCATTTTTATAAGCAATTAAGTATAAGGTCCGAAGACTAAATATCCTTTTGCAGAAACAAGCTTTACCGTCTGCACCGAGTGCATCTTTTAAGTTTCTTTTATTTAGATAGCATGTACCTCGTGCCAATAGAAAAAAAAGAAAGAAGTTTATTTGGTTGTGAAACAAAAGCAGAATACGTGTTTTACGTGTTTTATTTGCATACTATACAATTAAGAATCCATTGAATGAAACCCGGGTTTCATGTAAGCAAACCTCTGCAAGTTTAAACAGCTATGCAGATTTATGAGTTCGAACGTTCGTTTGCCATCAACATGGAGAAAAAGAAACAAGATCAAGAAGTCTCTTTCAAGAGGGGGACAAAATTGCGTATACGTCACCGGTGAGTATTTTTTTTTTTTTGTCAAAACAGTTGTCTGATCGGAACATGACAACCAGGTCTACTGCACAAAATAACAAAGTAAATTCTTTTTACACACACCCGTGACATTTTTTAGCATTGAACCCAATTACAGTAACTAAAATAATTGGAGGTTGGCGCAGATGGCCTATTTAATATTTAGATCCAAATAAAATTACGAAAACATCACTGGAAAAAATAACAGAACAATATAGCACTGTTTCTGTATCTTTCGTTTACTACATTAACTGCCAAATTCTCACTTTTTAAAAAGTTACTATCAGGGCTTTACCGATTCCAATAGTTTGGAATCATCCCATCTGTACTTTAAAATAACCTGTTGAAAAATCAATCATATTTCCAGCATTTTCAAATAAGTCCCTATTTACTTGCCTCCCCACGCAGTAAGAATAAGACACAAGGTCGGTTTTTAATGTGAGGAAAATTCAGCTCCCCGAAAATGGGAACCCTGGATTAGGATAAACATAAAAATTGCTTCAATCTAGAAGGATTTCTCCTTCACTGACCGAAGATAGAAAAAATTAAGTGTAGTATCAGAACAGATATTACACTTTGCTCCTAGCTAAAGGATAACTCATGATCTTCAAATTAAAAAAAACACAAATCTAACAATTAACAATCACATTCTTTAGATGTATTCGTTTACTTGTAAAGAGTGGAACATCTCATTAAATTCAACCGGGAGAAAAGGTTAAGTTAGGCTAAACAAATTGTTGAGTGGAAAATGTTATGAAATTTAATAAAATAAATATAATTAACTTTTATTAAGTTATATTTAATAAATTATAATTTTATTTTTAATGAGAAAAATTTTAGTTCCTAAGAAAATGAAGAAAAATATTTATTTACAATGTTCACCTCAATTCTGCGGAATGAAGCGATATGATACAGTTCGAAAATAGAAAAAAAAACAATGCCCAAACATGCCAAATACGAAATAAGTTTAATTTATTGTCTTTTCATATTCGAAAGATGAAAGAAATTTGTGAAATGAAATAGTAATACATCACTCAATATGTCCCGGGCCTGACTAATAAAACAACTTTGAGGCAAAATTCAACTTTATTCATCAACATAGTGTATTTTAGAAGTTTATCACCTTAGAAGGCGACTGATTCTACTGCCTTTTTTGTAGAACAATTTGTCTTTGACCTCAAAATATGCACCAGTTTCTGATATCACCTTTCTTGGTGCCAAATATCTTTGCCTGAAGCAGTCTTTTGAGGTCTGCAAACAGCCAGTAGTTGCTGGGGCCCGGATCTGAAAAATAGGGTGGGTGTGAACGCAATTCGAAGTAAAATTCATGTAGTTTTGCCATTGCTGCGATCGACTTGTGACATGATGAATTGTCTTAGTGAAAGAGCACTTTTTTCTTCGTCATTTGTGTCCATTTTTAGCAATTTCTTCTTTCAAACGCAATAATAATAATGCTGTATAATATTTGCTATTAATATTTCTTCCTTTCTCAAGATAATCGATGTACAATATATCTTGAGCATTCCAAAATACAGAGGCCAAAACCTTGCTTGCTGATGTTTGCGTCTTTAATCGCTTTAAATGGCTTTCAACTGCTGCTGTCCACTCAGCTGACTGCCGATTTAACTCCGGGGTGAAGTGGTGGATCCAAGTTTCATCCATCGTCATATATCGACACTCCTATTTATTGCGTTGTTGTTTTTGATCGACTGTGAGCAAATGCAGCACCCACTTTGAACACAGCTTTATCATTGACAAATTTTCATACAAAATGGCGAATACACTGAATTCTGATACTTTCAACTCCTTTGCTACCTCACACAACTTCAATTTACGATCGGCCAAAACGAATTCGTGGACTCTTGTGATGTCTTCCGGGACAACTGTTGAATTGAGACAACCTGAGCGTTCAGCATTTGTGTTTGTACGACTGCGTTTAAAGTCAGCATACCACCGCTTAACTGTTGATTCTGATGGAGCAGAGTCCGAATAACACTTATGAAGTCATCGCTTTGCCTGAACAGTACTTTTCCCCATCAGAAAGCAATGCTATATCAACACATAAAATTTAGATTGTTTTGAAAATTTACAACAGTAGCTTGACTTGAATAATTGTAATTTGTAAACTAATAACCCAAATGTGTTCAAATGTTGACACATTACATTTGAAGGTTAGTATTTTATAAAAATCATGTATTTTTTATTAGTAGCGCAATCTATATGCGAGGCCCGGGACTTATTGAGTGCTGTTTTATTGTTTACAAATTAAGTTACAACCAATTTCAGCAATCTTATATAAATAAAGATTTTGTTCATCTGTCTGTTAGTCACAATTTATTTTAAACGTAATGAATATATTGTGGAAATTGTTGCATTTCGAAATATTAGAGATCGTAACTACTTTCAGAAATGGAGAATATTGCATTAATAGTAAATAATAAATTCCCAACAAATAAAGCGGATCCTATGACAGGAAATCGAAAGCAAAATCTTGAGATCTTCAGTCTGAGGTTCTACCAACTGAACTATTTGAACTTTCTTATAAATAGAGCTTAAAACATTACCGTAACAAAATAATTATAGCTTTGGCATTACGTCATAGATTTATGATTTACGTCATGTTTTAAAGCATGAATTCAAACATAAGCGATAATACAAAAAATAAATAAATGGGTAAACATTATCAATAGCATTGGAAATTATTTTAATAGTCCAAAACAATTTATTTTGCTTTAACTATGTATCGTATGTAGTTCTTTTCATAATTATATAATCTTCCCAGCTTAGCAAAAATACGCGACCAGAGGAAGCATATTTTTGATAGTCAATTCAAAAGAAAAATGCTGTTTTCTTTTGACAGGTTAAAGTGTCAGAGTTTAATAAAATAATATTTTCATGAAATTGTTTCTTTGTAAAGAAATATTAGTGGAAATTTTTGTTTTTAACCTGCGGTAATTAAAATTTTTCAATACTTATTGACTCATTTTAAAATAATATTTTCATGAAATTGTTTCTTTGTAAAGAAATATTAATGGAAATTTTTGTTTTTAACCTGCGGTAATTAAAATTTTTCAATACTTATTGACTCATTTTAAAATAATATTTTCATGAAATTGTTTCTTTTAAAAATGTTCCTTCTTTGCAATTAGATACATGTTCACATGCATTCAGCGCATCTCTATAGCCGACTGTCCGTTGTTCAGTCCCATTTAAGATTGAAAGTCGATTTATAAATAGGTATTTCATATATATTTATATAAATAAAACACCACAATGAATAAAAGAGAAACAAGAAAAATATTTCATGAAATAGCTGGAAATAGAAACCTGATCGCTAGACTGACTGCATGAGCAAGAGCTTACCATTTATTTACACTTATATATATGTGTGTGTGTGTGTGTGTGTGAGAGAGATGGGAGGTGGAAGGGTTAGTTTATATTTTTACATTATGTTGTTGAGTGCAGTGTTAGCGACTACACAAACATATACTCACAGAGCGGCTAAGATCAAAGAGCTTAGGGCTTCAATACATACTTCTGAGGAATTCAATGGTTGTATCGAATTTGGATAATACAGTTTTACAATAATATTGTGGGGTCTGCATTCGCGCTGAACACCCAAAAACAGTAAAGATGATGATTGATTTTATTTAAAAAATATAATAATAAAGTTTCGGACTCAGAGCAGGAGTACACAAAGGTCCTCATTCATTTACGGACAATACCAGAGATGCCAGCCTGTATTCCATATATGCATACTAATTATAACTATTGAGATTCAATTACCCAAAATTTTACCACAATTCACAGATAACATTCATGTCCAATTTCCAATTTGTAAAATCGAAGGATTCATAATTTTGGACAATTCCAAAGTTCTGGATAAAACTAGCAGACATTTTGGGAAATCTTGGAGTAGAAATTGAAGGAGATGTCTGTAAGTTAGCCAATTCTTTTTTGATAATAAGTAATCTGCTAAAATGTGAAATATATAAGAATGTAGATGTGAAGTGGCATGCGAGAAAGGTTGAACACAATTATCACTTCCTGTGGCTGTCGGTAGATTCTAAAGAATAGATTCTGAGAAATTCCAAGACAGGGGTACTCCCTATGCAAAGACTACCAAAATGAAACAAAAAAAAAAAAAAAAGAAAAGGATGTCAGGCAGCATTGTTGCCTAGTGGAGATCTTCGAAAGCCGTCTCAGACATGCTGCCAATGTTGGAAGAGCCTCTCTCCTTGGGCAATCATTCAAAGGCATTCCGTCCTAGAGAAAAAGGCAGGAAATGGAACGGCAAACAAAGCTCAATATTTCAAATGTATACTCGTAAGAAAGAATGTAGTAAGTATGCTGAATAAACTTTGAGAAGAAAAGTGTGTGTGTGGAGGGGGGGGGGCGGCAACAATGTTATTCTTTAAATAAAGAAGCAAATAAATTTTTTCCAGGGAATTTAAGATCTTTTTTATGATTAAAATCGATAAAAATCTCATTAAATACTTTTGTCATGTTTATGAGCGAAGAAACCTTTTATAATATTTACACATTATGATGTCAATATAAAATATCGCAAATATCTTTATCTCTGGGCCAACTTAGGTACATTAGGTAAATAGAGATTAAAAAAAGTAACAGATTCAACTATCAATACTTTAAACAACAGGATCAATAGACCAAACACCGACTTTTCCAATTTTCATGAAGTCAAAAGGATTTCAGAATACATTGTGATGTCATAATAAATCCTCTCTTCTCTTTATCCCTCGTTCTTAATTATTTACACCATTCCATTACTTTCACCACTTCTTATCATTCGCACTTCATATCACCATCTAAAACATTCATGTACAGATGAAGTGTTCACAGTGACAAGCAAGATAGCAAACAACATTCTCAGGGTTTTAATAATATGATTCATTATCTCTCTATATAAATAACTATTCCTTTTTTCTGTAACAAGGAAAATATTCAAGCAAACACAGCATTAATCAGCAGAAGCTGACTGAAGTATTAGCATTATTTGTAAATCAGATGAGAACTGTTTGTTGTTCAAAATGATTTTAATTATAAAAGTTGTAGACAAGTTGGGACGCAATAGAAAAAATTATAAAATAGAGGAAGTTAGACCGTTATAGAAATATGGAAAGGTAGTCGGATGCAACTCAATTTTTGTGGTACTTGCAAGAATTGGATACACAAGAAGTGCAGAGAAATTACAGGTAGTTGAGAGGAAATAACCAGTTTGTGTGCAAGAAGTGTAAGACAATGGAGATGGATGAGAACTCAAATGTGGAGATGTATATATGGATGGTGAAGCTATTGAGGTTGTCGAGAAGTTTTGTTACCATGGAAATACCATTGGAGCACAAGGTGGAGCAGGTGCTTGTGTGATTGCAAGAGGAATGGATAGAGTAAGTTCAGGGAACTTCTGCCATTACTAACCAACAGAGCGTTACCACTCTCGACCAAAGGAAGAGTCTATCAGACATGTGTACGCAGTGTGATGATGATGTATGAAAATGAAACTTGGCCAGTGAGGGTTGAGGATATATACGTTGCATTGAGAGAAATGATATGATGGATGTATAATGTAAGTCTTAAAGACTGGCTTAGTTATGATGATGTTGGAGGAAGATTAAATCTGAACAGTATAGGGAGATGTGTGCAGAACAGGAGACTTTGATGGTATCACCACGTTGAAAGAATAGATGAGTGTTCTTGGGTTTAGTGAATGTAGAACAGTTGAGGTAGCAGGTTCAGTTCACAGGAGAAGGCCAAGGAAAACATGGGAGGAAGTGATAAGAGTGGACTTGAGAGAAAAAGGAATAAATAAAAACCTTGCCAGAGATAGGTTAGTTTGGAAATCAACTTTTCAAAGCTGTCAAACATATGCCATCATGTAAAACTGACGTTAAACTGAATATATTGATGGTGATGAGCAGTTAGAAGATCTCCATAAGAACCAATCGGGGTAGGAAACTAGTGCCATAATTAAAATAAGAAACTGCATTATAGAGAAATCCGAAACGAAACAGAATCATGATATTAATTTCTCTGCAAAATAAAAATGTATTTTGTATTTTAGTGTAGTACTAGCAGTGCTACCCGGTGTTGCTCGGGCGGGGTGGGGGGGAGGCATGGACAATGAAATAGAAAGGTTAAAGTTTGTAATATATTTTTAAAAACTTTACTCTATCTCTCCCTCATCGACTGGCCACCTCTCTCTAGCAAGTAAAAAATGAAAAAGAAAGCTGAACGACTGATCTAATTTCACTGTTGTTTTTGAAACAACTACCAGTAAGACTTAAAAAAAGAAAAGTAATTTCTTTCTGGTGGAGGAATAAAAAAAGAGAAAAAAGAAAAAAAAAAAAACGGGACGTAAAAGCTCCCAACAGTTTTTGTGTGCATTAATGCACCATTTTTTAATGAAAAAATTGCATCCTTGAGATGAATCGGTAAAATTTTACTGTGTTCTTTTAGATTTTCATGCATCTCTGACACAAGATATCAACATCTCTGTATATAGAATTTATCTTCAACATATTGGAAACTGTCAATGATGGATAAGTTTGCTATGACTTTTGGCATAAAATGATAAATTTCTTCACATTTGAAAAATAAATTATAAAGCTTTATGGAAAAGATAGAAACATCTAAATTATAGATATTTTCATTTTAATATTTCCGACAGTCCTTGGCCCTTTATCCACACAAACTTTCTTGATAAATACAAGTGAACTTCTTTTTTTTAACAACTGTACAACTTTAAAAGTAATTTTTATTATGACCGTCTTTTTTGAATATTTTCTTTTTGATTATGTTCTTTTGTTTTCACATATCTTTACTTGAAATTATACATTTTAACTGCGGAGAAAACTTCAACATATATTATGACTGTTTTTCTAATATGCATTTCTTATATTCTTATATCCAGTGGATTTAAGAAATGTGTTTATAGTTAAAAACAAGTATATGCTAAGATGGGGTAAAATAAAATGAAAATAGCGAAAAATTTAACTAACCCTTTCTGTATATTTGCCAGTAGACTGTTCTTGACCTAAAAAATAAATAAAATAAAAAAATAAATGAATTTAATTGTGATTTTAACAATTCTAAAATAAAATTTTAAATGAAAAGACTATTTTGTTAATCCTGGTAAAATAAGAACACCTTTTCCCAAATTTTCCCTTAAACAAAATATAAATTCCCAAATTAGAAAAGATATTACAGTTTTTAGATACTTTTTAAAGTTCTATAAATAAATATACAAATTAATCAGTTTAATTACCAGAAAGTTTCAAGATATCACAACTACTCCAGGTTCTCTAAATAAATACAATAGTTTAATTGTTTGATTTCTTTTTTATTATTAAATATACAGCAATCTTTTGAAGTGTAGAAGAAAAAAATTGAAAAATTAAAAACAATTTCTTAAAAAAGAACAAAAAAAAACTGGCAAATTGATAAAAATAAAAAGTTATTAAAAAAGATTTAAATGTTTTGGTAAAGAAGCAACCAGCAAAATATGTGATATTATCTCATTTAATTTTAAGAACAGGTTTTTAATTCACCATTAATTAAGACGACCATAATTTAAATGTTATTCCAAGATTTAAAGTTGATTTTGTTAAGAGATCCATTTCTTCAGTTCTATGAATAAATAAAATAAAATAAATCTAATTATCAAAGAAGAACTACCATTTCTGTAAATAAATTAGTTAGCTTTTATTTTTGTATGTTTTAATATACACCAATCTTTCGAATTGTGAATAAGTATTAAAATTGAAATTTATAAACATTTAAGCAAACTGGCTTGATATTTCACACTTTCAATAAAAAAAACAAACATTTTTGCTTTGAGTACTTGAAGATTAATCATCATTATTATTGGTTTAATGTTCATTTTACATGTTAGCATGTGTTGGACTGCTTTTAGAAATTGACTTCCAAACTAACCTATCTCTGGCCAGGTCTTCATTTATCCCTTTTTTGCTCAAGTTCATTTTATCACTTGCTCCTATGTTTTCCTTGGCCTTCCCTGTGAACTGAATCTGTTATCTCAACTATTCTACATCTAACCCAAAAACTCTCATGCATTCTTTCAACGTGGTCATACCATCAAAGTCTCCTGTTCTGCACACATCTCCCTACACTGTCCAGATTTAATCTTTCTGTGAGGTCATCAGATCCAAGCATGTCTTTAAGACTCAAATTACACATCGTATCAGTCTCATATCATTTCTTTTTATGAAACGTATGTCATCAACCCTCACTAGCCAGATTTTCCTTCCATACATCATCACACTACTTGATAGCCTCTTCCTTTAACTTCAAGTCTGCACCAATTCAACATACGTTTTTCAGAACATGAAGTATATCTGGCTTGATTGGTTTGGTTTGTTTTACGGTATATCAACCATCTATGGGTTATTTAATGCCGAATAAAGTTTTCAAATAGAATCCTATTAGGTAGGATACTTATTTTATACTCCTAGAATATATTCCTCCTTGAAATCTAGCACGCAAAGTCATCCCGTCAGACTCTTCTAGCACGCAAAGTCATCCCGTCAGACTCTTCTAGCACGCAAAGTCATCCCGTCAGACTCTTCTAGCACGCAAAGTCATCCCGTCAGACTCTTCTAGCACGCAAAGTCATCCCGTCAGACTCTTCTAGCACGCAAAGTCATCCCGTCAGACTCTTCTAGCACGCAAAGTCATCCCGTCAGACTCTTCTAGCACGCAAAGTCATCCCATCAGACTCTTCTAGCATGCAAAGTCATCCCGTCAGACTCTTCTAGCATGCAAAGTCATCCCGTCAGACTCTTCTAGCATGCAAAGTCATCCCGTCAGACTCTTCTAGCACGCAAAGTCATCCCGTCAGACTCTTCTAGCACGCAAAGTCATCCCATCAGACTCTTCTAGCATGCAAAGTCATCCCGTCAGACTCTTCTAGCATGCAAAGTCATCCCGTCAGACTCTTCTAGCATGCAAAGTCATCCCGTCAGACTCTTCTAGCATGCAAAGTCATCCCGTCAGACTCTTCTAGCACGCAAAGTCATCTCGATTGGAAAAAAATTTCATTATCAAATCAAATTAAAATTGATTGTGAAAAACAGGTGTCTACGTTTTCGGGGGTGGGGGTTACCCCTCTGCATGGAGTTGTAGTCGGCGAATTTGTGGCCCTGCCAACAGGGCGGATATCTGACTCAAAAGCTGCTGATAAGACAAAATCAAGTAGAAATGGAAGAAGACCTGGAGCAGAACCACAAAAATCTCTCCTGTGCGACAAATGCTCATCTTTCATTAAAATAAGTATCATCAGTTTTGGGAAATGAATAAATGATGGAAATGTTGGTTGCTTGTTGGGTTTAACGGCATGTCAACCATTGTCGGATCGTTTTATGCCGAAACCGTAAAACATGTTATGTATCCGATTGGTTTGTAGATTAATTTGTTTTCTGGACGTATATTTCATAAAGAAATAGTCTATAAACGATGGTTTCTATTCAACACATTGCTGGGCCCAAATAAATACTACCACTCCTCCGGGTTAAAATGGACCGACGAGTTGTGGTAAATAAGGGGTGACTCCACACTTTTCACAGCTCCCAAATTAGAACATCACCACTGAATGCATTTTGGTGTCATACTCAGAACGGTTGGAGAAGAGAGCTTGCGTAGTTAATAGGGTTAGGAAATAGGGTAGGCAGAAATAAAATATAGAAAGGGCTGCGATAAATGGATTTCAGGATGGTGAGGTGGAATAGAGGTGAGAACCTTTCCCCAAAAGGTAGTTCAGCGTCGTGCCTGGGACATATTTCTTTCAGAGATGGAACCCTGACAAGTCCCTAATAAATGCTACCATTCCTCCGGGTCAGAATGGACCTGAAAGTAATGGTAACTCAGGGGTAAAACCGCACTCCCCAAAGCTCCTCAAACTGGGGGCTCACAACCAGATGCACTGTAAAATCATACCCATCAGCAGATGCAACTATATGGTGGCCTAAAACAAACATCAACGCAGTTTAAACATACATTTTCACCCCCCAAAAAATTAAAGGGGGCTTCTTTATTATAGCAGCATGAAAAAATGCTTTTTAAAATTTCTTTTTTATTTAAATAATTGCGGGTGGGTAATCTAAGAATTTTGGTACTTTTCCATCACAAATAGTTTAAAAATATTATTTGAATTTAAACGTTGTGTGTTTTAAAGTTCTGCAGAACATTGGTGCTGACACAACTTAGTCTGGGACTTGCGTAAGTGGGCGGTTCTGTTGACAAACCCAGAGGAATGTAAAAGAGGTTCACATCCCTAATTCAGAAAATTTAAACTCCTAAAAATATTTATAATATGATCAGCATAGCCGAATTTAACATATGTGCCTGCTGTTGTGCAATATAGATAAAAGTTGATGGGAGAAGACTCCTGTGATGGCTGCCTGAAGAGGAATAGTGAGAGGGTCGAAGATAGCTGAGGAATGTTCATTGAAGAGAGTGGGTAAGAGAGTATAAGTCAGGCTGACCTTAGTAAGACCTAACAGAGCCACCAGGCCAGTCAAAAATTCCACCATATCAAAAGACTGTTGAAATAAATTATTACATCTTACTGACATGTTTTTTTTTAGTCTTTTCAATTCAAACTTATATATATATATATATATATATATATATATATATAGCAAAAAACTACCAGCTTTAATATATTTCAATGTTGAGGAAATTTACTGTGTATAAATAGTCACATTAATTAGAAAAAAAAAAGAAATAACAAAAAGGATATTTTGATATGTTCTTTTCAATATTCAAAGTCGAGGGATTAGATTTTGTATTAACATAAAAATCAAAATAAATTCCATCAAAAACTAATTATATAATGAAATGAATTAAAAAAAAAAAACAGAACATCGATTGGTCCAATGAACCAATTATATATTATGAGGTAATTTGAAATGGTTACTTTGTGGTTTTGCCTTTATTATTAAAGAAAGAAAAATTTTAATTAAAAACTCAATAAAGATTTATCAAAAATATCAATATTTTTTTTTTTAATTTAGAAAGATGAAGGGAGGGATCTTGGGAAATGTAATGATTATTATTATCATCACACAATAAAACAAACATTTATTAATTAAAAGTTTAGTTTAAAAAATAAACATATCTATTTGATTATTAAAAGATAAAATTTTGTTAGTCATTGCATTCATTGCAAGTTTATTTGTTAAAATAAATTATTCCAAAGTAATCCAAGTTGTTGGTGTGTGTAAATGTACCTGTACATAAACTACACCGGAAGTTGTCATTTGAATTGCAAAATAATCTAACCGGAAGTTTGCATTTGGAACGTTATCCTTTTTTCATTAAATCGCTCTAATTAATAGTAGTAGCACTACTACTACTACAAATAATATTAATATTAGCAAAACTATAAGAAAATAAAAACGCCAATGAATCATACAAAATATTAATTTATTAGAAACTGCTTATAAAATAAGTATAGCAATAGCTGTGTTTGGATGTTTGCCAATCACACATATATATATATATATATATATATATATATATATATATATATATATATATATATATATATAGGGTATTTCAATTTTTTTGTTGTTGTATCACTGAATTAAATAAGCCTGAGGTGTGTTGATATTTGTATAGTTCGGCTAGGTGAGAAAAAACTGTCACATTTAGATATACTAGAAAAAAAGTAACATATTGGGTCATCCATTGAACTCTGATTAAATTGTTTGAATCAGGAAAGTGAGTTTGCAAAGCCAGTTAAATTTTAAAAAAGAAAAAAAATCCCAAATTAGACTCTTTCTGGTATCTTTGTTAACGCAGAGAGAGAGAGAGAGAGAGAGAGAGAGAGAGAGAGAGAGAGAGAGAGAGAGAGAGAGAGAGAGAGAGAGAGAGAGAGAGAGAGAGAGAGAGAGAGCGCGTATACAATAAGAGAAGGGAAGGTAAAACAACATAATGAGTGAGAGTGATAGACAGAAACTCAGTAAGAAATGGGTCACTTGATGCATTGAATACAAATTATGGCTAATTAGTATGTATTTTGTGTTATTACAATATATAAAGTAAAATCCTTTAAGAAGCAAACATTAAAATAGTGGTACCAGTCTCGGTTGGTACCACACAAAATGGTCATGAAGGGTCAAGAGGTATGGAAAGACCGAAGAGAGAGAGCACCGTCTAAAATGGAGAATGCTGGAATCTTGCGAGGGGGGGGGGGGGCTTATTGCTACTCAAATTCCAGAGAAATCCAACAATCATTATCAGAAAGAAAATCGATAGTAAACGGTTGTTGTGGATAACAAAGTGATTTGCCATGGTTATTGAAAGAGACAGAGTACTGCAAATTAGGGCAGACTTGTTGTCACTCAAACTCCAGGGAACACCACTGGTTATTGCCAGTGAGCAATCGCTGACACTGACTTGTGTGAAAAGTCCTAGTGAGTAAATAATAATAATTATTAATAAAGCTTTCAGACATTTCCACGCTCGTGTTTTTCACATTGGAGTATTGTTTAATTCAATGTTAAATGAAAATTCCTTGAGATTGCAAATGGTATAGCGTAGAAGTAAATGTAAACTGCTGTAAAATATAAATTGGCTTTGAGTTGAGTATACAATAAGATGGGGTTCAGTGCCGGATGCAGGAGGACACCGGTTTCCTACTCATTCATTCCTGGGCAATGCCGCGTATTTCTGATTGCATGGCATAAAGATGACTACAAAATCTTTTTTATGGTTGAAAGACATTTCATCAGATATGCAAAATCCGAGAGAAAAAAAAAGATGTTTTCACACCGGAGAAAACATTACAAGATAATTGAGAAAAGAAAGAGATACAAAGAGGAAAAAGGAATGCAAGCAGCATGGAATTGATTTCTATTGGCATATTAGATGGCACCTTGGGTAACAATCAGTCCTAAATGACAGTCATCTGGAGAGTGAAGGTTCAATCCTTACTACAGGTGATAATAACTATGAATAAAATAAAAGTCCTTGAATGCGTCTACCCGGTCATGGCTGACACAACGAGAACAATCTACCCCTGTGGATTAAATAAAGAGATCAGTTCAGAATTTCGCATTGGTTTCAGAGTTCGACAAAAAATTCCAGAATTCGAAAAGATGAACCTCAAGATCAGAGGTTACATCGGCCGAAACGTTGTGAAAATGACAACGAAGATGAAAATAGTAGTACAAATAATCCAAATTATCTAAAAATTTTAAAAACATAAATACTTTATTTACAAAAATAATTTACTTAAATTATATCCACTAGAGTCCTTTCTGTTTCTTAGAAAGCAAGTAAGCCATTTTAATTAATTACTTTGTGAAATTCTATTTTTCTAGCTTTAAATTATTTTGCTATTCCCTGGGTATTATTAAAACATTAATTCTCGAGCAACGACTGGTAGAGGCAGCTGGTATACAATATATATATTTATTATGAGTAACGTACAAATCTTTATGAAAACATGTAGGAAAGTACTGAGGGAAAAGTACTGAGTATTCCAAAGAACTGGAGATATGGGTTGAGGAAGGATGAGTAAGAGTTAAGCATGGAAGCAAGAAATGGTAAAAATATTGGGCTATTTATGGGACATCCATAAATGATCATGTGACAAAATTAAAAATTAAAGTAAAATATAAAAATTTAGAATATTAGTCATGGATGTGTCGCTTTAACTCCCTTCTCAAACACAATTACAAACACATACCACCAGGTGACACCAAACTCTTTATTTCCCCTTGTCATGATGCCAAAGGGGCATCCTGATCTACCTTATAAAAAGGGATGCACAGACTCGCTCCCTCTCTCTTATGACCTGCTACAAATAACATCAGCCAGATCGTCTGTCTCCCTATTCGGGTTGATGGCTATTACCATGTACTCACACACACAAGGACATTATCCCGGTATGTAAGAACTTCTTTCCACTCACACATTACTCAGACTTTCTACTATAGACATTCCCAATGGACACTTTGTCTCGACATTCACACACACACACATACATTATTCAACCTACACTTTGTATACGTTTTAATGAACACTATTTCATAGTCGGTTCCGCATACAATAAATGTTTTATTGAATTATATTTTCCTCAACTTGTTACTTTGCTTTCATTAGTACATGCTTGTATTGTGAGCACAAACATATACATATGGAATACCTGGTGCTGTGCTAGCATCGCCGTGGAATACCATCAAATGAAAAAAAAAATTGAATTATATTTAATTCATATCTGAAAAAAAAAGATATATAGAAATTATATTTCCCAAGAGTATTAGTGAAAGTGATGCAAGAGCCGACAGAATATTTATATCCTTTTCATTCATATGTCGGCAACGAGAAAAAGAGAGACAAGGAGAAAGAAAGAGAAAAAGGAGGAAGAGAGAGAGAGAAAGAGAGAAAGAGAGAGAAAGAGAGAGAGAGAGAAAGAGAGAGAGAGAGAAAGAGAGAGAGAGAGAAAGAGAGAAAGAAAGAGAAAAAGGAGGAAGAGAGAGAGAGAGAGAGAAAGAGAGAGAAAGAGAGAGAGAGAGAGAGAAAGATTGTATGAAATACAATTATTAAATTCTATTCATAATTTTTCTTTTTAATTTTTCCTTCCTTGAAAATAAAGAGGCTAGCTTTCAGAAAGGAACGTTGAACCTTATTAATGGAGACATCAATGACAAATACAAATTACATTTGCCAGAGACAGGTGGGGGGGGGGGGGCGTAGACAAAACAACAAAAACTAACATCTAAATTCTTATAAATGAAGATAGAAGAGAAAAATAAGCATAGCATTTAATGTGAAAAAGCCCGATGGCAAAGTGTCATTGTAAATGTCAGCAAGTAAAGTTTTTGACAATAAAAAATGGCTTCAAGGAAGAAACATTCAGATCAACTCTGCTCCGGTCGGGGGGGGGGGGGGGGATTTATTTGTGAAAGAACAAATGTTGATTGGCCAGACAATAAAATATTTTTAGTAGTAGTCGTAGTAGTGATGGGGGTTTGAGGCTGGATCTATTATCGTAGAGACTGTTTGCAGCTTCAACTGGGATTGCTTAGAAATAACAACATGGAGGAAGGGGGGGGGCTAACGGTTGGATATTTTGAGTAAAAAGGGTTGTGTGGTGATGGTGCTACCAGGAGGAGTGGATAGAGGGCAAATCGCACGGACCCCGGAGGAGTGGATAGAGGGCAAATCGCACGGACCCCGGAGGAGTGGATAGAGGGCAAATCGCACGGACCCCGGAGGAGTGGATAGAGGGCAAATCGCACGGACCCCGGAGGAGTGGATAAAGGGCTAATCGCACGGACCCCGGAGGAGTGGATAGAGGGCAAATCGCACGGACCCCGGAGGAGTGGATAGAGGGCAAATCGCACGGACCCCGGAGGAGTGGATAAAGGGCTAATCGCACGGACCCCGGAGGAGTGGATAGAGGGCAAATCGCACACACCCCGGAGGAGTGGATAGAGGGCAAATCGCACGGACCCCGGAGGAGTGGATAGAGGGCAAATCGCACACACCCCGGAGGAGTGGATAGAGGGCAAATCGCACGGACCCCGGAGGAGTGGATAAAGGGCTAATCGCACGGACCCCGGAGGAGTGGATAGAGGGCAAATCGCACGGACCCCGGAGGAGTGGATAGAGGGCAAATCGCACGGACCCCGGAGGAGTGGATAGAGGGCAAATCGCACACACCCCGGAGGAGTGGATAGAGGGCAAATCGCACGGACCCCGGAGGAGTGGATAGAGGGCAAATCGCACGGACCCCGGAGGAGTGGATAGAGGGCAAATCGCACGGACCCCGGAGGAGTGGATAAAGGGCTAATCGCACGGACCCCGGAGGAGTGGATAGAGGGCAAATCGCACGGACCCCGGAGGAGTGGATAGAGGGCAAATCGCACGGACCCCGGAGGAGTGGATAGAGGGCAAATCGCACACACCCCAGAGGAGTGGATAGAGGGCAAATCGCACGGACCCCGGAGGAGTGGATAGAGGGCAAATCGCACACACCCCGGAGGAGTGGATAGAGGGCAAATCGCACGGACCCCGGAGGAGTGAATAGAGAGCAAATCGCACGGACCCCGGAGGAGTGGATAAAGGGCTAATCGCACGGACCCCGGAGGAGTGGATAGAGGGCAAATCGCACGGACCCCGGAGGAGTGGATAGAGGGCAAATCGCACGGACCCCGGAGGAGTGGATAGAGGGCAAATCGCACACACCCCGGAGGAGTGGATAGAGGGCAAATCGCACGGACCCCGGAGGAGTGGATAGAGGGCAAATCGCACACACCCCGGAGGAGTGGATAGAGGGCAAATCGCACGGACCCCGGAGGAGTGAATAGAGAGCAAATCGCACGGACCCCGGAGGAGTGGATAAGGGCTAATCGCACGGACCCCGGAGGAGTGGATAGAGGGCAAATCGCACGGACCCCGGAGGAGTGGATAGAGGGCAAATCGCACGGACCCCGGAGGAGTGGATAGAGGGCAAATCGCACGACACCCCGGAGGAGTGGATAGAGGGCAAATCGCACGGACCCCGGAGGAGTGGATAGAGGGCAAATCGCACACACCCCGGAGGAGTGGATAGAGGGCAAATCGCACGGACCCCGGAGGAGTGGATAGAGGGCAAATCGCACGGACCCCGGAGGAGTGGATAGAGGGCAAATCGCACGGACCCCGGAGGAGTGGATAGAGGGCAAATCGCACGGACCCCGGAGGAGTGGATAAAGGGCTAATCGCACGGACCCCGGAGGAGTGGATAGAGGGCAAATCGCACGGACCCCGGAGGAGTGGATAGAGGGCAAATCGCACGGACCCCGGAGGAGTGGATAGAGGGCAAATCGCACGGACCCCGGAGGAGTGGATAGAGGGCAAATCGCACGGACCCCGGAGGAGTGGATAGAGGGCAAATCGCACGGACCCCGGAGGAGTGGATAGAGGGCAAATCGCACGGACCCCGGAGGAGTGGATAGAGGGTAATTCGCACAGACCCCGGAGGAGTGGATAGAGGGCAAATCGCACGGACCCCGGAGGAGTGGATAGAGGGCAAATCGCACGGACCCCGGAGGAGTGGATAGAGGGCAAATCGCACGGACCCCAGAGGAGTGGATAGAGGGCAAATCGCACAGACCCCAGAGGAGTGGATAGAGGGCAAATCGCACAGACCCCAGAGGAGTGGATAGAGGGCAAATCGCACAGACCCCAGAGGAGTGGATAGAGGGCAAATCGCACAGACCCCAGAGGAGTGGATAGAGGGCAAATCGCACGGACCTCGGAGGAGTGGATAGAGGGCAAATCGCACACACCCCGGAGGAGTGAATAGAGAGCAAATCGCACAGACCCCGGAGGAGTGAATAGAGAGCAAATCGCACAGACCCCGGAGGAGTGAATAGAGAGCAAATCGCCCCCCCCCCCCCCCCGGACGAGTGAATAGAGAGCAAATCGCCCCCTCCCCCCGGACGAGTGAATAGAGAGCAAATCGCCCCCCCCCCCCGGACGAGTGAATAGAGAGCAAATCGCCCCCTCCCCCGGACGAGTGAATAGAGAGCAAATCGCCCCCTCCCCCCGGACGAGTGAATAGAGAGCAAATCGCCCCCTCCCCCCGGACGAGTGAATAGAGAGCAAATCGCCCCCCCCCCCCGGACGAGTGAATAGAGAGCAAATCGCCCCCCCCCCCGGACGAGTGAATAGAGAGCAAATCGCCCCCTCCCCCCGGACGAGTGAATAGAGAGCAAATCGCCCCCCCCCCGGACGAGTGAATAGAGAGCAAATCGCCCCCTTCCCCCGGACGAGTGAATAGAGAGCAAATCGCCCCCTCCCCCCGGACGAGTGAATAGAGAGCAAATCGCCCCCTCCCCCCGGACGAGTGAATAGAGAGCAAATCGCCCCCTCCCCCGGACGAGTGAATAGAGAGCAAATCGCCCCCCCCCCCCCCCCCGGACGAGTGAATAGAGAGCAAATCGCCCCCTCCCCCCGGACGAGTGAATAGAGAGCAAATCGCCCCCTCCCCCCGGACGAGTGAATAGAGAGCAAATCGCCCCCCCCCCCCCCCGGACGAGTGAATAGAGAGCAAATCGCCCCCCCCCCCCCCGGACGAGTGAATAGAGAGCAAATCGCCCCCCCCCCCCCGGACGAGTGAATAGAGAGCAAATCGCCCCCCCCCCCGGACGAGTGAATAGAGAGCAAATCGCCCCCTCCCCCCGGACGAGTGAATAGAGAGCAAATCGCCCCCCCCCCCCGGACGAGTGAATAGAGAGCAAATCGCCCCCTCCCCCGGACGAGTGAATAGAGAGCAAACCATACGGATAAAAACGGATAGAGGGGTGCAACAGAAAATAAATTCTGATTGAGGAAGGAAAACACTAAACAAATATCAGGAAACAAATTTTTATTTATTTTTAATAAAATGTTAAAAGAACGTAATATATTTGCTTGAATAAGGCTTTATAAATAAAAGGTAGGGTATGTATTAAGAAAATGTTTATAAACAAAATTGAAATGATGGCTGGAGAAAGGCTTTCAATGCCAAGTTGTTCCAAATTTACCTAAAAGTCACATACGGTTTGAAGATCTAATTCACATCTTAGATTAACAACTTTTATATTGGCTAAAGCAAAAACCACACAACATGCAGATAACCATAGCTACTGCCACTTTATATATATATATATATATATATATATATATATATATATATATATATTATACACATACATATACACTCTTTATCTACACACATGTATATAGATCTATATATATATATATATATATATTATTATATGTCCAATCATGTTTAAAATAATTACACGCTATGCGTAAGCTTCCAACAAAACCACTGCCTCTTGATTTACGTAAGTAATTCTCATGTTTGGCAGAAATGCAAGAAAAATAAGGCATTGAAAAGCAGACACTTATTATTCGTAGGTGGAAAATAAAACAGAAATGAAGAGAGGTAATTCATTCATATGAACAACTTTGTTTATCATTCATTAGAAGCCCCCCCCCCCCCCCACCACCACCAAGATGAGTCATGGTAAACAATGGCTGAGAATTGACCGCTGATCACCTTAAATTAAAAAGGTTCTATCTGCCTCGTTTTTTGTAGTTTTCAGATATTTCACTTTGTTGTTTAGCAGAACTAAATCATCATCTTTTCCTGCATTTATCCCGTGCAACAGGAGGGAGGGGGTCTTCACTGGATTTAGCTCTTCACCATACGTGTCATAATAACATAACATTGACACACCGATTTTCATTTTTTGTTTGTTTTACAAGCACATCACTGCTTATAAAGGCTCTCAGGCCACTCGAGGATAACGGTTATCAGGTTTGACAGGTAGACGGTGAAACACCAAGGGGATTAGTAACAATAGCTGTAACTGGTCAGAAGAGTATCGCTCAACAAGAATTTACATTGGACCATATGGCCGACTATTTTCGAATAACAGATGCTACATATGGGAAGACGGTAACCTCCCCTGGCTGGTAGATAATACATGCGACTGGGCCGCTTGTGAATTTGATCCTCTAGAAACTTCGGAGGAGGAGGCTGGCTCGAGTCAACCCAACCAGAGTGAATGCAGCACCACTGCAAAGGCTGGGCCAGAGTAAAGCCTAACTGTCTTGAGATCTTGGTGTAGAGTATCCAACCATTTTTGTTCTGTACGTCCTTTCGGCCTTTCCACCACAAGCGTACATCTTAAATCCCATTTTTGCAACAATGTTGTCATTTGCGCACAGTACATGTCTATACCAACACAAATGATTTTCCTCTAGTTTGTCAGAGATTGGCGTTACGAAACAGTGGTGAAAATCAATATTTTGGGCATGGTAATCTGGTCAAACTATAAGTCTAACACATCATCTTCAGCTTTGTGACCAATCGTCTTTCTGCTTCCTTTTTCAATAACAGCATTCAGAGCCATAGTTGAGCAGATCTTGGACTCGAGTTGATCATCGATCTGTGAGGCACAGAGGACATCAGCGGTAGTATGCCATTTCAGCCTTGCAGCATTGATTTGAGTGATAATTTCATCGAGGATACTGCAGTCGCTGCTAATAGCTGATCAGAGATATTTGAAACTTGGGAAGGTGTTGACCATTTGCATGGATGCTCCTCCCTCATCTTTATAGCACGTACTCAATCTTCCTGGTGTCCAGTCTCAAGCCAAACTGTTCTTCATAAATTGAAAAATACATTTTTTTAACTATACCTGTAACTTTATACATCAAGTTAAATTACGATGTTGAGGAAGCAGAGATGTACATTGTATATCTTCATTGCTCGAGGGTATAGGTTCAAATACAGGTCTATTCTCAGCACAATCTTTTAATGCTTTATAAACTCCAGATATTTGGGTGGCATATCTACTCCAAGTACAGATAGAACTTTTTTGGTCAGTAATTTCATCAGGATTAACAAAGGTTTCTTTATAAAACTGAGGCGGTCATGAACATTGCAGAGAGAACAGTCTGGAAAATGATTGAAAATTGTAGAACTTTTCTTAAATTTCAAGTGAAACATTATTTTCTGGCCAGTTGGTATGAAGATACGTGTACTAAAATGGACTAATAGTATTTACAATGTAATTAGGTTCAATTATGTAACAACTAAAGTGTCCGTATTCATGTTGAGGTTGCTAGATCTGTTTTTATGCACTTCCAACAGTCCTTGTGGGGGCGTCGAGAGATCTCAATATCAACCATGAACTGTCTTATCAATCTCTCGTCTGATCGATCCTCTTCTATTGCTCTGAAACGTAGCCAATCAGGGTGGTTGATTGGCAGAAGTTAGTAGTTTTTGTCAATGAATGCATCTGCCACATTTTGTGTTGTTGGTGGACCAACCATGTTTCAATTGCTGTTCTCCGCCAACAGTTTAACCTGAAGTCTCTGCTGTCTGTCTTGTAGGTTCAGAACTTCAGAATAACTTCATGACATAATCCTCTCTACCTGGGTGGTGCAAACCTATCGGTGGACAGCTGAGAACCTGGACAAGAACCATCAAGGAGGACTTGGCTCAGCTCTCAGGTCTACAGGTGGTCGGCCTTTGATGGTGGAATGGCAATTGGTTAACCATCTTACGTAACCTTGCCCAGGATCGCCGTGCATGAGTCGCCATGGTTCAGGATGTGGTGCAGGCTAGGAAAGAAGCAAGCTCAACCCGACCAGAGTGAACGCCATTGCAACAACAATATTTAACCGCTATCTCACCATGTCACCAGAAGAAAATAACATCAGTTTAACACTAACATTTTGAGTAGTGATTAAAATAGCACCGTCGTCCTCTCAGTGTCTTCCTATTCTGGTTCTCTCAGCACAAAGGTATTTTGATTGGTTTTAAGTCTTAGACTTTTAAAATTCTTACAGAGTTTTTATATTTTCAGTTTGAAGATATTTGAAGGTTTTAAAGTGCAGAATTTAATTTAACAAAGCGGAATCATACCCAAATAAAGATCACGAAACTACAGTTGCAACTGTTACATTTAGCATAAAAAAAAGAGATAGTCGATAAAAGACGTACATTTAGCATATTCTTAAAATTAAAACAAAAATTCTTAGCGCTGTACAAGAGGTAGAAGATAATATAAGAAAAATAGGTTAACATTAACTTTATGGCAATTCTAAAAAAGATGCCGTTCAGTACCATTTAGAAACACCTTATTAGATAAAACCATTATATTTAATGTTGTTTTAACGAAAGAAAATAGTAAGTTATAACAATTTGTATCACACATGCAAAATGGTGAAACATCTCGTCATGTTGGATTTTTTAATATGGTTGACGTAAATGGCCGGTGTAAAAAAAAAAAGGGAAATATGTTTGTTCACAATATACTATTAGGGAAATAACCCCTGACAAAAATGCAAATTTTATTTTGTAAAATTTGTAAAAGAGCAAATGTCATTTCCCTTATGATATATTGTGGACAAACTTATTTCTCTTTCATCCTGCACCACTTATTTATATCGGCCATATTAAAAAATTCAACACTAGATGTATTTTTTCACCATTTCACCTGTCCGATTAAAATTGCTATAGCCTACCGTTTTTTCTAAAACATTAAATATAATGGTTTTGTGTAATAAGTTGTTTTGAAATTATGCCATGTTAACCGAAAAATATTCCCAGGTGAAAATGGTGGTTTGGAGAATATAAGTCGTGAGGTTGGTAGCAATCATATGTCTAACAAGTCTGTGAAGAAGGGAGGACGGGGAAGTTCATGCAGGTTTAGTCAAGTTGCAGATTTATTTAATGTGTGCAATCAATCAATATGTGAGTGTGGGTGTATACATGTCATTTATTTGTTTATTTTGTTTGCAATATTTTTGAATGAATTAAATTATTTATACGGAAGAGCATGTTACCTTAATGCTAGTTGGGAATAATGTTCCCTTCACTAATGTGATGTCCCCAGATGGGGACGGACATATATATTATAAAAATTTAATTATCCTCGGACATGTATTTCATCATTTACCACTCATCTGCATGGCTGAACTAGCGAAATTCGAAACCAGGACCCCAGAGTCTGAAATATATATATATATATATATATATATAAAATCCGTTCCTTAGCCAAAATAATGGATTTTTTCACATTTTATGAATAAAAAAAATAGCCTTATGGAAAACGTAAAAGCATGTAAAATTATAGGTATCATTATAATTTTAATATTCTGAGCGATCCTCTGCTCTTTGTCAAAAACCAAATGAAAATAAAACCGCTGAGATAAACTGGAATTTTGTACTTTGTGCAGTGTTTCTTTTTGGTCTTAACATGCAAATCAGTTCATGCGAAATCTCTCTACTGATTGCCAAAGAAAACCCATTGTCTTTTATAAGAATGCACATTTCTTCTCAGTCTAAAATATTTATACATATTCAAGACTCCCACATCGGAGTTCAGACTTGTTTTGTGTGTATTCAGTTTTATAATCCATTTTGATTGTTTCTTTCTGTTTACGTGCATATGTGAATGGAAAATTGGTGTTTATTAAAATACATTTGATGTTTTGGAGTGTATGGTCTGCTTCATTGAAATGTTTGCTATTTGGGAGTATGATGTGGTTTGTCTAATAACTAGTTTATGGTTGTTAAATCTATATCTAAATTATGATGTGGTTTGTCTAATAACTAGTTTATGGTTGTTAAATCTATATCTAAATTATGATGTGGTTTGTCTAATAACTAGTTTATGGTTGTTAAATCTATATCTAAAATGCAATTTTGTTTTGCATATGTACCCACTATTTGGACATTTTGTACAAAAAAAAAAAAATACAATATATTACATTGGGACTATCACAGGTAAGGCGTCGCAGTTGTATTAGGATGCACGTATTTGGGACTTTAAAGGGGAATCTCTGATTAAATGGGGACAAACTAGATATCTAGGTTAATTGTAGGTATAGTTACCATCTTGTATGGTGTCATGTAAGTGTTTCTTCGATGTGGTTAGCGTGGCTAATAAATTAAGTGGCTGTTTTTTAAAACTGGAATTATTTGTGGGGTGTAATCTAAGAGTTGTCAAATAGGAATGCGGTCTTGTACGTTTTATTTTTCTTATATCTAAGGAGTTGTTGTCTGTCTATTAATGCCGCCCATTTATGATTGATTTAATAAGTTTAATAGAGAATTAGCTCTGCTAGAATTGTTGTGTTGATTTATGAATGTGGTGGATATAATTATGGGGGTGAAGTTCATGTATATGATAGCCATGAGCAAAGACCATGTGAATGCGATCTTGTGTTTTTTTTCTCATATATTTAACGAGTTGTTGCTTGTCTATGGCTGCTTTTTTTATTATCACTAATTTAATAAGTTACATAGAGAAATGGCTCTGGTTGAACGGGTCTTAATTTATTAATGTAGTGGCTATAATCATGGGGGTCTGAACAAATGCGTTTGATATGGATGATTGCACTATATAGAATAGATTTTCTCTTAGTAGCTGAAAGATTTGTGGTTGTCGGTTTAGTGTAGATGGAGGTAGATAATGTTATTTGGAGTTGGATTATTATAACTAGGAATGGAATTGAGGTGTGTGAATATTCAATAATTAATGTTATCGTGTGGTGATAATTGTTGGCGTATTGATGAAGATGCAGTAGGTTGTCTCGTCCATGTGTCCATATAAAGAAAATGTCTATATATCTACAATAGTGGATGAGGGTTAAGGGGATAGATGCTAAATGATTTAGTCTGGCCACCATTTTAGTGGTCATGGCAGTATCTCAGATTTGTAGGTAAGGTTTATTATAAGATTGAAAGTTATTATGTGTTAAGATAAATTGGAATATATTGCAGAAATCTTGTATTTTGTCATACTGGAAATCTTTGCCTGTAAGAAATTCTTTGCAAGCTTGTATACCCTAATTATGTGGGATGTTAGTATAAATGGCAGAGTTACTAAAATGGCTCTGTTTGGAAGAGTATTTATTTCTTTTAGTTTGTTGAGGTATCTTTGGGTGGTATCTTTAATATATCCTGGAATGTTTGTAAGTAGAGGGTTCAGTATGTGAGAAATGTATCCTGATATTGATTCTATAAGTGTATCTATTCTTGACACTATAGGTCTGTCTGGAGGTGTTAAGGGATTTTGTGAATGTGTAGATGTCATTTGTGCTATTAAGGGTTGAGTGTGGGTTAGGGTTAGGTTGTAGTTGAGTTATCAATTTTTTCTGATATGAGTTTCTGTAGTTTGAGGATGGCATAAAATATTGCTCTTAATGGATAAATACAGATGAGAGAATTAATAAGGTGTTTTGTGTGATGACTAAGATTTTCTGTAAGTTGTTCTAGTTCTGTATGTGAGGTTTAAGGGTAGTGGTTTGTAAAAGTTTGTGTCTTCGAGTTCTGCTTCAGTGATATATATATATATATATATATGATTTGTTGGCCTTTCCTTCTGATTAATTACACTTATAGAAAATCCAAGATATATATTTTTGTATTTTGGCTTAGTGTTAACGAACGGTCTGTTAATGAAATGGATCTTTTTAGATATGAATAAATGCATGGCTACTATTATATATATATATATATATATATATATATATATATATATATGTCTTAAAAGTTTTTCAACCTTTAAAATTATATGGGAAAAAAACCAACACTTTTAGTCATAAGTTCTTCGTTTGAAAATTTCCGTTGCATGTAAGTCAATCAATCCCTTGTAATCACTGTATTAGTTAGGTTCCAAGAATTTATGCTAGTCTTAATATTTTTGTAGGGATCATCAGTTTTTTTACCATGAAAAACCGTTTTGGGGATTCAAAAACAAAACCATATTTTTTTCTCATGGCTCCCCAGCTCTGTTGATCAGACACCACCTCCCTTAAAAAAAAACAGTAATATATATATATATTTCTCTAATTCTTAGAAACAAATTATTTTTCATTTATTTTGTAGTGTATTAAAACATTAAAGAAAAAGACATGTCACACCATGCTGTCCTAATTGTAGTTACCTTCTTCCTAGGTAATGCCAGATATTCCTGCAGGTATGAGTGGTTCTGTTTAAAGTTTGAAGACATACACCCTTTGTGTTATTTCATACAAAGCCGTGATACGTATTGCAAATGATTCACTAAATACAAACTTAGTTGGAAATGCAGAAATTCCTTATTCTCTAAAGAGTGGCATAACTGAATGTAACGGACCTGATTGGATTTGAACTCGGTTTGCCAGCTGCATAATTTTGCATCAGTAAACGTTAATTGATATGCATCTTCAGTTTCTTCAAGTTATCAGATTCAGTTCTCGACGTGCCAAAGACAATTTAAAAATAAAATGATCATTTACATATTTTTATATCGATCCAAATTTGTCTGCTTATTCAATGTTTCACTCGCTGTACTCTTCAGGCGTCAGCGTCAATAATCTTCTAGGAATTGGAACTGAATTCATAGTTCAATCGACAGGACAGAAGACTTAATTCCAGTTAATTAGTTTGCTTAGTTCTTTTAACGTTCACTCTTTTCTAATGAAATTGAGTCCAAGAATTGAACTCCTCACTTCCACATGGAATTCATTAAAAATTTCTTAATCAAAGTTAGAAAATTGAAAATCGCTCATCTTTCATTACTTTTAGGATTTTATTTAAGTAACAAAAGAGTTGCATTTATTTCAATTTTACAATCTAAAATTACACACACACCAATATATATATATATATATATATATATATATATATATATATATATATATATCAGACACAGTAAACTACTCTCAAATAACCAAAAATAACATGGAATGCATTTTAACTGACACCAAAATCCCGTCCACATATGCACTCAAACAAAAAGAAATCAAATGGATTTTAAAACTAGACACACAAATCAGGTCTGAACTTTGATGTGGGTGTTCTTGATATGTACAAGTTTTTACAAAGTTTTCTTTATTAGTTTCATATAGATAGAAGTAAAGAGACTTATTTTGCCATCTAATTTACATGCCTGTTTGTGGTATGTACAGAAACACGTATGTAAATTAAACAGCAAAACTGAAGAAAACAGTCACTCTTTATCTAAATGCTCACAAAGAAATTAATATTAAAGTGGTTGGATCAACATAGAGTTAGAAGAGCAACAGAAATAGATATTTAAGAGAGAGATTGGCGACTTGTACAGTTAATTATAAATTACGGCTATTTAGAACAACTAAACAGAATATTTTTTTCAAACATAACTCAATCCCCAAACAAATTTGATATTTTAGCATTTATTGTGTTATTAAAGTACATAAACATCTTTAGGGAATTATATGTTTATGAACATTTAATATAATTATATATATATATACATATATATATATATATATATATATATATATATTGTTGCATATGGCAGAACTAGTCCTAGAAATTAGTTATATTTTATTTGCCAGTGGACGAGCAGAGAAAAACACATTTCATCATTCTTATTTTCGAGAGACGGTTCTGAAAGAGACATATGTCGTCATTTTTGTTTTGGGACCGGCAGCCTGCCGGGTAGGTGGGTGAGGTGGGAGGCTCACACCCGCTTTGCGATTTCGTCAAAGCTAAATTTAGCCCATCAGGGGAGAAGGGAGATCGCCCTACCCGAACCCATTAGCTTCGGACTGGAAGTGGAAGCTGACACAAGCAGTCTTTCCGCCGACCGTAACTGCTGCCGGGTCGTCTTATTGCCTCTGTCCATGAAAACGAAAAAGAAGAAGAAAAAGAAGAAATGCCGATGAGATACAGAGAGGAGAAATGCCGAAACTCCCACATCTCAATTGATTATCTGTTTAAGGAAGACCCACCAGACTTCAAGCCCGACGAAGTCGTGACTGAAAAGGAATAAACGAACGCCTGCTTCGACCAACTCTGCATTCAAGGATACGCTGGGAAACGACGTATTCGCCGCATAGCGCTAACCCAAACTCTCACAGAACTCACTCATCTCCTTCTGCCAGACTTGAATTGAACTCATCTTTCCCTTCACCCAACATTGTTCGTTGTTTCGTGGACTGTCATATTTCTGTATTACCGACGTCGTGTAAGTGAAACTGTTTACCTCTCTCCGTTGTTATTTCACGATTGAATGTCATTTCTTTGCTCGTCAATAGATACGTTAAATACCCCCCCCCCTTTTACTGCTAGTATTTTGTTTTTATGTTATCTAGTTTTATACCTATATCCTCTTTTCGTTATCCTGTAAATAAACATTGTATACTTTACCTGGGCGTTTGTGTTGTTCTCTTGCCGAGCTTCGGCCCCTCTCTCTATCTGGTCTGAAATTGGAGAATTTCCCCTTCCCACGCACGGTTCACTTGTAACATTGCCCCGGGAGGAAAACGAGCCGTTCCTGGACAAAACTTTTTTTTACTTTTTTTTATAATTTGTTGCGCAATCCCCTCTTGTGATCCCGACTCGGGGGCGGCCGTAACAAAATTGGGGGCTCGTCCGGGATCATATTTTCTCCAAATTCAATTAGGACTCTTTGGAGAGACGGAGCAGGTGCGAGGCAACGAGACACATAAATCCAAGATGTCGATAGTAGAGGCCTTTCTAAATTCTCCCACGTTCGAGGACCTCAAGAGATTAAAAAAAGACAATATAATTGAGGTAGGGATAGCATTAGAGTTAGATACGAGACGGTCGATGAGGAAGTCCCAATTAGTGAGAGTTGTTGCGGAGCACATGGTCGACAATGAGATCTTCGACGAAGGTGTGCTGGACGACCTTGTGTCAGACTCGCCCGGACTCTCAATGGCCCAAATGGAGCTGGAAAAGGCTAAGATTGAAGCCAGCTCGCGCGAAAGGATCGCTAAGATGGAGCAGGAAACCAGACTCCGAGAATTGGAGGATGGAAGAACACTGCGCGACGAGAGGCGAAACGACTTCGACCTTGCTAAGCAGGTCAGACTCGTGCCGGCGTTTAATGAGGGCGATGTGGACAGATACTTCCACCATTTTGAGAAAATCGCCTCAAGCCTGAACTGGCCGCTCGATAACTGGACCTTACTACTACAGACAGTATTGAAGGGTAAGGCCCAGGAGGTATACGCGTCTCTGTCAGCGGAGGATTGCGCCGATTATAACATTTTAAAGTCCGCAATCTTTAGAAGCTACGAGATGGGGCCGGAGGCGTATAGACAGAAGTTTAGAGGACGTAGGAAGGATGAGGAGGAGACGTATGTCGAATTCTTTCGTCAGAAGGAGACATACTTTAATAGGTGGTGCGCAGCCAAGAGCGTGGAGGCAGACCACGATAGACTGAGGCAGCTGATTTTAATGGAGGAGTTCCAGCGGTGTGTCCGTGACGACCTCAAAGTGTATCTTAATGAGAGACAGGTCGACACCGCATATGAAATGGCAACCCTCGCCGACGAATATGCGTTGACGCATAAGTGGGGGAAAAATCAACCAAACGACCCATTTGCTGACGGAAGCGGCACTAACCCTAAAATGGCGGCTAGTGCTGGTCCGAGTATGAGGTCCGGTCAGACGGGGTATGAGTATCGACATACCAACTCCAGAAATCAAACCCATCTTCCGAACGGTCGATACGCGGAACGATGGAGAGCCATGACGTGTCACTATTGTGGAAAATTAGGACACATAGCGGCTAGTTGTCCGAACAGAAAAAGGGACAACGATACTGGAGCCAGTTCCCTCGATAAACCCCAGGGGTTAGTCGCAGTTAAAAAGAGCCCTGTGAAAGGTCACCCACAAATACCCATGAAGGGGTATGAACCCTTTATGTCCAAGGGAGCCATATGTGCCGTGGGTGAGCCCACGAGAAAGTCAAAGGTGAATATATTACGAGACACTGGAGCGACCCAGTCCGTAGTATTAAAGAAGTGCTTGCCACGTGGTGCTACTACAGCTACGGGCGAAGGCACTACAATACGAGGAGTTGGGAATGTCCGTGTCAACATTCCAATCCACAAGGTCAACCTCGAGTCCGAAATTGTGCGAGGCACCGTCGAACTCGGAGTAGTAAACCATCTGCCTATGAGAGGCATATCAATGATTCTCGGCAACGACTTGGCCGGTGATAAAGTCAACCCCCTTCCTGGAGCGAGGGAGATACCAAAGGCCGAAACAGTGAAATCGAGAACTCCCGGTGTGATACCATTGGTTGTAGTCGCACGGAGAAAGCCCCAAATAACCGGAGGAGGACACGCTAAAAGTAACGGCAATTCGCCCAACCCCGGTCCCCGAACTTTTAAAGTCGGAGACAAAGTTCTTATGCGATTATCCATGACCGGCGACCCTTCGAGAAATCGATATTACGGACCGTACGAAATCGCCCGAAAAGCTAGCGACTCTCGTTACGTCCTTAACACGCCCGACCGCCGAAAAGCTACGCAGCGGTGTCATGTGGCTATGATGAGGCCGTACGATTAGGTAAAATCTGTTTAACCCTGACCCCAAATAGATATAGCTGTCCAAATGTCTCCCCCTACAAAACAGTAAACTTGGGTTAGGTAAACTCCAAAATAGGGTTACGAAAAAGGTCTCGCGATGCGAGTCTTTTTCGTCTTTTAGGGAAGGAGGTGTTGCATATGGCAGAACTAGTCCTAGAAATTAGTTATATTTTATTTGCCAGTGGACGAGCAGAGAAAAACACATTTCATCATTCTTATTTTCGAGAGACGGTTCTGAAAGAGACATATGTCGTCATTTTTGTTTTGGGACCGGCAGCCTGCCGGGTAGGTGGGTGAGGTGGGAGGCTCACACCCGCTTTGCGATTTCGTCAAAGCTAAATTTAGCCCATCAGGGGAGAAGGGAGATCGCCCTACCCGAACCCATTAGCTTCGGACTGGAAGTGGAAGCTGACACAAGCAGTCTTTCCGCCGACCGTAACTGCTGCCGGGTCGTCTTATTGCCTCTGTCCATGAAAACGAAAAAGAAGAAGAAAAAGAAGAAATGCCGATGAGATACAGAGAGGAGAAATGCCGAAACTCCCACATCTCAATTGATTATCTGTTTAAGGAAGACCCACCAGACTTCAAGCCCGACGAAGTCGTGACTGAAAAGGAATAAACGAACGCCTGCTTCGACCAACTCTGCATTCAAGGATACGCTGGGAAACGACGTATTCGCCGCATAGCGCTAACCCAAACTCTCACAGAACTCACTCATCTCCTTCTGCCAGACTTGAATTGAACTCATCTTTCCCTTCACCCAACATTGTTCGTTGTTTCGTGGACTGTCATATTTCTGTATTACCGACGTCGTGTAAGTGAAACTGTTTACCTCTCTCCGTTGTTATTTCACGATTGAATGTCATTTCTTTGCTCGTCAATAGATACGTTAAATACCCCCCCCCCCCTTTTACTGCTAGTATTTTGTTTTTATGTTATCTAGTTTTATACCTATATCCTCTTTTCGTTATCCTGTAAATAAACATTGTATACTTTACCTGGGCGTTTGTGTTGTTCTCTTGCCGAGCTTCGGCCCCTCTCTCTATCTGGTCTGAAATTGGAGAATTTCCCCTTCCCACGCACGGTTCACTTGTAACATTGCCCCGGGAGGAAAACGAGCCGTTCCTGGACAAAACTTTTTTTTACTTTTTTTTATAATTTGTTGCGCAATCCCCTCTTGTGATCCCGACTCGGGGGCGGCCGTAACAAAATATATATATATATCAATAGAAATAGAAAAATAGATTCCAATGACCATCTTTATTCTACAGTAAAGGGGTTCATTTTAACAGCTTTTTTCAATTGTCCCAACAATCAAGGTTTATTTTGGGATCAATTGAATATTGAATCTTCTCGACAATGATTTAGCAGAAATAATATCCTCCCAAATTGCAAGTTACTTTTATTTTTAAAAGCATTTTTAGCGAGCGAGTTTTTGACTAAACACACGTGTTCACCCCAAGTTCGACACCATGTTTTCATTATATATACTAGCAAATATATGCTCCCTCCGGTCGCATATTTTTGCTAGGCTGCCGTGTCAGAAATGAATGCTCACCCATAAACTGATGGAGCCCCAGTCATATTTCTTGGGTGGTTAGACATTGATTTTCTTTGTTTCCGACCAAGAATATTTTTAGTTAAAAATAAAGAAAAAAAACTTCGATCCCACCCCAATTTTTTTATCCTCCCCCATACATAAATATTTTTAATTAAAAAGAAAATTTTTTTTACCCCCCCCCCCCCCATACATAATATATTTAGTTTAAAAAAAAAAAATGCTGGTTTCTTAATGAAATGTGTTTAATTGTATGAATAATTTTTATTAATATCACGTTATCGGAAAATATTGTAAATACATATGTAAATTTGATAATAGCAGTTATAAGTGTATATTTGTAAATATAAATTTAATTGAAGTTTAAAAGGAATGAATTATGTAAATGGCAAAACCCGTCTAGTGTCTGAGCGACATTTTGTAACAGTATATAAGGAAGTTGAAAAAGTATTAGTTTAAGTAAGATTCTTAACACGTTTTCTGTTCTAATCGCAGTCTCGTCTTGAAATTTCTTTCTACTTTATTTATATGTTTACGGCGGTTTTTGTAGTACTATATATTTTTGTAGTACTATATATAGAAGCTGGCAGAGTAAGTAAATAGTAATATTACTCTGATGGAGTTTCGGCTTCAAACAGACAGATACATAATCTCCATTATTAATAGATATACTTATTTGCTGTATTCATACATTTCAAGTTTGAAAGTGGTAGCTGGTGTTATAAGAATGGACTGAAAGTCAGTGTCCAGTATTTATTTATTTTTTTACATTGAACTGAAAAACAAAATGTAGCTTTGTTAGGTTCAATTGTTTGAGCTACAAATTATGAGGGATATTGGGATTGGCATACAACCTTAGGTGTGAGTATAAAATGTGGACAGGCAGAAAAACAACTTTAATATTCTATATATAAAGTGATTTAGAATGAGCAATGATAATTATGTAGTTTAAAAGTTTGCATTTCTTGTTATAAATATCCTATGAACTTATAATTATCAGTCACAGTAATAGTATACGGTTTTTACGTTTTACTAATCTTGCTATATAACTATAACAGAGAAATTGGACGATTCGGAAATTGATAAGTTGGTACAATACGAGCGAGGGTAAAACGAAAACCATTTTGTCCGCATGATATCATTACGAACTAAAGCAGCCATCAGTAAGCTATACTTACAGGAAATGACTGAACTTTTAAAAGGTCTCCGATTATTGTATCATCATCTGCTACAAAATGCCGAGTTTGTTTTCCTTCAGAGATAAAAGTTTAGAAAGGCATTTGATAAGTGAGAACCTCAACTGGCTGTCAGATTTCATTGGGGGCAAAGAATACGAACGAAAACAATTTGAGCAAAAAGGTCTGGATCAGAATTCCTTTCCCTGCGTCTACTCTTTTGCAAGATATTTCCAAAAGAGGCTGGGATTAAAAAAGAAGTTGTGAAAGTAAAAAAAAAAAAAAAGAACAGAGAAAAATAAAAAAAATAAAACAAATGTCTAAGAAAACAGATTACACGAGTTGCGTCGCCCACTAACAAGACAAATGAAAAACATTGAAAGTAGACAGAAGAGTTGCGTCTACAGAAAGTATCGGTAACGTAGCTTGTTTACATTAGATGGGCTGTTCACATTTCACATATTTGGTAAAGGTGGTGCCAATCTACTTCAAGAACTGAAAATATACAAATACATTGTTTTGATAGTGATGGGAAAACTGCACATTTTAATACAAGCCTTCAGGATAGGATGAGTGTAGTATCGGTTATGTACTTTTAATTCTTATGGGGCAATTTAAATTTTGCCCCATCCAGAGTACCCTATTTTTAGGGAACTGGATTAAAAAACAGAACTTTGCCCTAAAATGTATACTTGTAATATAATACACTTCCTCCTTTTAAGAAATATTACCATCAATAATTTGAAACTCTGGACACTACCTAAACTAGACAAATGATGAATCAATATCATTGGATAGAACTACAATTTATTTACACAACAATCAAGATGAGAATAACAGTCTGAAACAGAAATGACAACAACAATAACATATCTTAAAAATATCGCCAGACAACTTCAACGTTCAACAATAATGGTTACTTTAGTGAAAACCTAACACTGTAAACATGTGCAACGCTGCATGTTTAATGAGATGCATAGATGCATGCTGCAAACGGCAGGCCTTAAAATGGAAAATACTGAGCTAAGAGAAAAGACCAGCCCAAAAATAGGCTGGTGTCTTCAAAATAGTAATGTCCTTT
>OY744527.1:58176097-58241097 GCA_963556195.1 Sepiola atlantica
AGAGAGATAGGGAAGGAGAGAGAGATAGGGAAGGAGAGAGAGATAGGGAAGGAGAGAGAGATAGGGAAGGAGAGAGAGATAGGGAAGGAGAGAGAGATAGGGAAGGAGAGAGAGATAGGGAAGGAGAGAGAGATAGGGAAGGAGAGAGAGATAGGGAAGGAGAGAGAGATAGGGAAGGAGAGAGAGATAGGGAAGGAGAGAGAGATAGGGAAGGAGAGAGAGATAGGGAAGGAGAGAGAGATAGGGAAGGAGAGAGAGATAGGGAAGGAGAGAGAGATAGGGAAGGAGAGAGAGATAGGGAAGGAGAGAGAGATAGGGAAGGAGAGAGAGATAGGGAAGGAGAGAGAGATAGGGAAGGAGAGAGAGATAGGGAAGGAGAGAGAGATAGGGAAGGAGAGAGAGATAGGGAAGGAGAGAGAGATAGGGAAGGAGAGAGAGATAGGGAAGGAGAGAGATAGGGAAGGAGAGAGATAGGGAAGGAGAGAGATAGGGAAGGAGAGAGATAGGGAAGGAGAGAGATAGGGAAGGAGAGAGAGAGATAGGGAAGGAGAGAGAGATAGGGAAGGAGAGAGAGATAGGGAAGGAGAGAGAGATAGGGAAGGAGAGAGAGAGAGAGAGATAGGGAAGGAGAGAGAGAGAGATAGGGAAGGAGAGAGAGAGATAGGGAAGGAGAGAGAGAGATAGGGAAGGAGAGAGAGAGATAGGGAAGGAGAGAGAGAGAGATAGGGAAGGAGAGAGAGAGAGATAGGGAAGGAGAGAGAGAGAGAGATAGGGAAGGAGAGAGAGAGAGAGAGAATAGGGAAGGAGAGAGAGAGAGAGAGATAGGGAAGAAGAGGAGAGAGAGAGAGAGATAGGGAAGAGAGAGAGAGGAGAGAGAGATAGGGAAGGAGAGAGAGAGAGAGATAGGGAAGGAGAGAGAGATAGGCAAGGAGAGAGAGATAGGCAAGGAGAGAGAGATAGGGAAGGAGAGAGAGATAGGGAAGGAGAGAGAGATAGGGAAGGAGAGAGAGATAGGGAAGGAGAGAGAGATAGGGAAGGAGAGAGAGATAGGGAAGGAGAGAGAGATAGGGAAGGAGAGAGAGATAGGGAAGGAGAGAGAGATAGGGAAGGAGAGAGAGATAGGGAAGGAGAGAGAGATAGGGAAGGAGAGAGAGATAGGGAAGGAGAGAGAGATAGGGAAGGAGAGAGAGATAGGGAAGGAGAGAGAGATAGGGAAGGAGAGAGAGATAGGGAAGGAGAGAGAGATAGGGAAGGAGAGAGAGATAGGGAAGGAGAGAGAGATAGGGAAGGAGAGAGAGATAGGGAAGGAGAGAGAGATAGGGAAGGAGAGAGAGATAGGGAAGGAGAGAGAGATAGGGAAGGAGAGAGAGATAGGGAAGGAGAGAGAGATAGGGAAGGAGAGAGAGATAGGGAAGGAGAGAGAGATAGGGAAGGAGAGAGAGATAGGGAAGGAGAGAGAGATAGGGAAGGAGAGAGAGATAGGGAAGGGAGAGAGATAGGGAAGGAGAGAGATAGGGAAGGAGAGAGATAGGGAAGGAGAGAGATAGGGAAGGAGAGAGATAGGGAAGGAGAGAGAGATAGGGAAGGAGAGAGAGATAGGGAAGGAGAGAGAGATAGGGAAGGAGAGAGAGAGAGAGAGATAGGGAAGGAGAGAGAGAGAGAGTAGGGAAGGAGAGAGAGAGATAGGAAGGAGAGAGAGAGATAGGGAAGGAGAGAGAGAGAGATAGGGAAGGAGAGAGAGAGAGATAGGGAAGGAGAGAGAGAGAGATAGGGAAGGAGAGAGAGAGAGAGATAGGGAAGAGAGAGAGAGAGAGAGATAGGGAAGGAGAGAGAGAGAGAGATAGGGAAGGAGAGAGAGAGAGAGAGATAGGGAAGGAGAGAGAGAGAGAGAGATAGGGAAGGAGAGAGAGAGAGAGAGATAGGGAAGGAGAGAGAGAGAGAGATAGGGAAGGAGAGAGAGAGAGAGAGATAAGGAAGGAGAGAGAGAGAGATAGGGAAGGAGAGAGAGAGAGAGAGATAGGGAAGGAGAGAGAGAGAGAGATAGGGAAGGAGAGAGAGAGAGAGATAGGGAAGGAGAGAGAGAGAGATAGGGAAGGAGAGAGAGAGAGAGATAGGGAAGAGAGAGAGAGAGAGAGAGATAGGGAAGGAGAGAGAGAGAGAGATAGGGAAGAAGAGAGAGAGAGAGAGGGAAGAAGAGAGAGAGAGATAGGGAAGAAGAGAGAGAGAGAGAGAGATAGGGAAGAAGAGAGAGAGAGAGAGATAGGAAGAAGAGAGAGAGAGAGAGAGATAGGGAAGAAGAGAGAGAGAGAGAGAGATAGGGAAGAGAGAGAGAGAGAGAGAGAGATAGGGAAGAAGAGAGAGAGAGAGAGAGATAGGGAAGAGAGAGAGAGAGAGATAGGGAAGAAGAGAGAGAGAGAGAAATAGGGAAGAAGAGAGAGAAGAGAGAGATAGGGAAGAAGAGAGAGAGAGAGAGAGATAGGGAAGAAGAGAGAGAGAGAGAGAGATAGGGAAGAAGAGAAGAGAGAGAGATAGGGAAGAAGAGAGAGAGAGAGAGAGATAGGGAAGAGAGAGAGAGAGAGAGATAGGGAAGAGAGAGAAGAGAGAGAGAGATAGGGAGAAGATAGGAAGGAGAGAGAGATAGGGAAGGAGAGAGAAGAAGAGAGAGAGAGATAGGGAAGGAGAGAGAGATAGGGAAGGAGAGAGAGATAGGGAAGGAGAGAGAGATAGGGAAGGAGAGAGAGATAGGGAAGGAGAGAGAGATAGGGAAGGAGAGAGAGATAGGGAAGGAGAGAGAGATAGGGAAGGAGAGAGAGATAGGGAAGGAGAGAGAGAGATAGGGAAGGAGAGAGAGATAGGGAAGGAGAGAGAGATAGGGAAGGAGAGAGAGATAGGGAAGGAGAGAGAGATAGGGAAGGAGAGAGAGATAGGGAAGGAGAGAGAGATAGGGAAGGAGAGAGAGATAGGGAAGGAGAGAGAGATAGGGAAGGAGAGAGAGATAGGGAAGGAGAGAGAGATAGGGAAGGAGAGAGAGATAGGGAAGGAGAGAGAGATAGGGAAGGAGAGAGAGATAGGGAAGGGAGAGAGATAGGGAAGGAGAGAGAGATAGGGAAGGAGAGAGAGATAGGGAAGGAGAGAGAGATAGGGAAGGAGAGAGAGATAGGGAAGGAGAGAGAGATAGGGAAGGAGAGAGAGATAGGGAAGGAGAGAGAGATAGGGAAGGAGAGAGAGATAGGGAAGGAGAGAGAGATAGGGAAGGAGAGAGAGATAGGGAAGGAGAGAGAGATAGGGAAGGAGAGAGAGATAGGGAAGGAGAGAGAGATAGGGAAGGAGAGAGAGATAGGGAAGGAGAGAGAGATAGGGAAGGAGAGAGAGATAGGGGAGAGAGAGATAGGGAAGGAGAGAGAGATAGGGAAGGAGAGAGAGATAGGGAAGGAGAGAGAGATAGGGAAGGAGAGAGAGATAGGGAAGGAGAGAGAGATAGGGAAGGAGAGAGAGAGAGGAGGAGAGAATAGGGAAGAGAGAGAGATAGGGAAGGAGAGAGAGAATAGGGAAGGAGAGAGAGATAGGGAAGGAGAGAGAGAGAGGGAAGGAGAGAGAGATAGGGAAGGAGAGAGAGAGAGATAGGGAAGGAAGAGAGAGAGAGAGATAGGGAAGGAGAGAGAGAGAGAGAGATAGGGAAGGAGAGAGAGAGAGAGATAGGGAAGGAGAGAGAGAGAGAGAGATAGGGAAGGAGAGAAGAGAGAGAGGAGAGAGAGAGGGAAGGAGAGAGAGAGAGAGAGATAGGGAAGGAGAGAGAGAGAGAGATAGGGAAGGAGAGAGAGAGAGAGATAGGGAAGGAGAGAGAGAGAGAGATAGGGAAGGAGAGAGAGAGAGAGATAGGGAAGGAGAGAGAGAGAGAGATAGGGAAGGAGAGAGAGAGAGAGATAGGGAAGGAGAGAGAGAGAGAGAGATAGGGAAGGAGAGAGAGAGAGAGAGATAGGGAAGGAGAGAGAGAGAGAGAGATAGGGAAGGAGAGAGAGAGAGATAGGGAAGGAGAGAGAGAGAGATAGGGAAGGAGAGAGAGAGAGATAGGGAAGGAGAGAGAGAGAGAGATAGGGAAGGAGAGAGAGAGAGAGATAGGGAAGGAGAGAGAGAGAGAGATAGGGAAGGAGAGAGAGAGAGAGATAGGGAAGGAGAGAGAGAGAGAGATAGGGAAGGAGAGAGAGAGAGAGATAGGGAAGGAGAGAGAGAGAGAGATAGGGAAGGAGAGAGAGAGAGAGATAGGGAAGGAGAGAGAGAGAGATAGGGAAGGAGAGAGAGAGAGAGATAGGGAAGGAGAGAGAGAGAGAGATAGGGAAGGAGAGAGAGAGAGAGATAGGGAAGGAGAGAGAGAGAGAGATAGGGAAGGAGAGAGAGAGAGAGATAGGGAAGGAGAGAGAGAGAGAGATAGGGAAGGAGAGAGAGAGAGAGAGATAGGGAAGGAGAGAGAGAGAGATAGGGAAGGAGAGAGAGAGAGAGATAGGGAAGGAGAGAGAGAGAGAGATAGGGAAGGAGAGAGAGAGAGAGATAGGGAAGGAGAGAGAGAGAGAGATAGGGAAGGAGAGAGAGAGAGAGATAGGGAAGGAGAGAGAGAGAGATAGGGAAGGAGAGAGAGAGAGATAGGGAAGGAGAGAGAGAGAGAGATAGGGAAGGAGAGAGAGAGAGATAGGGAAGGAGAGAGAGAGAGAGATAGGGAAGGAGAGAGAGAGAGAGATAGGGAAGGAGAGAGAGAGAGATAGGGAAGGAGAGAGAGAGAGATAGGGAAGGAGAGAGAGAGAGAGATAGGGAAGGAGAGAGAGAGATAGGGAAGGAGAGAGAGAGATAGGGAAGGAAGAGAGAGAGATAGGGAAGGAGAGAGAGAGATAGGGAAGGAGAGAGAGAGATAGGGAAGGAGAGAGAGAGATAGGGAAGGAGAGAGAGAGATAGGGAAGGAGAGAGAGAGATAGGGAAGGAGAGAGAGATAGGGAAGGAGAGAGAGATAGGGAAGGAGAGAGAGATAGGGAAGGAGAGAGAGAGATAGGAAGGAGAGAGAGGATAGGGAAGGAGAGAGAGAGATAGGGAAGGAGAGAGAGAGATAGGGAAGGAGAGAGAGAGATAGGGAAGGAGAAGAGAGATAGGGAAGGAGAGAGAGATAGGGAAGGAGAGAGAGATAGGGAAGGAGAGAGAGATAGGGAAGGAGAGAGAGATATAGGGAAGGAGAGAGAGATAGGGAAGGAGAGAGAGAGATAGGAAAGGAGAGAGAGAGATAGGAAAGGAGAGAGAGAGATAGGGAAGGAGAGAGAGAGAGATAGGGAAGGAGAGAGAGAGATAGGGAAGGAGAGAGAGATAGGGAAGGAGAGAGAGAGATAGGGAAGGAGAGAGAGAGAGAGATAGGAAGAGAGAGAGAGAGAGATAGGGAAGGAGAGAGAGAGAGATAGGGAAGGAGAGAGAGAGATAGGGAAGGAGAGAGAGAGAGATAGGGAAGGAGAGAGAGAGATAGGGAAGGAGAGAGAGAGATAGGGAAGGAGAGAGAGAGATAGGGAAGGAGAGAGAGAGATAGGAAAGGAGAGAGAGAGATAGGAAAGGAGAGAGAGAGATAGGAAAGGAGAGAGAGAGATAGGGAAGGAGAGAGAGAGAGATAGGGAAGGAGAGAGAGAGAGATAGGGAAGGAGAGAGAGAGAGATAGGGAAGGAGAGAGAGAGAGATAGGGAAGGAGAGAGAGAGAGATAGGGAAGGTCAGAGAGAGAGATAGGGAAGGAGAGAGAGAGAGAAGCGGGGAGAAGGAGAGAGAGAAGCGGGGAGAAGGAGAGAGAGAAGCGGGGAGAAAGAGAGAGAGAAGCGGGGAGAAAGAGAGAGAGAAGCGGGGAGAAGGAGAGAGAGAGAAGCGGGGAGAAGGAGAGAGAGAGAAGCGGGGAGAAGGAGAGAGAGAGAAGCGGGGAGAAGGAGAGAGAGAGAAGCGGGGAGAAGGAGAGAGAGAGAAGCGGGGAGAAGGAGAGAGAGAGAAGAAGCGGGGAGAGGGAGAGAGAGAAAGTGGGAGGGGGAGAAAGTGGGAGGGGGAGAAAGTGGGAGGGGGAGAAAGTGGGAGGGGGAGAAAGGGGGAGGGGGAGAAAGGGGAAGAGGGAGAAAGGGGAAGAGGGAGAAAGGGGAAGAGGGAGAAAGGGGAAGAGGGAGAGATAAGGAGAGGTTAATTTGCCACTGTACGTATTTACACATCAATGAGAAGACAATCATATAAATGAATGGAATGTCGAACGGAACCATTAAGGCAACACTAATCATAAATGCACATGGCACAAACGCTGTGATATAGCACGTGTATTTACACCAAAAGCAATTAACTTGTTGTTTGCATGTAATAAGAATCCATATTACAAAAGAGCACATGAATAGATGTTGGCCTCTTTCTCGAGAAACAATGGATGCCTTCTCCTGTGTGATGAACAGTTCATACTGAAGCAAAGGTTGCACAATCCGCAACTGCAATTTACATGACATAAATTTGCTGAAGCCCAGTGGAATAGATGAATCCGAATTGACTGGAAGCAATACTATGATGAGCAGCAAAGGACTTGTTTTCCTTCTCCTTGCTAGTTCACCCATAACTAGAGGGAAGAGGGATGGATTCCTACAAAGGACATTAGAGAAAATTACTTTAGAGACATTTCCAAACTTACGGTATCCATTATTCTGAAATGGTCACCCATCTAAATACTGACGATGCTCAACTTTGCTCAACTTTAATGGGCAGACAAGAAAAAGAGGCTTTATAAGCTATATATTTCTTCAATGGAAAATTCATATACTTAGGAGCATAAAACATGTGACATCATTTATATACGAAGTAGTTTTTATACATAAGACACTGACAAAATAAAAAAAATTTAATATCAGATCAGGGAGTGAATTTCAATAATAAAATCCAAGCTGATATTTTTTTCAGAATTGTCTCGGATAGAATATGGACATTTTTTTGTAATATTAATTCTTTTTGGGGTCACCAGAAACAAAATGAGGCAGAAGTCGTTTCAACATTTAGAGCAATTTCTTTGGCCTGATCTTTCATGTGAAACACTAAAATACAATTACTTGGCATTCGGGCTAGGATCAAAGTATAATATCTGTTCTGGCCTCAGAGGAGGGGAAATTATTTTTGACTGGGGAGCAAGGTAGATGGGGAGGAGGGAAGAGCATGGAAAGAGGACAGGGGAAATGGGGAGGGGGATAGAGAGAGAGAAGTTTTAGAGGAAAGATTACACTTTGTAACTATTTTGCTGTCCATGACCCCCCGGGCATGGATCAAAGTATAGTATCTGTTCTGGCCTCGGTCATAGAAGGAGAACTCCTTCTTGACCGAGGAGGGAGGTGAAAGAAGTAGAAATAGAAGTTTTAAAAGAAAGATGTTACACACACTTTAAAATTTTTCTATTTTGTTTTCAATCCTCTTGAGCAATGCTGCGTATCCATGCTAATTTGATATATAAAGGGCAGTTGTCTGTGTGTGCCGACCTAAAAGTCAGGAACTACACCAGAGACATCCACAAAGCTGGTATATTCTTTTTCAGTATTGCCTCAGACAAAATATGGACACATTTAGAGCATTTTTTTTCAGAAATTCGGTGTGTAATTGTACTTGTGATAGAGCGATAGTTGAGAGAGGAGGTGATGGAGCGAGAGAGGGGGTGATATAGCGAGAGAGGGGGGTGATATAGCAAAAGAGGGGGTAATAGAACGAGAGTAGGGAATAGAGTGATAGAAATAGAGAAAGGGGAAGAGAAGACGTAAAAAAAAAGATGCTATACACACTTTTTAAAGCTTCTATTTTTTTGTCCATACCCCTGGGCAACGCCAAGTAACCATGCAAGTCATATCTAAATTAGAGTGAGATTGCCTCGTGTATAGCTGATCGGAATAAGTTTCTAACCAAAAGCTACATGCAAATATTGTTTAGTCACTAAGATTGGGGTAAATATTGGTTCGTGTTTAAAAAAAAAAAAACTCCGATCAGCAGCTTTTGTTTTGATTACTACTGTCATAGAGGGAGTCTGAGAAGATGACCCTTTCTCAGTCACAAGTCCTAAATAAAAAAGTGATACTTACTAAAACAATGCCCCCCCCCCCCAATAAAATGAAAGTTAACATTTTCATATTTTAGTTCTTTTGCCCATTTTTAATCAGGTATCTTTTTTCTTTTCAACCTTTAAGATTTGATCCATTAGCACCAAAAAGTGCCTTGAAAATGACGCCTTTCATCTGTAAAATAAAAAGGCTATAAAATATATATAAATTATTATTAGTAGGTGTAAGATTTGAATGGAAGTTAGAAATGAGCGTTAGGAGTGCCGATTCCACCGCCGTCGACGTAGGTAATGACAACATTATTTAACATATAGATTATGAAGAATGGCTGCACAGAACGATTCTGTCCAATCATTATTTACGTTTATGTAGAATTCTAACGATTTATAGAAAACTGATATTCTATTCCGTGTGTTCTAACATCAGTTTATGATTGAAAATATTGAATCCATTTCCAAAAGTTCGAAAGACTGGAACATTTGCAGAGAGGTAACTGTTATGCACAATGGATGGGAGTATTATTAGATTGTAACGCCGGCTGCAGAAGGCCGGAAGCTTCCAGATGAAAGTTATTGTGCAGAGGTAATAACATTCAATCTAATCGGGTGGGAGGGGGAGGGGGGGCGAAGGATCACATAATTAGATTGCTTAGCCGTAGAGCCAGTGAGTGGCAAATGGACACGTTCACAGAAACTTCAGTGTTTGACTGTCCAGGGAAGAACGTGGAGGTGGGGGAGGGGATAGAGAAAAGGTATGTGGAATTGGAAGAGATCCAAAATGCATGGTGATGATGATCATCATCATCATCATGTTCTGCAAACATGAGGTTAGGCAGGCTGACAAGAATGCCAAATACAGCCTGAGAAAATATAGTTTTTTTTTGTTTTAAATAAATAAAGAACTAAATTGGCAAGAATGTTCCATAATTGCTGAACATGAGAAAATAGTTTGGCTTCTGAGATGATGAAGAGAATTCCAAAAAGGTGGCCAAGCAGAATTCTGTGGTAAAAGAGGATCCCCACCCCTCCAATTTTTTTTTTAAATAAGGAGGTTTGTAAACCAAAAAGTTTGAAAGTAGTTTCGTACCCATAAGTGATCTGTTACAAGATTTAAAAAAATTAATTTTTAGTTTTTGCAGCAAGTTCTTTATATAGGCACTTACTAAATATTAACATCATGTGAGCCTCATATTAGGGATGTGAGTGGCCAATGGCAAAACAATCTGAAATCGAGATGACCCCCCCCCCCTTTTAACCTAGAAGGGGGGATGCCCTCCTCCCCCACGTGAAATTTAACATAAAATGATCCCCATATTCTAGCTTTTTAGGGTAGTTACCAAAATATTTTTTGATATGGAAGATAAATTCTGTGCGTTTTTTTCTGGGGGATTTATGCTGAAAAGTTAGAAAATAAATTACTTACTCTACGTTCGAGTGGTAAGTCCCCTAAAAACCATTTTCTTAACCCTACAACTAACCCTAAGTTCGAGTGTCAACCCATCAAAAACTCCCTTAACTCTATTTCTAAGTCTAAGTCTGAGTAGCAATCCTCCTCCCAACAAAAACCATCATAAAACCACACGTAATCGCCTAAAAAATCCCCACTCCCGAAAAATGAACAGAACTTATCTCCCATAGCAAAAAGAATTACAAATGTCTATTACAGAATATTAATTAATTATAAACTGTTTGTAAAATAAATATGCAAATTAAGAATATCTGTGGGTGTTTGCAGATTGCTATATATACAGCATTACAAAATGTTATATCATAGAATGAAATAAGCATAAGCCGTTTTGATGTTAATATAGTTTCGATAGATGAAAAACAAAACTTTCGCATTTATTCATTTATATATATATAATATAAACTATAATATAACGAATGTTTTATATTTTTTTTACCAACTTGACCAAAAGATACCATTTTTTAAGCTGAATTCTTAAAATCATATGCATGCAAAAAGAAAAAAAAAAGCTAATGAAAAAAAATTTGGTAAACTTTAAATACACCATCAGCATTTCATTAAGTAAACATGTCAATTTCTTAAAGGATGTGATGCTGATGATGGTGGATTGGTTTTGGGGCCACCCACACACACTCATGCACTCAAAATGAACGAAAAAAAAAATTCATTAATTAACTAAGCCGAAACGCATTTTATTCTAAGTAATTTAGGTGACTGAAATAGGAATTAACCTGTAATGTTTTAGTGTTAAAAATAAATATGAAAAAATCTTCATGTCTGAAAAGATTGAATGTTTGGAAACTTATTTACACAGAATTTTATAGACGATTAAAAAAACATTACGCAATGTTGCATCCTTATGCCTGTTTTACAAGTACTTCAATGGATTGTGTTCCGATGAACTTGCTGCTCTGGTACCCTCTCAACGTAAATACACTATATCAACCCGACAATCAGCTAAATCCCATTCATTCACTGTGGAGGTCCCCAGAGGCTGGAGAGTCTTCTACTCTAGTAGCTGCTTTCCTTGGGCTGACAACCCTGGAACTCCCTCCCTGCTCCCTGTTTCCCCGACATGCAGAAATTTAAAACTAATGTAAACAGACATCTCGCTGCACAGCCCTCAACTTAGGTTGACTCCCAAAACTTGCACCCTAATTCTCAGTAGTCCCTTATGTCTACAGTGGTGACCGATCTTGTTTGGAGTGAACTATGTTAAAAAGAAAAAGAAAAAAAATCAACAATAAGTGTTATAACAATACAACACATTTGGTAAACACATGAGTTTATAAAAGCATGTGACGATGACAAAATATTTTTGTTTTGTTTGGACTGTTTGTAAAACAAAATAAGTTAAATGAAAGTAGAAAAAAAAATAAAGCTAAATGAAAGTAGAAAAAAAAATAAAGCTAAATGAAAGTAGAAAAAAAAATAAAGCTAAATGAAAGTAGAAAAAAAAATGAAGCTAAATGAAAGTAGAAAAAAAAATAAAGCTAAATGAAAGTAGAAAAAAAATAAAGCTAAATGAAAGTAGAAAAAAAAATAAAGCTAAATGAAAGTAGAAAAAAAAATAAAGCTAAATGAAAGTAGAAAAAAAATAAAGCTAAATGAAAGTAGAAAAAAAATAAAGCTAAATGAAAGTAGAAAAAAAATAAGCTAAATGAAAGTAGAAAAAAAAATAAGCTAAATGAAAGTAGAAAAAAAAATAAGCTAAATGAAAGTAGAAAAAAAATAAAGCTAAATGAAAGTAGAAAAAAATAAAGCTAAATGAAAGTAGAAAAAAATAAAGCTAAATGAAAGTAGAAAAAAATAAAGCTAAATGAAAGTAGAAAAAAAAATAAAGCTAAATGAAAGTAGAAAAAAAAATAAAGCTAAATGAAAGTAGAAAAAAAAATAAAGCTAAATGAAAGTAGAAAAAAAAATAAGCTAAATGAAAGTAGAAAAAAAACCAAAAATAAGTTAAATGAAAGTAGAAAAAACCCAAAATAAGTTAAATGAAAGTAGAAAAAAAAAATAAAGCTAAATGAAAGTAGAAAAAAAATAAGCTAAATGAAAGTAGAAAAAAAAATAAAGCTAAATGAAAGTAGAAAAAAAAATAAAGCTAAATGAAAGTAGAAAAAAAAATAAAGCTAAATGAAAGTAGAAAAAAAAATAAAGCTAAATGAAAGTAGAAAAAAAATAAAGCTAAATGAAAGTAGAAAAAAAATAAAGCTAAATGAAAGTAGAAAAAAAATAAAGCTAAATGAAAGTAGAAAAAAAAATAAGCTAAATGAAAGTAGAAAAAAAAATAAGCTAAATGAAAGTAGAAAAAAAAATAAAGCTAAATGAAAGTAGAAAAAAAAATAAAGCTAAATGAAAGTAGAAAAAAATAAAGCTAAATGAAAGTAGAAAAAAATAAAGCTAAATGAAAGTAGAAAAAAATAAAGCTAAATGAAAGTAGAAAAAAATAAAGCTAAATGAAAGTAGAAAAAAATAAAGCTAAATGAAAGTAGAAAAAAATAAAGCTAAATGAAAGTAGAAAAAAAAATAAAGCTAAATGAAAGTAGAAAAAAAAATAAAGCTAAATGAAAGTAGAAAAAAAAATAAGCTAAATGAAAGTAGAAAAAAAAATAAGCTAAATGAAAGTAGAAAAAAAAAAAGCTAAATGAAAGTAGAAAAAAAAATAAAGCTAAATGAAAGTAGAAAAAAAACCAAAAATAAGTTAAATGAAAGTAGAAAAAACCCAAAATAAGTTAAATGAAAGTAGAAAAAAAAAATAAAGCTAAATGAAAGTAGAAAAAAAATAAGCTAAATGAAAGTAGAAAAAAAAATAAGCTAAATGAAAGTAGAAAAAAAAAAAAGCTAAATGAAAGTAGAAAAAAAAAAAAGCTAAATGAAAGTAGAAAAAAAAATAAAGCTAAATGAAAGTAGAAAAAAAAATAAAGCTAAATGAAAGTAGAAAAAAAATAAAGCTAAATGAAAGTAGAAAAAATAAAGCTAAATGAAAGTAGAAAAAATAAGTTAAATGAAAGTAGAAAAATAATAAGTTAAATGAAAGTAGAAAAACCGCCAAAATAAGTTAAATGAAAGTAGAAAAAAACCCAAAATAAGTCAAATGAAAGTAGAAAAAAACCCAAAAATAAGTTAAATGAAAGTAGAAAAAAACCCAAAAATAAGTTAAATGAAAGTAGAAAACCCAAAATAAGTTAAATGAAAGTAGAAAACCCAAAATAAGTTAAATGAAAGTAGAAAAAAACCCAAAATAAGTTAAATGAAAGTAGAAAAAAACCCAAAATAAGTTAAATGAAAGTAGAAAAATCCCAAAATAAGTTAAATGAAAGTAGAAAAAAAAAAAAAACAAATGAAATGAAAGGTGTACTTATGAAATGTATGTTTCAAGCAAACGGAAAAGTTTAAAGCTTTTCCTTTCACTTTGCAACAATTCAGCACCTGCATCCCATTCAATAAACATGTCAATATAAGGAAGCATGTGGAATCTGCTGCAATCATTATCAATAAAGAATGAGCTGAGTTTATTATAAATTGATGAAAAAGATTTGTTATTACTTGGTTTCTGTCGGTAAACTATAAATATCCCTTATGCTAGCTAGTTCAAAAGTGGATAAAAACGGTTGCTGCTCAGCAAACGGGTCATGATTCTACATTAAATGTATATAGCAACGTGATTCCCTTTCTAAAATTTAGATTTTGATATCCTTTTTTGAATTACTATTTTTCAGATATATTTCAAGGTTGTTTACATGTAATCACCTAAAATAAGTTAGAAACTCATTTTTATATTTCTTCCAAAAAAAAAAAAAAAAAAAAAAAAAAAAAAAGCATGGGTTAAAATATTTTTCCATAGAATGATCAGCCACTCCTAACCAGCAAGCATTAATAATCACTCATACTCAGACCAGATACCGTAAGGAGAGAACGGGTAATCATTTTTGTTTTCACATCTTTTTATGGTTGCTATCACTATTTATAAATGTATTATTGTTATTTATTCCCCAATCAATGAAATCGTCTCCAGCCTCACTTATGTATCCATGAAGCGAAACCTCAGCTGCACCCAGAACTTAAGTTTTGAATTGGATTTGATTAACAGCATGTTTTCATCTTCATAAAGTAAATTTCAGAAATTCTTTTTTTATTTCTTTTTTTCTTTAAATGGCCTAGATTACTGCCCTCCCCTCATCTAGTAAAAATGTTGAAACTTTACTTATAAATACTTATTGTAAAAATCAAAACTTTATTCATTCATTTCCAGTAAGAGACTAAGAAGACACACAACGCTGGATAGAGTAATGAACAATGCAATAAAGTAACGGACATTGCAACAATGAAATTTGAAAGTGTTGTTGTGGGCATTCCTAAAAGAAATCGGTTTTAACATCACCATAGACATCAACCTGACTAGCGTAGATTTTTTAGCCGTTCTCTAGACCTGACCAACAATTCAACTAGGCCATACCACAAACCCACCGAACAACTCCGGTACATCCACACCAAATCCTGCCACCCCCTCTCATATTTAAGAACCTTATACCCAATATTAGTAAACCCCCGTTGCTCTTGCAAAAGAGGTGAGACCTCCCCCTTGGGCGGAGGATGCACAGTCAACTCCGTTGTTTACGAAGCCATGGTTATATCCGGGGTGGATACCAAAAGGGAGGATATATACATCGGAATGACCCAAGGATCTTTTAAACAAAGACTCTACGCCCACAACAACACTTTCAAATATCCAAAAAAAAACACATAACCACACTGGCAACCCACGTATGGGATATCAAGAAGTCCAACACCCCCTACAAAATAGAATGGAGAATTACCGACAAGCCTAAATCGTACAGCCCCACCTCCAGGACCTGCCCTTTGTGCACTACTGAGAAATTCAGAATTATACAAGCTATCAACAATCCTTCCATAAACTGCATGAACATAAAAACCGAGGTCATCAGAAAATGCCCCCACAAAAGAAAATTCCTGCTAGCCCAATGGTCTGATAACAATATTACATAACCCACCAATCATCCCTTTAAACCAAATACTCCTCTAAAAAGATAGTAAACTATTTCTTAAAAATATACAAAATAACCAATCTCCCCAAGACCTCCCTAAATCCATAACAAAATTCCTATCTTTCTATTTACATACAAAATACCCCCCCCCCCCCCCGATAGATGTTACACATACCACGGGCGCGACTACATAAACCCCGCCTACCCTGATACAACCTAGTCCTAACCACAGATAAAACATTCATCAATAAACACCCCACCCTTTCACCACAAATAATCACATCACCCATACCTAAACAAACCCCATCCACCGCGGCTTATACATTTATCAGCAGATACCCCATCTCCACGTGACCCTCCTATCACGGTAAATACATGAAACCCCTTTAAACTCCCAGGAATACGTATACCCCACAGAACGAAAGAATCTTTGACTCCTATGAACCCCCCTGCTTCATACAGTCCATATAATAGATTCTCAAATCACCCACCCACCCCTGTATAAATAATTGAAGATGAGTGTACATACGTGTGTATATGTCCGTGTGTATGTACACGCACGTGTGTGCAGGTGTATGTATAAGTGCATATTATTAATAGAAAATATAAAATAATATTAATAAAATAAATAAAAGATTAAATTAATAACAAAACAAAAACACAAAAAATAAAATTAATAACCCCCCCTGTACATGTGAGTTTAGATGTGTGTACGTGCGTGCATACACATATGCGTGCAGATGTTGTATATAGACATTCATGTGGTTCCATGCACGTATGTGTATATAAGTTTAATTGCCGGTGCGCATGGAGGGAAGTACGCGTACGAGTGGAATAAAATAAAATAAGATAAATTTAATAAATTTTCTGAAATTTTAATATTATTAACACACCATCAATAAAATAGAAGTAAACAACCCCCACCCAGACACTAAACTTGTACCCCCTTAAACGGAAATAACAGATAGCATTCATCATTTCGTTTATAACCAATTTTTGTTTTCAACACTACTGGTTATAAACGGGACATATCAACCAAACACCGTTTTTTAATATACGGCTTTCTTCCCATTAAGATCCAAAAAATACGAAAACACCAATTCAATAAACAAAAATAAACAAACACGTTAAGTCCATAAAAATATTATTGCATCATCTTTTTCAGCACTATATCGAACAATTAATCAGATACATCAATTCATTCCCAAAAACGACAACAAAAAAGCACCCTAATTTCACAAACCCAAACTTCATAGCCACCCCTTTCGTATTTTTTCAGACTAGGTAAAACAATAATATTACAAATCCACAAAAGAACAGACAGATAAATAAATAAATAAAACTTGCTAGGGAATAACATGAAGGCCTTTCAACACGAACTAACATCGAACTCTCTTAAGTCTTAGTTAATCACTATCCCACACCGGATTTTTTCAGGGACCCCCTCAAAGATACACCGTTTTCTGTCATTGTTGATGCCATTCCCTATCGGGACATGACTACAATCATTTCAGCTTGCGGATGATTCCACTGGGCACAGAGATTTACTAAAGATGTCTAAATCTGCCCTTTTGGATGAAACCGCGGTACATTGCTGAAATATGTAATATACAGTATCTAAAATTATATATATATATATATATATATATATATATATATATATATATATATATAGATAGATAGATAGATAGATAGAGAGAGGGAGGGAGGGAGGGAGGGAGGGAGGGAGAGAGAGAAAATAGAGGGTAGTGTAACATCAGCGCAGTTCCAACGAGAGAAAAATGTATATTTAAAGAACTGAGGCTACCAACATTTGTAAAAAAAAAACTTTTCAACAATTGTTAGTTATTTTATTATTTTATTTTATAATTTTGTGATTTTATAACGCGTTTCAAGTCCCGTGCGACTCTCTTCAGATATATTTTCTCAAAATGGAAAATATATCTGAAAAGAGATGCACAAGGCTTGAAACGCATTATAAAATCACAAAAATATAACATAAAATAAACAATTGTTGAAAAAAGTTTTTTTTACAAATGTTGGTAGCCTCATTTCTTTAAAAATATATATCCACACACACACACACACACACACTTGTTTTTGTAAAAATCAATATGGGAACAATTAGGGGATCAGCATAATAGGGATAACATTTTATGGACATCTAATGGCATCATTAAAAGTGATTCTATGAGTCATTTGGAGACATTACCAATAATGTAATAAGAATGAGCAAAAACGGAAAGCAAATTTTGGAGAAATCTGAAATAAAATTAATTTCTTCAGGAATAAAAATGTATTTTGCATTTCTGTGTAGTATAATAACCAATGTGTGCTTTTGCAATTACATTTTTGGGCATATTTCACCCGAAAATTAATCTAAGCCTTTAGTTAGATGAGATGAAATAGTGTGCCACAAGAGAAAGCTTTGAAGTCTGCACTTGTGTAGCTTTTAAGCTTGTTATCTATAAGACAAATTGATGGTGACCCACAAAGGTATCTATTGTCTAGAAACAATAGCTGGTCTCAGCATAGGGATAAGATCATTTAATAAAAATGATACTTCATATTACGGATCAGACAGTGAAAAAAAAGTGTATTTTAACCGAGATGTCATATTAATAGAGTTCTTTGCACTACGTAGGAGAGGAAAATATTAATTATATTTATACAAACTGCGTATGTTGATACCAAGTCATTATATCAAAATGTTATTGAGAAGATAGAGAACGTTTTTAATGATATGTCTTTTTTTGCAAATAATAAAAGTGTTATAAGGACATCTGTCACTTCAGAAATAGAGAGTTATATTGACTAGCAGATTTACCCAACGTTGCACGGGTGTCAAATATGTTGAAACTAAGAATATTTGGGGAAGGTATGACCCCCCCCCCCCATTTTCTCTAACTTGTACAATTATTGTTCTTCTGGCAATTCGTTTATAAAAGAAAAAGAATTTGTTTGGAAAAAATCGTTTCCAGCATTAAATGGCCATAAAGACAAAATAAATCAACCCTCTATTATACACTAGCAGGAAAACCCGGCGTTGCTTGGGATTAAATGACGAACTCTATGTCCTTTTGTACTCCACATCTCATGCCACAATATTAGATTTTTAAAAATTATTATTATTTGTTACATTTTGTATTAAATTTTTGGAGTGGGGCTCAAAGGATGTACTCAGCATTGATTAGATAGCAGGGAGTCTAACAACATTTATAGAAATAATTTTCAGTAATTTATAGTCCCCCCCCCCCACCACCACCACGGATGCAAGCCAGATGTTTCTTTTGTGCACTCACCATCCAAGCACTGAACCCCTTATCAAAATTTGTATTCTTATTTCTTCATTTCTATCATTTTCAAGCTATGAATCAAATAAAGTAAAACATTATATGTCCTTTTTATGGATGTCAAGCATAAATGCAGACCCCACGATGATGATGTACCTCTTTGATCCAAATGAAATATACTTATCCAAGAACCCTGAGAATATATATGTGGTTATAGAAGCCTATCTCCTAAACCTTAGGAGTCTGAACAAATAAACAGGAACTATAACGTTATACTTATAGGTAGAAGTTCAAGTTATCAATAGAATAAAATAAAGTTGTCCGGCACAAATGCAGACCCTATGATATTCTTGTTCCTTCTTTGATCAAAATGAAATACTTATTCAAGTACCCTGATTAATGTACTTTCAGAAAATAATATATATATATATATATATATATATATATAAACAGCTATTTGTATGCCTAATTTGCATAACTATTTTTTAAACAGTTTATAACAAATTAATGTTTGGTGCTATTAATTTGTAATTTTATTTTCCTATATATATATATATGCAATAGTTTTGTCAATATTAACAGTCACTAATAAAAGTGATTTAATAAGAAAAAAGGATAAATTATCAACACCTGTCTTAAAATATTATGTTCATTAATTTTAAAAGGAAGGTAATTCAAATGAAAACTATTAGATTTTAACATTACAAACAATTTATATTAAAGATATGTATTACTAAAGGAGATTTTGTATCTGATTGTCTGAAGCCAAACCTATACTATTACTCCTATTAATTGTACTCAATTCAGTTTACTATATTATTTCAGACTAATGTACTATCTTTCAGTGCTTTATTTGAGGGTGGAGGTAGTGTAGTATCTTTTCTGTTGTCATGAGACCATTCTCCCAGGAATTACCTCTTTTTTTTTTTTCGAGGAAAGGTAGTGTAGTTTATATTTGTTCATCATGATACCATCCTCCCAGGCATTACCGTCTTTTTTCTTGGGGGGGGGGGGCAGTGTAATATTTGTTCTGTTGTCATGAGATCATCCCCCCAGTCTAGCAAAAATATGTGACCAGAAGGCGCATATATTTGCTTGCAACAATAAAGGATTACTGTATATGACTTACATCGACATGCCAAGGTTTCAACCTTACTGTCTCTTAAAAGTCCAATGGTTTTCTATATGGAATAAGGATTACTGTTTTCTTAACTTAATCCAAGTCAGCCACAGCACTGAGTAATGTATCATTAACCATGAGAACACCCTCTTTGTTGTTTTGGACAAAAAACAAACGATGTCTACGTTTGTATATCGATAGAAAATTGTTAACATAAAACAATAGAAAACAAGTTGCAGAATTTCTCAAACATTAACAGATTTATCCAGAAATGTTCGCAGCTGTTGTATATGTAAATGAATATATTAATGGGGTAATGTACACATACACATAGGCAGAAGAATAGTGTTCATATTATATTAGCTAACATCATGTTCTTTGTCCTCTTTCTTGAACAAAATGAGTATGGATGTTAGATATCTTCATTATTATGCGATACTTATCTTTTATAGCTTTTTACTGTTTACTTCAATCAATTGGTTTCACATTAAATTCGAGTTTTTAATTTTACATTCTTAGTTATGTGGGCCAGACACAAATAGCCATGCAATATTTTAAGTCAACAGAATGTGACCTTTAAGCAAAATATATATATATATATATATATATATATATATATATATATATATATACTAGCAGGACCCGTCGTCCGGTGTTGCCCGGGAGAAATATAAAAGAATGAATTAAAATTTGTAAACAGCCGACAGAATGCAAATAGGTCACATTGGATAGTTTTAGTGTTTAGAAAAAAATTTCTGTTTTGAATGGTGGAAAATCTATGTACACACGAAAAGGATTACCTTGGAGAGGAACAAAAATAGAAATTGCCACAGTGTAGAAGGATATCTCCTTCACTGACCGATTATGAAAAAATGTACTTCTGTAGAGCTGGGATATTTGTTCCATCTGTTATCTATTCTCTCCTCCATCATTGAAAGCAAATCCTTCTAGACTGTGTCAATTTTTATTTATGTTGTTACTTTAGAAAATATAATAAACGTTGGTGCATTTTTGCTAGATTAAGAACTTACGTTGTGTCTAACTCTGCTCTTGTGGGGAGTCAGGTAAATTGGATAGTTTTAAATTGAGAAATCATATAAAGAAAGTTTTAAAAGCCTTATCATAGTTATGTGCCATGTGTAATGAAAATAAATCGCATTTATGTAACATGCGTAACGGAAATAAATTTTATTTTAGGCACGTATGATTGAAAAGATAGAAGTACAAAGGAAAAGTTATGTAAGAAAAAAAATGTATTTAATGTATCCAATGAAGGTGGTCGATAATTACTAAATTAGTCACGTAAATTATATTTTACCAAAGTAAGATGGTATCGTATGTAGTATGAAAACTAAATCAATTCTGATCTGAAATAAGCAAATGAGGTGGTGAGTAATTACTATTTTAGTCACGTCAATTCCAATTTCGTATGGAGCTAGAAAAGCAAAACAAATTTGATGTGTTGGTCACTAAATGCTGTTTGAAGCAAGTATGAATGTAAATAGACGAAACTATGATTAGTTGGTATGAGCCACGTGTATAATATCTATTAAAAAAAGTGTTCAATGAAAAGTAGTATTTTCGCTAAATCGTTCTAATACATATGGTAAACCACAACTACGAATGTACTGTCTGTTAATGGAAAAATGACTAAGGAATATGCAATTATCAATCATTGTAAAACACCGAAAGTATTTACGGTTGAAAGAATGATGGTCTGTGTAATGTGGCAATGTGTTTGTGTATAATTATAGCGATCTTGAAACCGTAATGAAAAAAAATGTAACACCTAAATATTTAATTCGAAAGAAATCGATTGTTAATTTTGGCGAATAAAACATGTATTATTTGGTTTGAATAAAAATATTCCTTTTATGTTATGTTTATTTTTAATGTTATATAATTTAGAAGTGTACTTACTAAGGTTAGAAGTGGTTTTGTTATGCTGCGCGTGATGTATTTGTTTTAATGTAATCTGTTATTCTGTAACGTAGTAATGTTATGTGTTCGGAATAGCGGAATGATATTCCCGTAATCTTAACTCGGCAGTGTATCTGTTTAACAATTCCGAATAAAATAACAGTCTGGCGGTGTTATGAGTGGCCGGTACAGTAGATAATTTGCAGTAAGTATAGTGACCACTTTCTGTGGATGTTGTAGGTGAGAGAGTGAATTATCTAGAAATAAATGTAATAATTAATATATGTTGATCAAATTATGTGAAAGTTTCTGCATACACGCTTGCATGAATAAGAGTATTGCAGTGGGTATTGTAGTAATGTATGATGCATGTGGTTATTTTCTTACTCTCGCCAATAGTACAGGGGGGGGGGGAAGTCCACTTTATATATATATAGTAGATAACTAAAAGAACACCTCTCCCAGGTCGGGTAAAATTAATTCCCCCCAAATAAAACAGTTTTGCACCACTCTTATGTCCATTTCTGGAAATTAAAATCAACATGTAATGTTATTAAATTTTATGTCAAGAATCCTTATTTTAATTTTGATCAAAATCCATTACATGATTTTGATTCTAGAAAATATAAAAAATTTAAGGCTGAAGGAGTTTTAAGAAATTGAAATTCAGAGAATCTTGCTTAACTGGTGTCTAATGACTATGGATCAAATTCAATGCAAATCTGAAATATTTGAATTATCAAATGAGAGGTTGTGCCCATATTATGCCCCCCCCCCCCCCCTAAAAAACTTTTAAAATACTAAAAAAAACTGAAATATGGAGACTATTTATTAATTGATGTCTAATAGTTATTGTTAAAGTTTCATAAAAATCGAATTTATCTGAATTTTCATGAAGGGTTTTCACTTCGTCTTTGCCACCTTTGCATAAAACTAATTTAAACAAAATATAGCCAACATTTCCAACCCTTATGTCTTGCAGATGTGTTCCAAAATTCATAATGGTCAATCAATTAGTTTAGGAGTGAATCCTATGCAAAGAAATATATAAATATATACACATATCTAATTTAAACAAAATAAAGATGTTTCTACTTACTGCAACAGCAACTCATTAACCAATATCTGACAGTGAAAAGCTTTGGAGAAAAAACAAAAAAACGTCCATGTTTGATACGAAGACAGTACTATATGAAAGCTGGGTATTTTTGGGGAGGTGGAGTACTGCAGTGGAGGAAATGATGGTTTCCACTTAATGTAGAAAGCAATACTTTTCTATAAAAAGAATCGAGTACTTTCAGTTATCAGTATAAAAAATGTAAATAAATGAATAATTTCATTTAAATACGCAATAATTTATCACACTTTTAGTAGCAGTTTCGTTTTCTCAGTTGGATACCAACCATTGTGGTCCTGATTTCGAATCTCACTACATCTAGCGACACTGATGAGTTGGAGAAACAATGAAACATACGTTTGTAGCGAACTTTATAAAAAGATAATAATCTAAACAAATTTTTTATAGTTAAAATTCAATTCATAAGCGAATCAATCGTTTATGATCAACTAGATGAATCAATTCAGTGTAAAAGCTCAATATTTACTATACAATAGAGAGCTTAGTAAAGGTTTATAAATATCATTTATAACACATTTCAGATTGAAAAATATCCCAAACCATAAATTTACACGTTTCAAGAGAATTTTAATAGCAAACATTGATGAGTGAGCAATTAATTCACATCCCCCATCATCAGGAAATCATGAAAGAAATTTCAGTTAATCTGAAAAGAGAGTCACTCTTTCTCTAAATGCTCAGAGATATCATCATATTCGGTTGCACGTCTGTTTTACTTGCTGGCATGTGTTGGATATTAAAATCTATTAGAGGTTGAATCAACACACGGTGAGAGAGGGCGAGAGAAATACATAGATTGACAAGTGAAATTTGGTTAACTTGTTTAGTTAATTACAAATTATGGCTAATTAGAAGAATTAAAATGGAATTCAATCCGAGAACCAAGGAATATTTTAACATGTATTTTGCATAATTAAAATATATAGGAGAAAAGCTTTAGAGAAACAAATGTTGAAAAACTCAGTTTTAGTATAATATATATATATATATTCACTATTATATAATAACAACCAATGTGTATTTATTTGTATCTATATAAATATCCTTCCCGTCACACAAAAGCTGGCCAGTAAAAAAGTGCCGAACGAAACCATTTCAAGTATTTAAGGAAAGGCAAAAAGCAAATAGCAAATCAGATACCCTACCACACCGTCTGAAATAAATTTGGAAAGAAATCCTTCCTTATTTCCATAGTGAGACATGTTTTTTTTCTTTCATTTCTTCTTTTCTATACAGATTCATGTTTTTTTTAAACATTCCAGACATTTTCTTTCTTATTTCGTTTTAAACTTCACCGATTGATTATTTTATATGAATACATTAGTGCGAACACTGGCAAAGCATAATATTTTTCTTATTTTTAACAGACCGTGTACACTCTCTATGTATATATAATGGAGATTATGTGCAACATAACCAAAACTGTCACTACCTGCACCACAATTCCTCATTAGTATCTTATTTCAGATTATTTTATATACAATTTTTTCAACCTCAAGAAATAAGTCTTTATATTACTTACACGATTGATCTAAGCTAAAGTCTTTTAATATCACATTCCATTCATTTATACAGCAGAATAATAAATCATTGAGTAAATGGCTAATTAATATATTGAGTTTAAAAATCTGATTTTAATAAATAATTCATAAGTATCATTGATTTCTAATTACTTTTATACATATTCAAAATAATGTTGTGGATAAATCATAAAGGAAATCAATAAAGAAATGGTTATACTTTTATTATGCATTTACTTTCTTATTCAGTTAAATAAATTTTACAATGAAATAGAAGTAAATGGAACAGGCGTGTTACACACCCTGTTTTACATAAGTTTAATTTTGAATAATTTTAAATTAATGTTTCATTTGATTAATGTTAAATCAATTTTCTTTCAATTTACAAATAAATTAAAGTCATAAAAAAATAAATAATTTTATTAACTTTTTTCTTTCTAATATAGTAGTAGTCGTTGTCAAGTCATATATATCAATTAAAAACAGAGTAGTCGTCCATATATATAAATTAATATCTGAGTGACATTTAATTTACACCCTATTTTTGCAATCAAATTAGCTTTAAAATATTTTTTAACTTAAATTAAAAAATTAAAAAATGTAAACATGAATATTGAAACAAAAACATACATGCAACTTGATTCATTGATATTAATTTTATAATTTTAAATAAATGTTAGACAATTTCAGACTTATTTACTCAAAGTTGCTTAATTTTTTATTGAAATTTTTTACTTAATTAAATTAACTCAATATAAAATAAAATTGCTAAGCAAAAAAAAACAAAACAATTATTATCTGCTTTATTCTAAACTCTAAATGTTTTCTTGGGTTGTTTAAAACAACAGAATAGACAAATATGTTTGGCAGAAGGACTATTTAAAGAGAAAATTAATTCCAAGTTTAGATTTTTTTATATTTTGATTTGATTTTTATTACAGCAGTATTATAGTGAAACCTACTTTCTACTTTGCAACCTTTTTAACCACTTACAATTTCTTTACCTCTTTGTCATCTGTTTCTTCAGATTATAAATAGAATTATAAAGATGTTTAAATAAAAGATTTCCTACCTTTTGAATTCATTGGAGGGAACTTTAATCAGGGCCTTCCGATTAGATCACTTCAGGGAACTAACCAGAGACCGGTAGATCTTAAAAAAACGGACATGAACGACAACAACAAAAAAAAAAGCAACAAAAACAACAGATGCAAGGAATGAAAAAAAAAACAGGATGAGCAGAAGCACGAACAAGACATGACCAAGAGAAAAAGAGAATCATTAGCACATTAACGAACCATATACAAAAAATAACTAGTGAACAATTAAATTTTTTCCGCTTATCTAATACATTTAATACAAATAATGTCAGTGATAGGTTGGCGACTCATCTGCATAGCCGGTGATACAGATTAGTCAACTGTTCCGACTATTTTATAATCAAGTGTTTTCAGGTTCGTGCCAGTCTTCCTAGTTTGGTAAAGCTACTGTTTCTCCCTCACTACAGACAACACACAAGGCAACACTGCTTTTTGGTGGCTACACATGTCTGCATAGGTAATACCATTTTTAAACAATTTATAATTATCTAAGGAGCTGCCACCTAGAAAATCCACAAAGATGAGATTCAAACAGGATTTGAACACATGTCTTCAACGAGGGACCATATAAAGTTGGTATCAGTTTAACTTTATGCTTGTAAAAAAGTTCAGTAGGCTGTATTTCTTTTAGTGGTGGATGCGAATTGCAGATGTGCAGATGATAGTTGCTCGGCCAAAGGAAAAGGGGGGGGGGTGCAGATAAAAGTGAAAATATCTTTGGTTTTATTTTGGGTCATTCAGAAGTTTATTTCTCTTTGAAATAAAGTAAGTGTCTTGTAAAGACGGGGACTCGTGATGGGATGTTCACAGATTGTCTCCATGATAATCCCCTGTCTGGCTGTTATCTCCAGTAGATATCTCAAGTAGCATGTGCTTGGGTGGTGGAACAGTGACTGGTGAGAAAGACTGGAGTCCAGGATTTCCTGTCAGGGACAAAGGACCCCAAGGGATGGTAGGGGTGGGACCTGGCCCACTGGGCATGACAGGAAGTTTGTTTTCCTGAGAGCTGGGAGGTAGTTGAAGCTGGGGTGCCTGCTCAAGCAGGATTGCCCATCTGGGGCTCTTAGCTAAAGGATTGTGCTGGACTTACCTTTTTCTTGTCGGGCAAGGATTTCATTTTGCAAGTCTGTCATTCAACCGGGGTACACAAGTATTGTTTGCAACACCCAACAACTAAATCTGTTAATTGTTTATAAACTGGAGTCGTGATTCTACTTGGAATAGGAATTCTTTATTGCAGTGCTGACTAAATCGAACAACAACCTTTGATCGACACAACGTGTGGGACGATTACGACCAGTGCAGTGAACGCACGCATACATACAGGTTCACAATGCGCACCACATCTTACACTCAATTAAAAGTCAAATTTATAGAGATAATTTAAATCTCTTACTTTGTGAACAATCTATGTTCGTTCATAAACACGAGTCAACTAGATTTTCTCAGATTTGTCTCAATTAGAAATCCAGTGTATTTCGCCACTAAGTAAACAATGAACTATATTTCCGAAAATATTTTACATGTATTTCACTGTTTATGGTGAACAGACGTGTTTGTGTAGGTTAAGACCATTCTTAAATGAAACTGTTTATAATTATCTATGGATCAGGGAACATGGCTGTTTGAATAAAGTTTCATATCTGGCAGTTGAAATTCATTTATGCTGTCAGTGAATCAATCAAATTATTTGAGCAAGTAAGTTCATTCTAAAACTCAAGATCTTATATATAAAGTCAAATGAGATTTTCACCTATTTGCTTGACCGGTATAACTCCAAATAATAGCTACATATAAAAATCTGCTTTCGATGTGATTTAGCCTAATTATTTATATACGTTTTAAAAAAAAAAATTAGATTTGTTCAAATTCATCTTCTCTTTGATTACTAATTTCAGCATGGGAAAAGTACAAGTGACATTTGTAAATATAAAGAGCTCAATATCTTTTCAGTTAGAGCTTTATAACAACAATGAAAAGATTTAATTTATTTGAACATTTTACTGCAGTTTCATGATTATCCAATTCATCAAACATCTTTAAGGTTTTGCTTAACAATCTTAGACATTGGAATAAAACATTCAAATTAACAAGATACATCAGACTTCTAAAAAAAAAAAAAAACAAAAACATTTTTTTCTGACTGTAATTTGCATAATGCAATTATTTATGCTATCATCTTCGTAGCTAGAAACGTTTCAGTTTGAGTCGACAGTCGAAAATATTGTAACAGCAGATTTATTTGTATATTCACAGGATAGAACACTATTTTTTTTTTCATTGATAAAACTTTAATCTGCAACCTGTGGTGGTGTGAAGCAACTACCTCCCATATGCCGAGCCATTAGGTGGCAGATAGGGGAACGGCCTTCAGATGCAGAGGTTACCTGCGAATAACCAATAAGCAGTTCCGGACCAACTGGCAGTCTACTCAGAGGGCGTATGTGGGATATGCTTTAGTTAAGTATACCTTCGTGCAAGTTTACACATAACGGGTGTCAGTTGCCAGAAAAGCTGACTGACCGACTTGGTTGAGTGTGGACTGTTGACTTTGGTTGGTGACGTACTTAGTGTCGATCACGAAGAAGTGTTGGGCAACGAAAGGCATCCTTCATAAAACTTTAGCTCCAAATAAACCGTCATGGATATTTTCATACATGCAGATAGCCAGCTACCTGGATGGGGGCTTACCAGTGTGAATGATACCCCTCAACCTGCACGTTAATAAAAAAAAAGAAAAGAACCGATGAAGAAAAAAAAAGAAAACCTAAACATTAAAAAGGTTTGGTTTGTCTGTTTCATATAACATCAACTGATTGAATTATTTAATGCTTAAACAATTAATTAAACACAAATTGCTATTTTTTATCTATAGCTGTGGGTTTATACCCTTTCAAAAAGCATTAGTTTTAATTAAAGCGAATAAACCCAATAAGATATGAACTTTGTATACTTGATTTAATAATCTGCCAGTGAAAAAGAAAGACAATACAATTATTATCTCAGCCAAAATTTATAACAATCATGCTAATTCTGAACTCTGAATTAGATGTGTCATCGCCGGCCAGTGTCTGGTTGGAACAGCTCACAATGAACAGCCAATGACCGTCTGTTATGTTCATTGTCTTTGTAGATTGGTAATGGTCATCGACTTGCAAGATTACTAAGACCACATTTTAAATACAGTACTCGACATTTACAAATGGTCACCCATCTAACAACATAGGTGCAGTTTAGGACGAGTTGAAAAAAAAAAAAACATTGAAGTAGAGTATACTTCCTTCTATTCTCTAGTTCAGAACAGATCCGGCATACTTTCACCTCGACTTCAAGACATGTTTGTTATTGTAATAAACCTAAAAGGATTATACATAGGTCATCAATATTAATAACATATTCATTACCCATAATAATGACGAAAAGGTTACTACTGTTTTGTGAAACTGTATAAAGAAATGTAAGGAATTACATTTGTATGATTATAGTTCTCTCTCTCTCTCTCTCTCTCTCTCTCTCAGCATAGACAAGTACTTTGGCTAAGTGATGTAGTGAATGACAGCAAGACATTTACAACCGGATATAATTACTTAAGAGTTTGGTATTTAAGAATAGACAGGAAAAGAGCAGCAATTGGACCTCAAGTGCAATGGACAAAATTTAGATCTTTCTCAGAATCACAATCATGATTTAATATATATATATTTCTTTTCGATTTTAATACAAAAACAAATAATCTATCAAGGGGATCAATAACTTTCAAAATCTAATAACACTTGCTATTCCTTCAAATCATCATCGTTTTTTGGTTCTCAGAAACATCTGGTCCTTTGCCATTAGCCCTAAAGAGATTTCTGGTAAAGTACACAGTAGTTAACAGCTGAGAACTTGTAAACAAAAAAAACAAATAATTCATAGCAAACGTAGTCAAATTAAATTCTCTATCGACCTGTATACTTTTAATGTGTTGAAACTGTAAGATTTCTTTTTTATTTCAGAATTTTATTTAAATGCTGAAAGACACATAAAAACACGGTGGCTGAGATTGTCGCTTAACCCCTTAGATGTTTTTTGTTTCAAATATGACAATCCAACAAAATGCATATTTAATATAATATTTAATGAAAATGTGTCAAACTGCAACTTGTTTCACATCTGCAACGAGCCTGTTGGAAAGTGTGAGTAGGTATTAGTATGATGTTGCATCAACAGACCCGCTAAATAGGTAATCAGTATCTTCGATGTCAAACCAAAATAAAAAAAAGCATTTAAGAGTTAACTTCTCTAAACTTAGGTGATTAAATGTGGTTTTACAAGCATTTACTTTTTTTTAGGGGAAGTTTTTTTTTTATTTTTTTTTTTTAAACATTTTACCCCAAACAAGGCATATCACCACTGTAGTCATAAAGAGTTACTGAGAATTTGGGTGTGGGTTTTGGGTGTCATCCCAAGTTGGTAGCAGTGTAGCGAGATGTCTGTTTACATTAGTTTTAAATCTCTGCATGTCGGTACTGTCGTGGAAACGGAGCAGGGATGGAGTTCCCAAGGCCAGCGCACAAGAAAAGAAGCTATTGGAATAGAAGGCTCTCTGACATCTTGGGACCTCCACAGTGAATGGATGGGATTTAGCTGATTATCGAGTTGGTCTAGTGAATTTACGCCGAAGGAGCACCAGAGTAGCTAGTTTATTGGAGCATTGCTTGCCACTCGGACTTAAGGTTAGTAGTAGGTAAAGTTGTTTATCTTTTTACTATATTTTCAGTATGAAGTTAACAAAAGTTAAGTCATCACCCCAGTCACCATTTTGGTTTCGTGTATCAATAAGACACACGAACATCAAAATAAAATTCTGAAATAATTTTTTTTTACAGTTTTCACACAAAAATATACAGGTCGGTAGAGAATTTAATTCTACTTTATCTGTTAAAAATTATTTATTGTTTTTCTTTTTTGTTTAAGAGTTCTCGAATGTTAACTATTCTGGACTTTTACTGAGATTTATCTCTCCTAGACAGTGTACAAAAAAGAGTCTCTAACATAATAGGTCCCAACACTGTCCACCAAGCTCCAGTCCCTGTCTCATCACTGCAATGTTTTACAAGCACTTCAACGGAATTTACTCCAAAGAACTTGCTATACTTATGAACCCCTCCCCCCCTCAACAAACTCGTCAATCAGCAAAATCACACCCCTTCACGGTAGAGATCCCCAGATGCCGAAAAACTTTCTACTCTAATAGCTTCTTTCCTTGAACTGCTTGCCTTCGGAATTCCCTCCCTGCTTCTTGTTTCCTCGATTGTACCAACATGCAGGAATTTAAATGTAGCGTGAACAAACATCATGCTGCACAACTCTGAACTTAGGATGCCCGTATAAATATGGCCCCCAATTACCATTATTCTCTTATGTCTCGGTGACAATGTGCCTTGTTTGATGTCAATAAAAGTAATAAAAAAAAAAAGTACATTTTTGAAAAATAAAAAAAAATTTTAATTGTAAAGATTCCAAGATCAATGTTTGATGACATTCTCTTGGTAGGCACTACCTCTAATTGATCATGTGACATTTGTTAATGCTGTTTATTGAAATGTGACGTTGCTAGGTTACATGGAATTTGTAGATGCATTTGGGCCTTTCTGACCTTCAAGGATTGCATTTTCATTTGGATTCAGGTCAGAGGATCGACTAGACCAAGGTTTCTCAATAGGAGCTATATGATCCCGAGATATTTTAATGGGCCACACAGCCAAATTTGATAAATGGGTGGGGGCATGAAGGGCCACAGAAAGTTTAGGATATAGAAAATATAAATATATTTTATAATTATGATTTAAAATTAATATATATATAATTTATTATCAAATATTAAATTAAAATCTGATGCTAGGTATCCTGTGTGTGTGTGTGTATATATATATATATATGAAGAAATTTTTTGTGGTACAGAATTTTATCAAAGTTTTAAATAGAATGAATGTCTTCCGACGATTAAATTACTAGAAATTTCCTCTTTTTTTTTCTTGTGATATTGTCCTCGACTCGCGATGACTCCATTCATCCTATTTAAAATTATATATATGTGTTCACAATACAAGCATGTGCTAATGAAAGCAAAGTAATAAGTCAAAGAAAATATAATTCAATAAATCATTTATTGTATGCGGACCCGACTATGAAATAGTGTTCATCAAAACGTATTCAAAGTAAGTGTAGATGGAATGATGTATGTGTGCGTACATCGACGAGATAAAGTGTCCATTGGGAAATTCTATAGTAAAGAGTCTGAGTATTGTGTACGTATACGTCTGAGTGGAAGAAAGTTCTTACATACCGGGATAGTGTCCCATGTGTGAGCCCATGGTGATAGCAGCAGTCAGACGGTCTGGCTGATGTTATCTGTAGCAGGTCGTAAGAGAGAAAGAGTCTGTGCATCCCTTTTTATAAGAAAGATCAGGCATCACGCAAGGAGATAAATCAGTTCGACGCCACCTTGTGGTGTGTGTAATTATGTTTGAGAAGGGAGTTAATGCTACAAATTTTGTTCTTGCAATTTTGTCATCTGATTTGTGCAAAATGGCTGCTTTTGCTATTGAATTTCTTAAATTTTAAAACTCTGAATTTGATGTACGGATCTGATGCTTTTTGATAACAGTAACTACCATGCAAAACGTTAGCCTGACCGAATAAATTGTTTTAAGTTATCAACGTTTTCATGGCATAACTTTGAGAATCCTTCATACAATATGGAGAAGTAAAGCCCAGATAAGACTTTGGCGCATCCTTACGTTGTCAGACGGAGACATGTAGCCTCATGGCCGACTTATGTTCTTGTCTTTCAATATTTATTTCCTTTTAGCAATTGCTAATTTTCTGTAATTTTCACATTTATTTGTTTGCCAATAAATCTTTTATTGGATATATTAGGTAAATAAATGAGTTTATTCAAATAAAGTATTTGTCCAAATTCTACAACTGCTTTTTTTTTTTTTTTTAACTTACTGATGAGTCATTACTTATCAAGGCTAAAAGCCACTTGAGGATAAGGGTTAATGAGATGGATGGATTGTCAGTTTAATGATGAAGAATATTATGAAAAAAGTTAATGTTTTGATACCATAGTACTATACAATCTATTTCAATAATTGTATTAAGTTGAGTGATGGGCAAGGGAGATAAGATCTTAAGTTAACATGAAGGGGTCATAAAGAACTTACATTGGATTGAAAGGGGCCATAGCTAGAATAAGGTTGAGAAACACTGAACTAGACCACTGAAGCATTTACATTATTCAGAACTATTTATCAGTTACCCCCCACTCACCGAGGATAACCAATTATTATATTGTTCAGAACTAACCATTCACAAGTTACGTTTTCTGTGTGATTTGGGTCATTATCGTATTGCACAATCCAACCCTCCCCAAACCCATAGCGAAACACCAAAGGGGACAACACCCCAAAACCATGATACTTCCATTGCGAGCATTGCATTTTGTTTTTATCGATCATATCCACGTCCATCTTTTCTCTACACATGATAAACTGCGTTGGGATAAAGGAAATTAAAAAAAAAAGAAAGAAAGTGTCATCTTGTTTTTGTCGGGTAAAAATGATCTTGCAGATCTAATTAGACTTCTGGAAATGCTCAAAAGTGAACTGCATCTGAACTGCACCATGATTTTTTTCAACAAAGGTGTTTTCTGTTGGGGGAATAACTAAGTTTACTTATATCGATTATATAGTAAAACTGGCTTCACTTGGCCATGTCAGTTTTATGGCATATCAACCCTTTAGGGTTTCTTTAACAGTGAAACAAAACCTATTGCAAATAATTCATTGGATACGATTAGATGAGCGGAAACTGTTGATTGATACATTCCCTTAGTTCATTAGTGCATAAACACTATCGATCCGATTGGATTTGGGTTGGGCATAGAATGCCGTTACAACAGATGAATTAACAAAGGCCGTTTGGAATCGTACTAAAGCATGCTGAATTGGTCTTAGATGGGGTAATTTCAAACATCCATTAATTGTTACTATATAAACAATAAATGTTTGGTTATGTTTTAAATTTTCATTTGCAGTTAAGTAATTAGCATCTATGCTGATGATACCATTTTCTATTCTGATGTTGCTTCTCGCCCATCTCCCTGAGATCAGTTGGAATATGCAGCTGATCATAGCACATTAGAAATAAATATTCTTTTAATAATAAATACAAAAAAAACTCAGATTTGGACCATGTAAATACTAGACAGAAAGACAATTTGATAATAGAGCAAAAATTTCATTCACTAAAGTTTTCAACTTGGATTTTTTTGTGAAAGACACCTTGAAACCCTATATTAAGCACATGAGTGACCATTTTCTTTAAGATGGAACTATCTTTATCAAGGGAGGCGCGAGAGCACTCTATCCCTTAATAGACTTCAAAAACGGCCTAAGCTGGAAATCTCATTTCTTTGATCAATCATAACTCAAAAACCAATAAACCAAATTAGTTAAAACTTTGCACAAATTTTTTTTATTATAGGTTCTATAAGTTTGTAGAATTTCAGCATCATTAGTCAAGGCAACCCAGAGATTCAGAAAGGTCAGGCATGATTTTGTGTTATCCGTGTGTACGTACGTACGTGCCACCCTGTATCTCAACTATTTGATGGATTCAGATGATTTTTGGCAGAGATAGCGGTTCTAGGGTCTAGTTGATGGCATTTAAATTTCAGTTCACCATATACCTTAGTTTTCCAGAAAATTCCAAAATACCTTAAAAATGACCATTGTATTGAGCCAACGCACACACAGACACCAACGCATGCATTGAAAAAGTATTTCACAGTTCTCTCTCTCTCTCTCTTTCTCTCTCTCGTCGTTCAAATGTTTAACCGAAGAAAAAGTGCATAAACATCTTCTCCTTCCACGCTGAAGCGACAGTAGCAAGCGGGGTCAGTTAATGGTTTAATTAAGTTAATTTTGATCTATTTAACAACTTCATTTAGTTAGCTCAGTGGTAAAGTCGCTGATTTTCAGCTAGATGTTACTATTTCGATTCCAAGTCTCTATGTCCAATTTATTTGTTGTTTATTTATTTATTGAATTTCTTTAGGAGCGTGACACACGTACGTACACTTTAGCGTATTAATATATAGATATGGCGGTTTCAAGGGAGGGGGAATCCTATTTTCACAGCATTTCTTTTTTTTTCTCCCCCCCCCCCATTTATCGACATTAAATGTTCCCTTAATTTCCATTAGAAAGAAGACGACTTGGTCAGTGGCTTAAATGTCAATAAAAACAATTCTGTATTTTTTTTATTATTAATTTAATAAAACCTTATGAGAAGGCATTGTATTGAGGCCTAGCCTTTACAAAAGTAGTGACATTCCATGAAAAATGCCAGTATACTCAAATCATAAGCCCTTAATAGGGTTAAGATGAAAATTCATATACACTAAACACTAAATGTACAAAAGCAAAGAAATTCCAAAATTTAGTGTATATGAATTTTCATCTTAACCCTATTAAGGGCATATGATTTCAGTATACTGGCATTTTTTATGGAATATAAATAGAGATACATAATATCGTGCACACCAAATGTGAAAAACACCAACATTAAAAAATAAATCGCCTGCCACCGAAAATAGTGACCTAACTTGAAGTAGCCGGGAGGGGGGGGGGGAATTAATGACACAAGAGAAAGAATTGTACATTTATATAGAGAAAAGGTTAAATTTTGTTCACGTCTAAATTTTTATTAGAGATAACCAAAATAAACAGGATATCACAAGTTTGAAATTAAAGGGAATTTCACTACATTTACACATTTTCACACTCTAAACAAGATTGCTTTGTGATATCTGCATTGAGTAAATTTTGCTCATTAAAGACATCTAAATGAGAGCGTAACTCTGAAAAATTATGTTGGTGAAGGTCGGTATACTTGATATCGCTATACTTGATGTTCATACATTTTACCATTTTAATTGTTTTGAAGTATTTGAGTCTTATTAAACGTTGCACATGTGTTTCAATTATGAACCCGTCCAGGGACAGGTATTCCAGCTAGTTATAAAAAAATATTTTAATAACTGGCATTTCGGTTGTACCCTAGTTTTGGAAACGATTATCAACTTTTATATATTCTGGATATCCTTTAACAAAATATACATGGATTCTCTTGTAAACATGCACTATGAGGTTGCATGTTTAGTGGGTAACATAGTTGCAATGCATGTAAATAACAGACTTACTGCAGGTGAGTAATATTTAATAAAAAGAGAGACAACACAGGAAATTGGAAATATATCTGCTCTGGAGTTTAGGCCACCCAGAATTCTATTTGTCCACTTGAGAAAATAACGTTTTTTTATATACGAGGTTACCTGCTGTGATTATGACTCACTTGAAACGTTTCGAAAATAATGACCAGCTAGATACAGTGGGTTTCTTATGCCCATGTTTTTCAAGTGGATGCTGGTTGGCCATTATGTTAAGTGATCAGTTTCTGGGTAGCCAGATAGCGATGGCATGGTTCGAGAAGAGAAACAGATGTAGTCAGTTCCGGTGACCAGCTGAGAGTGACTGAGAAAAAGACCGAACATCTAGGATTTCTGGTCAAAAGTAGATATATTGAGAATATGGGATAGGGATGTCAATGAGAGTTGGCCCTCTGGGGTTTGAGGGTCAGTTTGGTTTTCTGGGGTCTGACAATAAGTTGAATTTGTGTGCTCTCTAAGAAAGTGGACCATGGGTTTACTTTTGGCAGCCTCGTAAGTCTCACTTCCCTTATTTTGTCATTTAGTCCTCACATTCCATGAGTGATGTTTCTGACAAAGGGGGAAGAATTGCTGTTTTCTGGGTCAGAATCTATCCATCTAACACTCATTGTTGGCTGGTATTTGACCTTGAAGTAGTATTTCTTTTTTTAGCTCCTTACATCAAGTGGCTTCATGTTTTATCTGGAGTGATTTCCATAAAAAAAAAAAAAAAAAAAAAAAAAATCAAGATGGGTCCTAAGCCATTGGACTTATGTTTTGATTTGGTCGGGCTAAGATTTCTCATTTGCAAGCTGTTGTTCAGTAGAAAAAAACGAGCATCATTGTACCTCCCAAAGATTAAAACTTTGTTAATTGTTTTAAATTTGAGTTGCAATTTTATTTAGAAAAAGAATTCTTCTGTTGCAGCATTGACTGAGACCACCAAGTTGACACTGTGACTAGTGTCGGAATCAAACGACTTTGGACCGGCACAACGAGCGGACGATCACAGCCTGTACAGTGAATGCACTCAGAGAATGTTCATACTCTTATGAAATTAACAGTTTCTTTACAACGTAAAACTCTTGGCTTAGCATTGTATTGCTAGAAAAGTTTTTATTGTCATTTCAAGTTGATTGTTCATAAAAGAACACCAAATTTAAATATCAAATTAATGTATTGAAAAGAAAAATGGAGACAGCTGCCATATTTCAAGATCAGCAACAACACAATTAATATCAGATACATCGAAAATTGGCAGTTAGTCTTGTGATTTAAATGTAACAAAACCACCTCTGACCCGTTGAGTCAGTATTTGTTTCTATATTATTAAATAGATCATTTTTAAATGACATTGATTCATAATCATTTTTTTTTACAAGAAAGTATTTATTTGAAAATGGATGATGTCAAAAACGATGAATGGTAGCTTTTGGCAAATTCTGAAAAGTAAAACTCATTCTGCGAGTCATCCATTTTCAAGTAAATATATATATATATATATATATATATATATATATATAATTTATTTAGATACTGTATATTACATAATTCAGCAATGTACCGCGGTTTCATCCAAAAGGGCAGATTTAGACATCTTTAGTAAATCTGCCCTTTTGGATGAAACCGCGGTACATTGCTGAATTATGTAATATACAGTATCTAAATAAATTATATTAGCTCTCTTATATGATCGAGTACTTTATTTGATTTCTTTTAATATACAACCTGACACACACACATAAATATATATATATATATATTATTCGTTTCTCGATAATAATCATTAATTTTATATCTGCTCTTCCCCCCTCTCAATCATTTACGTCATTCGCTCCCTTCCACTACTACTTTTATTGCTCATCCTTTATTTACATCATCCATTTCTCTCATCACTTTCGATAAAGTGTGCACAGTAAGAAGAACATCAGAATTTTAGTAATATACTTTTAAAATGGCTGGAGATTTTGAAGAAAAATGAAGTAATGTTGCTTGACTGTTAATCAACTTTGGGTGATGAAGTCAGAAATAAATATTGAAAAATCTGTTACATTAAATTTATATTCATTACTAATGAACAGGATTTTGACAGTGAAAAAAATTGAATCTGGAAGTATTACACTAATACTAGAATAAACAATTTTTGAAAAAGCTTGTTCATTTTAAATTATACTTCAACCTGTCTCTAACATCTGTTCGGACAAATTTTTGTAGTCTTAAATGGATCTCAATTCTTTCTAACAAAATATAAGTTTTTTTTTATATTCAGCATGGTCTAAAAAAATACCTATCTATATTTGAAGTTTGGATTACATATATTATTTCAAGATTAAGTTCTGTAACATTTACTAAAATTAACAGACCGACATCTAACATTTGCTGAGGGACTAGTTGTATGGTTTATCAACACCTTATGGGTCATTTCATGCTAAAATAATTTGTGTTAAAATTTGAAGGAAGGAAAAGTAAAGAGACTAATATTCGATTTTATAGTTTTTTTTTGTAAATAAAAAGTATTGTATAACTTTGTACATTTAGAATATTCTTTTCTAATATATAAAGAAAAGTCAGTTGGATTCTCGACTTTAAACCTATATAGTATTGCATGACATATCGATATTTGTTTTGGACTAGTGCTTTCATCCTTTTTACTCTTGTAACATGTTCTTTATACTAAAATAATCTAATTCGCTTCAGTTTCTTTCAGAAAATACTTATTCCGCCTAGGAAATTTTCTAGAATGGGAGCATTTTTACTTTATGATCTAAACAGCTCCAGCTGCTTACATATGAAATTAATAAAATTTTATCATTGCTCTGCCTGTGTCCGATTTCAGATAAACAATAACATTTTCTTGAAATAAATATTATCCTTTTTTATTTCTTCAAATTAGTTGTATTTCTTAATAGTCGGTAAACAATTTACCCTTAAAAAGATTTACATTGTTTTTACACTGCCATGATGTAAGTGGCAGACATTAACTTCGGTATCATTCATCACAGGGTTTAATAAGACTTCTCGTCCATTCACAGTAAGCTATTTACCTCATTTACTCCAACAAAAAAATTAGTTTTCCTTCATTTAAAACGCACACAAACTAGATACACTCATTTAAAAACAAAACAATTTCGAACGAAAACTAAATTTTTGTTTCATTACATTAGAAGATTAAATCTGGAGAGTATAGGGAAATGCGTGCAGAACAGGAGACTTCAATGGTATGGCTATGTTGAAAGAATGGATGAGAGTTCTTGGGTTAGTAAATGTATAGCAATTGTGGGAGCAGGTTCAGTTTACAGGGAAAGCCAAGAAAAATATGGAGGAAGTGATAAAAATGAACTTGAGAGAAAAAGGGATAAATAAAAACCTGGCAGAGATAGGTTAGTTTGGAAGTCAATTTCTTAAAGCCATGTAAAATGGATGTTAAACTAAATATGATGATGCTAGACCACACCTAGCCAGAAACAAATACTTACAAACCAACTACTAATATCTGTCAACTAAATAATAAATCCCTTAAAAAAAAAAAAAAAAAAATTTCCATGCCTATAAATGAGGGGGAGGGGCGTTCACTATTTTTTTTTTTAGTCGGTGTAACTGAAATTAATACTGTATTTCTTCCATGTTCACAGGCAGTGGAAACAGCATTCTACATTAAGGAGAGATTTTGGTTGATACATTACACAATAATGGTGTCGTTTAAACATGCTTTTTCTTTGGTTTAAGAGCACAAATAAACTATAATATTTCGTATTTGTAGACTTCAGTTTATTGCGATTTTTAAACTGACCTGAATTAAATTTTATATACGGAACAGTGTTAAAGTACTATCCATGATACTTTCACAATGACGCGTCAAACATTTATCACTTTTTAAACTTAGAATATAAAAACAATAAAAGTGTCAGTCAAAGTTCGATCATTCAGCAGAATCATATCATAGTCGGCTTAATGTCCATTTTACATGCTGGCATGTGTTGGACGGATTTTAGAAATTAACTTCGAAACTAACCTATCTCTGGACAGATCTTTATCCCTTTTTCTTAAGTTCATCCCTATCACTTCCTCCTATGTTTCCCTTTGGTCTTCCCCTGTGGGCTGACCTTGTTACCTCAATTGTCCTACATCTATAGACTTAGGAACTCTCATCCATCCTTTCAACATGGCCATACCATCGAAGTCTCCTGTTCTGCATGTATCTCCCTATACTGCCCAGATTTAATCATCCTGAGCTTATCAGATCTAAGCCTGTCTTTAAAACTCACATTACACATCCATCATATCATTCTCATATCATTTCTCTTCATGCAACGCATATACTCAACCCTCACTGGCCAGGTTTCATTTCCATACATCACACTGCATACATAAGCCTGATAGACTCTTCTCTTGGTCAACCGTGGTAACACTGCTGGTTAGTAATGGCCAAAGTTTTCTGAACTTACTCCATCCACTTCTAATTCTTGCAATTACACTAGCACCTGCTCCACCCTGTGCTCCAATGGTATCACCAAGGTAACAACCCTTATGAATAGCCTCAATAACTTTGTCATCCACATATATTTTCTCCACATCAGAGTTCTCATTTGTCTCCATTGTCTTACGCTTCTTGCATATAAACTAGTTATCCTCTCTCAACCTACCAGTAATTCCACTGCATTTCGTGTGCACCCAATGCTTACAGGTACAATAAAAAATGAGTTACAACAAATTGAGCAGGGGAACTTTCCTCTTTTTGTGGGGCTTTCCAATATTACAACCACTGATCATCACTTTGGTTTTGGTAATATTTACTCTCAGACCTTTACTTTCCAGAGCATTCCACAAACCTAACAAGTCGACCTTCCACTGTTTCATAAACCAAAAATAAATGCAACAATTTAGAAATATTTCAGTTACAAAGTATAAACAAAATTTTGTTTTTGTCCCCCCTCCAAAACAAAAAAAAAAAATTTGGTTATTTTCCATAATAGTGGCTCCCCCGAGAAACAGTTGATTTTGGATCTCTAGGGGCACAAACCAACCATAATACTCAACTTTACTTCTGGTTAGAAATTACTTTCACATTTTTAAGGTTAAAAAAAAACAAACTTATTCTAATTTCCAATGGACAACTTATATGTATCTTTTATATAAATTGAATTTTTATTTGAATTATTTCTTTTATTAATCGATTCCTTAGTGAAATACAAAAATAAAAATAAAATAGGTAAACATTACTATATTTCGAATTATTATCAATAAGTCCATCTGGATACACCAGGTAAATACAGCTAATGTTTTATATAAACATGTGGTATACATCATATAGTGTGTATAAAAATTGTATTAATCATTTCAGCTTATTTTGATATATAAGTAAAAGAATACCCGTCTCAAGACAGGTAAAATTAATTCTAAAATTCTAAAGTCTTAAGAAAAAACTGAAATTCGGTGAATCTTGCTTAATTGGTGTCGAATGACTATGGAAAAAAATCAATACAAATCTTAAATGCTTGGATTTTCAAATGGGAAGTTGTGTACATGTTATTCCCCCTAAAAGAACCTTTAAAATACTCCAAAGAAACTGAAATTTGGGAAATATTTATTTGTCTAATACCTTTTATTAAAATATATAAGCCACATTACTCACTCTTATGCCTAGCAGATGTGTTCCAAAATTCATAATGATCAGTTAATTAGTTTAGGCATGAGTCCTGTACATACAAATATATAAACATATACACATACCAAACTTTATATACATATATATCAAATGCATAAACACCAAATTCCAATCCACATATGCACGCAAACACAAAGAATCAAAATGGATATTAAAACTAAACGCACACAAATCAGGTTCGAACTCCAACACGGGTGTTTTCAATATGTTTGCACTTTTTACAGACTGAGAAAGATCTTGTTTTGGCTATGCACAAATTATTTGTGCTCGGCTGTAATAAGAATATGAGACAAGTGTACATAGAAAACTGGATACTAATAATATTGCGGTTCAAACATACACTTTCACGTAAAGCTGCTGGACGTGTGTAGACACGACGTCATCAAAGGACAGTTGAAATAAGTGTTGTTCACATTTGATACAACAAACGAAACAATGAGAAAAGAAATCTTTCGTATTAATTTTTTTATAAAAAAATACATTTTTTGAAAAAAAAAAAGAACCGAACTGTCAAGAATATTAAATGCTTATAATTTACATTTTTGTTTTACTAAGGAGTCACCATCTATCAAGGTAAAAGCCACTCGAGGATAAGGGTTAATGAGATGTTAAGCTGCCAGTTGAATGATGACGAATATTATAAAAAGATTGAAAATAATAAATAGAATGAATACAATTTGTTGACTTATGGGGACGGTCCATGAGAAGTGTTTGACACTAGATTTGAAGATGACCATGTTGTAGACCGCAGGGAAATTCATGGAAATTCTGTTTGATGTTAGGCATGCAAAGGAAGAAAGGAAAGTTCTTTGCAGTGGTGATAATAAGAGGAATTCTTGCTGTAAAAGATTTACAAGGAGGAACCAAAGATTGAAGCTCAGCTGAGCACTTCCCGTGGAAATAATGACAGAGCAGAGAAAGACTAGCAACGTTTCTTCTGTGAGAAACAAGATGTAGAGAACAGAAGAGATTGCAATATCAATTTTGAACTCTGTCAAGGCAAGAAAGAGTGCCCTGAGTGGCACCTCCCCAGATGTGGCAGCAGTGCTCTACCTTAGGACGTATCTAACTCTTATATAGGTAGAGAGTTGCATCAGAAGTCGGGTACTTTCTGTATAAATATATAGTAGAATAATCCAACAATTTTCCTAGACCAGCAACAGATTGGATGTAAGTCTTCCATTTTAAATCTGGAATTAAATGCTTTTGTTTTACATAAAACTATTTTTTTTTTTTTTTTTTTTAGCCAGCTGGACATTTGATGAAACTTCCTGATGCGTGCATGTTGGTTTCGAAAAGGGACATTTTATTAATTATTATTTGCCTCATATTTTCCTTCAATATTTTGACTATCATTGTTTGTATTTCACAGATTGTTTTTTAGTTTAATAAATAAATTTCAATTATTTTTATTTATTTATCTTTAATGTAAAGAAGTTCATCATTTTTAGCTGGGAAACACATTCTATGTACATTGTATATACACGATATAGAATATGCTCTTTATATCATCATTCACTTGTTAATCGGGATCGAGTTTACAACAGCTATATCCGTAGTGACATGCTAGTGAAGGCTGGGTTCCCACTAACTTGGTCTTACTGAGGATGCAGAGAAATGACAGGGCTATGGTTCGGGTTAGGATTAGTGGTGTTCATCTTGATAACAGAGTTCTGATTCCCTGCTATTGAGGCGGAAGATACCCAGACTGGAATCAACTCTACGTTGCACCTCCCATAGTGGTATGGACATGTTGAATAAAGCTCTAGTTGGATAAACATCTTACTTGAGGGTAATAAAGGAAAAGGCAAGCTAAGGAAGACTTGGAATGGTTCAGTGAAAGATGACCTCAAGCAATGTCACATCGAAACCAGCGTAAATAATAGAATTTAATAGAAAAAGTCACTTTGTACCATGGTCAACATGCAACCCACATCTGATGTGGAAAAGACAAAAAAGAAGACTGAGGAAAAAAAAGACAGAAAGAGACAAAGAAGAAGAAGGAGACAAAGAAGAAGACGGAGACAAAGAAGAAGACGGAGACAAAGAAGAAGACGGAGACAAAGAAGAAGACGGAGACAAAGAAGAAGACGGAGACAAAGAAGAAGACGGAGACAAAGAAGAAGACGGAGACAAAGAAGAAGACGGAGACAAAGAAGAAGACGGAGACAAAGAAGAAGACGATGACAAAGAAGAAGACGATGACAAAGAAGAAGACGATGACAAAGAAGAAGACGATGACAAAGAAGAAGACGATGACAAAGAAGAAGACGATGACAAAGAAGAAGACGGAGACAAAGAAGAAGACGATGACAAAGAAGAAGACGATGACAAAGAAGAAGACGGAGACAAAGAAGAAGACGGAGACAAAGAAGAAGACGGAGACAAAGAAGAAGACGGAGACAAAGAAGAAGACGGAGACAAAGAAGAAGACGGAGACAAAGAAGAAGACGGAGACAAAGACGACGAAGACGACGAAGAAATACCATTCAATTTGTCTCATGAAGATCTATAAATAATGTACCATATTTGAAATAAATCTGTGTTGGTCATTATCTACACTTGTTAATTTGACATGGAATAACCCATTTAACTATCTATAGAACAGGAATGTTTGTAGCAAATGACAAAAAAGTCTGAAATCGAGATGAATTTCCCAACCTAGGGGCCATAGCAGCATAAAAACTTATAACAACTTGGATGATGTGATAGTGATAAGAAAACCACATCAAAACAATTTATAGTCGAATCGATTATTTTCGGCATCTTTTGATCAGTTTCAACTGAGAAATTCAAAATTAAGAAAAAAGACACTGAGTGTGCATGTGGGTGGAAGGAGACAGGTAACCATTATTTGATGAAACAAGTCATCTAACGCCCTTACCATCATAATAAATTGTGTGATGTCTTAGCCTTCAAGGCAAAATTAACATTTTCAGAGAGAACTGTCATGAGATGGAAAAGAAAAGCAAGGCAATACAAGGCGGAGAGAGGAAGAGGAAGGGAGAAAAACAAGAAAGAGAAAGAAAGTTTAAGCGAGAGAAAGAAATAAAATCTTGTCAAATAGCGACGAAAAAATAAGGAGCTAAATCTCTAGCGATTTGGCAGAAATCAGCTTTTTTTATTTTAAAAAAAAGCAGATTTTGACCAAAAATCAGAAAACTCAGATCCATAGGCAGTTCTAAGGATTTAAGCATAAATCCGCTTTATCTGTCTTAAAAAACGCAAAATTCTACTAAAAAGCTGAGAACTCATATCCCTGATAGAAATAAAATGTACGGAATCAGTTCAGGATCGAGGATTCAATACATTTATTTAAATAAAACTTGTAATTCAAGAAAATAGTTTGACCTACCAGATTTGTAGGAGTTAAACAGTCTTTGAGTTTCAAGCTGAAAACAAAAGATAAATAAAGAAAACATTAAATACCAAAAAACAATTTTTAAAGACAATATTTTAGAGAAAGTCTTAGTTTTCATTAAGATAAAAAAAAGAAAATCAGTCGAAATTTCTTTGTTTCAATTCCAAAGGATTTTCAAAGAATCATTCATTAAGTTGGCTATGAGTTCTTAAAGCTTAATGTAAAGTATAACTAACCAGGTGCATAGATAAATTAAAAGAGTTAAAAAAAAAAGTAGGAATCACATCTTTCTTTTAACATTTTTCTTTCTACCCCCCCACTGACTCGCTTTCACAATTGTTTCAATATAACAGAAAGAAAGAAAACCGACTATTCGACCTAGTTTCAGTGTTGCTTTTGAAACAACTACTAGTAAAAATGAAATGAGTATTCCCCCTCCAAATGCACTAATTTGGTCTAATGACTTCAAGAGAATCAATATTACATTATTTTTTTTTCATAAGCAGGTTAGGGTCACATTGGATTTGATGATGTAAAGTTTCTAAGTATCACTTGCGTAGTTTCTGACTTTTAGTTGGACACAGACAGAATTACAACTTTCTTTGATATAATAGATTACTAGCGGGACACTGTGGAAGACGAGAAAGCAAAATAGATTACCGGCATGTTAAGCCACTGCCTTTCCTTCTCGTTTTGCTTCACTCTTTCTTTTCTTTTCTCCTAAATAAAAGCTCACATCGAAGTGGAAAGAGTAGATACATATAAGCACTATCTACAACAATGTCCATAAGAATTGTGGCAAACAAGAAAGCCATAAAAACACAGAGTCCACACCAAATGTATTAATTGCGATTGCTGTACCAATAAGAACGTTTCCCCACATAATTTAACTAACCCGGTTTCGGATCCACTCAAGTGAAATAAAAGAAACTAGTTAATCAAAAAGAGAGGGTCTTGAGCAGACATTCCTGCAGGATGCTGGAGACAACATTGCAAGTTTCAAAGAACAATAATGCAATTACCACTCCTCCCTCATGTACAACCACACACTTTGGAACTCACACATTTAAAGAAATATCTACATCATTGCAAGATGAAAATTTGAAAAGGAATAATTTTGTTCTTTCATTTCTTTTGAATGTGTGTTCTAAGTAATGAAAGAAAGTGAATTAGCACAGCTAATGCTGACCCCAAACAATCATCAGAACATAAAACCTTTTAAATCTGCAGTTATTGTTCAGCTGTTTCGTATGAAAATATTCGGTTTGCTACTTCAAACAATGCTTTGAAAATAATTGGCTCAAATGCCTCTTTTGCTAATTATACTCAAGAAATCAATACTTAGTAAATTTAGCAGAAACACTATATTTGAATAAATTTATATACATGTGTGTATCATCCACAGACAGCTGTTTCACCATAGCATGTTCTTCAGTGTGTCCAGATATGATGAGCATTTCAAGCAGAGATTTGAAACATGACCACTTATATAATAGTCAGCAATCTTTCCCAGTATGCCATCTCACTCACTACAAAAGAGAAATCATGGTTTTATATTTGTTTACATTACTGGTTACCAAGAGAACTCTATTCTAATTACAAAAAGTAATAGTATATCTTATTAAGAACAATGCATGAGTGTGCTGAGATGGGCCCACACAAATGGACTTGATTAGTGGGTCGTTCTTTGTGAATAACAAGACCCACTCTCCCCATCATGCAACGTATGCGCAGGTACATGGCGTGTCACATGCCAGATTTTGTCACAAGTGTCATTCTGGTAGTTTTATTCTCGTAGACGAGTTGCCCTATTACAGGATAAGGTTATAAAGATTTCCTTCTGATCCATTCCTTCAAATTCTCAAGAGGATGACAATGCCAGTAAACCGTTTCCTTTAGTTATCCCCAAAGAAAAAAAAGTCACAAGGGCTTAAATCTAGTGAGTCTACAGGCCATACATCTCCCCTAAAATATTAAAAAAAACATTTCCCTCAAGACTATGATAAATAAATGAACAGAAAAATTGTCATTGATGCAAAAAAAAAAAAAAAAAAAAAAAAAAAAAAATGAAAATGATAGAGCCTAGCCTACCGAGTGAGACCTGCTCTCTTCTCTATAGACTACAGCCCACCATGTCCACTTAAGATGTGGAAGAGCTATCAGCTCTACTTTGTATTTCACCCATAGTTAGAGTGAGCAGAGCTGGATTCATACCTTTATAAAAGATATTAGTGAAAATGACTTTACAAATCCTGATTAAACAAGGCGCGGGTAACCATTACGACACATACTTTTTTTATTTTATTAAAATATTATCATTGGTATCTTACGATAACAGACAAGAGTACAGAAAGGCCATTGGACATATTTCTGTAATTAGCAATTAATTGACTTAAAGTTATCTCTATTAGGCAGAGGTGATGAGTTGGGTGATACCAAGTTTTGCAAGTGGCGAAAGTTGGAGTCAGAATCAGTTTTTTTAAAAACAATTCCAGAGTCAGATTTGTTCCAGCCGACTTCATACCTTTGATTGTAGTTATATTTTTGGAAAATTGATACATATTCAAAGAATTGTCGATTCTCCAATAATTGTCTTATTCTCTTTTAACAGAACTGCGCAAAGAAAATTGCATTAAAAAGGCAGAGCCCCCCTCTGCCTTTTTAATGCAAAAAAAAAAAAAAAGAAAAAAAAAAGAAAAAAAAAAAAAAGAAAAAAAAAAGAAAAAAAAAAAAGAGAAATTGGATCTTCATAATAGTAACATGCATATCTTTTGGTAATATAATGTCGTTAATGCCAAGATAAGTAGAAATGGTAAAACTGTCTGAAACAAGAATTGAATGCTAAAAGGGTGAACTGGAAGACGTTTTAACCTTTAGAGACCGAGGCCAATCTTTGCTAACACATTAAGAAAGTAAAGAAGGTTGGGTGGAGGTGGGCAGTTATCTTATCAATGTAATCAAGTTAATTATAGTTAGAGCTGATGATGAGGCAGGGTTGCTCTTTTGCTATGGGATGATGATGATGATGATCAAATACAAAACGGTTGAATAGAAGCACGACTTTGTTGAACGAGTAGAATTTATCTTTTTGTAGATAAAAGCAGGAAATGCCACGATAAATCTAATGGCAATCATACTCAGATTGTGCTGGACTTTATGGAGTTATTCTCAAGTACGCATACAAATAATTGCTTTTTTTTCAAAAAATTTGAATGGTTCACCACTTACTAAGCCACTCGAGGATAAGAGTGATATTTTTAATTGGATGAAGGAACAATACTATGAAAGGATTGAGAACTATGATGAATTCATGGGACCACATGACTGATATTTGTTAACACTTGACTTAAACACGGCCATGTTGTAGTCTGTAGGGAAACATTCCCACTGTAACGTTTTTCACGGGTGAGAAATTCTTGGAAATAAACTTTGTTCATGGAAGTTCCATTAGATATTAGTTACACACAGGAAGAAGAAAGAGTTCTTTGCAGTGTTAGTAACAAGATGTTTTCTTGCTGAGAAGGGTTTTTTTTTTAGGGGGGGGGGGGGGCAGAGCTTGAAGCCCAGTCGAGCACCTACCATGGAAATATCGGTAGAGTAGGTTAAGACGAGCAACGTCTCTTATGTGCTAATGGGAAATCAATTTTGTACTCGACTAAGACAAGAAAGAGTTCTCTGAGCAGCACCTCCCCAAATGTGGCAGTAGTACTCCATCTTGGTCCGAATCTGACTCTTATACAGGTAGAGGATTGCATCAGGTACTTTCAATCATTTTTCCAGCGATTTTAGCAACGGATTTGATGTAAGTCTATTTCAAGTCTCGGGTGAAACTCCGTCCTATGAGCCTGTCCAACCAAACGGGCTTCCAAGGAAAGAGCTATTCATTTCAACTGAGGCAAAGCGATGATTTGTGCGTTGGTGAAGGAGAGAGGCTTGGTGATTTCAAATACAAACAGAATATTTTTTAAAGAGTGAATTGACTATTTTTTCTTCATAAGAATTATCCACATGAACTTGTGGCACAACGGATAAGGTGCTAAGTGATAATCAGTTGTAAGTGACAGTCTTCTGGAGGTGAAGGTTCATTCCATGCTACAGGTTATATTCAGAATAAAATAAAAATGACTGAAGACTTATACCTGGTCATGGCTGATGGAATGAGAAGTCTACCTCTGTGGATTAAATAAAGGATTCAATTGTAAATTCTGTACAAATTCCTAATTTTGACAAGATGCACCTGAAGATGGTCAGAGGTTACATTGGCAGAAACGTTGTGAGAATAATATTCAAGATGAGAAAAACAGTCTAAATGATACAAATTATCAATCCACATCTCAAAGATTCCGAAACATGAAAACATTTTGTGTTCATAAGAATGATATGTTTCTTAATTGTTTGTACATATAAACAAAAAGAGAAAACAACAAAAACTTCCGTATAAAAATATAACAGGATTTATTTTGTGTTTATAAGTAATACACCAAAATATGCATCCATGCCGATATTCTTAATGTGTGGATATGTGAAAAGACGCAGATGCGTAGGGACACGTTGACAGAACTGATATATTTAGATGAGGAAACAGACCACATGCCACAAAACTGGTCTAAACAAAATAGGAACAGTGGAAAACGATCATTAAACCAAAAAGGGGGAAAAGAGGAAGTGGCCTTCGGAGTCAACTTTTATATGGGTGACCATGTGGCTACATCAACCTATGATTGACTACCCCATTGTCATATAATCTGGGACTCAACATATTAGAAAAAAAATACAACAACCAAACATGTTAAATAAAAACAGATCATAATTTATAAACACTGAACTGTAAAACTGCTAATCAAGACCATGTTGAGTGCATAGATACTGCAGATATATCTAGACATGCAGGTGCGCGGTTGGCCTAATGGATAGTCAGTCGTTGACAATGGAATCAACTATGTAAAGTTCAAATCCTATCAGATCTCTTGTATCTACTTCTACACCAATAATGTGGGAAGAGGTATGAACTCACTTTACCATAAGATAGATGTGATATATGATGATAATTATGGAAATAATCCAACGTAATGGAAAATAAAAAAGAAAAAAAAACAGAAATACTTATATATTCATCAATATTTCAAGATTTTTTAAAGATGACTGATTTGAAGAAATGCATAGAATATTTGAAAATACATGGTGCATCATTCTTTTAACTTTAAACAAGGTAGACTCATTAAATTCGTTTTAAATAGATCTCGCCTAAGACTTAGTGAATCAGCACTCATTGTAAAAACAGTTCTAAAATTTATCTCCTTTAATCAGAAAACTAATACTAACCGAACAGAACTTGCATTTAGATCTAAGTTTTCTATTTTATACCACATTCCCAACAAAACAAGTTATCTATTTTACACCACATTCCCAACAAAACTTTGGACATAACATCGATATTAAAAAAAACAAAAATAAAAAACAAAAAGACACATTAATTCTACTTCATAAACGCATCATATATTTTGAATTCTAATGTTCTGTTTAAAAAAAAAAAAAAAAAAAAAAAAATTCTTTTCACGGCATAGACACACCACTTCTATATATTTTTTTTCAAATCAGTCATCTTGAAAAAGTCTTGAAATAAAAAAGACGAAACATTTATGAACATAGAAACAATTTTCGTTTTCCACACACACACACACATATATATATATATATATATATATGTGTGTGTGGGTGTGTGCAATATAGCAATTTGTAAAAAATAGGTACTTTTTTTTCGGTATTAAATAATTTTCTTTATTAATGTATTTTATTTGAATTATTTTTTTCAAAACTCTTGACTAACATAAGCCCTTTCTTGATTATGTAGATGTCTTTAAGATGCCGAATGTAAGTCAAACGCTAATAAATAAATAAATACAAAATAAATTTCTGACATTTCTTTTATACATTCACCCAAAATCTGCAAAAGATAAATAATTGGTGAAATCGATCGCCGCACAATGGAAATATATTTTTAACATACGTTTAAGTGAATGCTTGCTGTTTGCATATACAAAAAGTCTTTATTACACACACTGGTACCTCGATTTAGTAACACCCCAAAGCAGGAACAAATCAACGAACACTTTTTGAACAAATTTCATTTTGTAACAGCGAACAATATATTTGTGCATGAATAGACAAAAACAAACTTGTGAAATATTGCACAATGCTACTGTCCCACAGAGCATCAGCTGTACTCAGATTTGCGTACTGTAAACATTGTTTTCCATTGCATTGTTCGTGATACACTAAATGTTATTGGTTATTTTTATTTTGTATTAAATTAGCTCTCATTTTAACTCCTAGGAAAGTGAAAAGCGTTAATGATGGTGTTCAGAAGACTAAGTGTATGACAGCCAAAACAAAGGAAATAACTGAATATGAGAATGGTGTTTGTGTTACAATCTCACCAACTTGTGCCATCAACTACAAAGGTTAAATGTACAAATATGTTCATTTTAGTATTAATCACATCATGGTATTTGTTTGTCTATAATTAAGATTATTTTTAATACTTTCCTAAAAAAAGAAAAAAAAAAGGAGTAAGTTTCTGGGGAAAGCAAATGGATTAATTGGATTTATATTAATGAGAAATTCACAAACATTTTGGTTAACGAACGTAGTAAAAGAAATAAGTTTATGACTTGAGGTACCACTGTATATATAACATTCGAGAAGAGGAGGTTTTGGATTTTTTGAGGAGATATAACCCCTAAGTAAACATTGGCCACTGTACTATCTTTGATATGATAGGTTAATATTGAATCGAGAATTACTGAATTCTTCAATATTGTCGTCGTATCTACCTTTACCTCATATGATTTTCTATCCATTAAATTTATTTTCAAGCTGACATCACAATTTCACTGCCTTCGATATCCCCCTCCACACACACCCACACACCTCAGAATAAATTTGACACATTTTGGGAAAACAAAAAGTCATATTTTAGCCAATATTTGATGCATTCTTACAATTCAAAGTGCATTTCTTAGACATACAGTAGCTCTCCCCAAAAAGCTGCCGTGAGCCTCCAGTCTCCTTCAAAAGATGTCTGAACATCAGTTTGATCCTGATAATAAGCTGATCCATAGGGTTACAATCAGGCGAATTAAGTGGGCTGGTGAAGTTGTGGAAGTTTTTAGACAGCCATTGATGGGTTTTCCCGGAGGTGTGAGATAGAGCTGAGTCTTGCTTCCACACGTATGACCTTCCCGCAGCCACCCTCTCCACCCAGCGCTTGACAATAGTAGTAGACAGCAACTCAATATAGCTATCTGAATTGAGTCTTCATTGGAAGCACACCCAAAGACCATCGCAGTTTGAGGGAACTTGGTCTTGACGATGCGTGAGACTTTGTGCAGACTGTAGGCTAGCCACCTGTTCTGTGTGTTGCGCAACTAATCCTAACAAAAGTTCATCATAGAAGAACTAGAAAATCCTCGGCTCAACTGAGTGTTTGGTCTTGCTAAAGAGTTTATGGGCTTATTGGGCTTTGCCTGTGAGTAGTTGGCCCTTGCGACTCTTGTATGAGAAATAGCGAAGATCCTCGTTCAGTGTTTTCTTTATAGTCACCACTTCGATGCCCATCTCTCTTGCCAAGGTCCGCAATGCCGTATCCGGATCTTACTGAAACCTTTTTTTCAGCTTCTCAATGAATGTCATTGTGCGAAGAGTCAGATTACATGCTATGATCCTTCCTTCTAACTACTACTTCAACATCTTGTAATTCTGCAGCTAACAACAGCCTTCAAAGTATTCAAGGAGCACTGTGCTACAGCTAAAATTTCCGGATTAAAAAATTTGGCACGAATCATCAAGGTCACTCTTCTCTTCCAATAGTCCATGGTTTCCAGTGCTGAAACCCACCACAGAAACAACTATCCATTGCACTTTACCACTATTAAATACTTTAAATGGTTCTGAAAAAAAAAAAATTATCAGATTTATCCTAAACATAGAGAGAAAAGAGAAAGACACAGAGATAAAAGAGAAAGACACATCCACAGATAAATAATGATTAAACTTATGCGATAAAAGTTCTTCATAGACATGAAATTCAAAGAAAAATAGAGCTATAAATATACATGGCTAAATTCTCAGAAAAATATACACAGCCGTAGTTGTTATACCCATTTAAACCAAAAAAAATTTACTTAAATGTACAACGAAATCCAACTAAAATGAATATAGATACCAACCCACAGCAATTTGAATGTGCATGCATGTGTGTGTCTGCATACGTGCGTGCATACCTGTGTGTGTAAAAGAAAGCAAAGACTAAAAAGAAGCAAGGTTTTCTCTAAAAAAACAAAAAAAAAAGAAAAGAAAAGAAACCAGAAAAAAACCCCCAAAAAACCCAACAATAAAGGAAATCTAAGCTAAGGGTCAATGAAACAGTTTTCATGAAATGTTTTTGTTGTTAAGCAAGGCAGAAGAAAGGAGAACGTACAAATCGAGCTACCCCCCCCCCCCCCACCTTAAAAAAAAACAACAAAAAAAACAGGTATTTCAGGCTGTATGGAGTCTTCTTCCCTGTCGTATCATTTCCCTCTACCTGATTTCACAACTGTATACACCTTTTCTAGGAAGAAACACCCAAAATAAAATTCTACCTGTGTCACATTCTGACCAATTAAAACGCAACAAGTAATAGGATTCTCATGATTGATCAAGAATGGCTAAAGGCCACTCCTAAATGCATCATGTAATCAGAACAAAATAAATAGGAGTGTAACTGGTAACAATGAAGTGGGCGAACAGGAGATGACGGCCATTTGTTTCTTTTTGTTTCTTTGTTAGTAACACTCACCAAAATATTTTTATGATAAAAAAAAAAGAAAAGAAAGAAAAAAGAAAAAAAAAGAGAAAAAAAAGAGAAGAAAAAAAAGAGAAAGAAAGAGAAAAAGAAAAAAAGAGGGGTTTATGAGTATGATAATTATTTTCCCAGTATATCACTAACCTATTTAACCTTGGGAAATAAAGAAAATCCAAAACAAATCTAAAGAGAAATGATAATTTTATACAATGACAACAATTATCCAGACAGTAGATTACATAGGCTCACAACAATACCATGAGTGGTTAAGCTAATTATTATTATCATTATTATCATTATTATTATTATTATTATTAACAACAACAAAAGGTTTATTTTCAAAACTGCTTCACACTTTGTATTAAAATGGTTTAAAGTTTTGATTGGCCTAAATGTTTCACAGATAAAATATCTATGTTGTAATGTGTAATTGAATGTAGAAATAACATGGTTGTAGTTGAAAATAATCGACTGCTGTTAGCTTAGACCCAAGTTATGTTCAGCTGGATAATCTTTCACTATTTGTGGTACTTTATACTTCTTTTTTTTTTATTTATTGAGAGTGGACGAGTCCACTATAAAAATGAACATTGTCAGTCCTGACCAACATCATGCTGTAAACGGGATTTACCTCAAAGAAAATCCTTTATAAATTTTGAATTTGTTTTTGATTCTTTCATAATTTGAAAACACAACCGAGAATTTCAGTAAAACTTTGAAAAGTTAAACTATAAATAATAAAATCCGTTTTAGAGTTGCATTACACGCACTCTAAAGTTTTTATTTTTTTATTTTATAGAATTATATATATATACTAGCAGGGTTACCCTGCATCACTTCAGGTCCTAATTTCCTTTACAGAAAAAAAAATAGAAGTTAAACTGAACAGTCTGCTAATATTGTGATAATCTTGTGCATGGAAATAAAAAAATAAAAATCCAGTTGGGTAAACTTTTTATCTATTTAATTATTTGAGTCATTGAAGATAAAATAAACATTTATTATTATTATTAACAGAAAATTGCGCTTAAAAAAAAAATGTAAATAAAAAACGATCATCTGTTTTAATTCAAAACTCCCTCCACTCACTCTCTAAATTTATTTCTAAATAATAAACCCCGTTTTGTTTGATGCAGCTGTAGCGATGAAAACGAACCGGAAGTGATACTTATCTAAAAAAAAAAATTATTTGTCACTAAAACATGGTTTAAGTAAACGATTATTTATTTAAAGAGACCGACTCTTAAGAAAATGTGTTTGTTTTGTAAAAGTGCATATTTAGGAGTAATACTCGATCGTGATATATTTGTTTAAAAAAAAAATTAAAATCTTCATATAATATATACATTATCATAATTAAACCTACTTGTAGAATTTTGGGTTTAATTCCAGCCAGGATGTCGCTAATTGTAAAAACATTCTTTGCTTGTGTTTTTTTAAATTTACATATCAGAAATTTATAATTCAAAACAAAAGTATTTCTGTATATTTAGTTAACATAGGAAATGCTGATGCAAATATTTTTTATGAAGATGCAAAAATCGAATATTGTAATAAAGTATACCTTAAGACGTTAATATTTTTTAAAAAACATTAATTTCATTATTTTTTAAAAAGTTATCTGAACACGTTTTGTTTTTAAATTGAAAAATAAAAGATTTTATATAGAAAACATGACATTGTGTTTAACTTTGCCCTCATGGGGATGCATATAGATATGGAAAGCGAGTTATGTTATGGTTTTGACTGATTTAGTACCTGAAATTGTTACAATAATACTGCCTCGTGTATCATTATAATTAGTTCTTTTTTTTTTTTAAATAAAAATAGTTTACCTACCATTATGATATACAAGTAATTTTATTAAATAAATAGTTTAATATTTCTATTAAACGCAATTATTTAGCTGATAGCTGAAATAGTGCAATGATGAATTTAATAAAATCTTTTTACTTAAGCTGATGCTGCCGTTTAGGGCAATAATGAAAAATGTCTATTTTAACAATCTTCCTAGCTGGAATAAATATTTTTTGAAAGAAACTCAAGTGAAATACATTTCGTTTTAACAAAGAACATTGTGGAAGAAAAATATATGAAAACTTGGCTAGTTAGAATCAAACAAATTTGTCAGATGCAATCTTTAGCGATGACAAATTTGTAGAAATAGACCGGCTTCACTTTATTATATAGAATAAAATAGAAAATAAATGATCATATGCATTTTCCATGAGAAATTGTGTCGCACAAGGGCATCTTAACTGGTACAGTTATGTTTCCTGCCATCAGTCATTCAAAACACTAGACAATTTGTCTTACATCGATGTCCAAGACATAGAGGGGATCAGTACACGACGACCTGCTCCTAGGTGATGGCACAAACAGAAGTTTAAATTCATTCAGAACACTTCTAACCACAATATTGTTATGTAAACTGAAAGACAAAGAAATGGAAATAATAAAGCAAAATGGATATATGATTAGCTAATTCTTTATTCTGAGTCTGAGTTTGACGCTATTTAAATACATCAATAACAAAAAAAAAAATTAACTTATCAAAAACTGAACAAATTTGATCCAAGACAGATCTTGCACACACAAAGGACTCAATATACTTTCAGATAGAGCTTTATAACAATAGATAATTAAAAGAATCGAATTTTTATGTTAAGGAGATACAGTAAATTCGTATAAATGTAGATTTAGTTATCGTATGATGACATTTGAAAATAAATAATTTGAAAATAGTACTACATTATCTAAATATATATGAAAATGAAATAAAAACAAATAATATTAATTGGGAAATTTTTAAATAAGCATCTTGTAATATAAATAGAAACTATTTCAACTTTTTTTCAACTAATAACAATATGAAAATAGTTATTTTATGTAAATATTTGTGTCACCTTTTAAACTGATTATCCCCCCCCCCCCCTTAATGTACGTAATTTACGGAAATAGAACCCTGGTCAATGCCAAGTAGCCCTGCTAGTATGTCTGCCAACAAGAAAGATTTGACTTGAATTATCTCTCATTATATATATATATATATATATATATATATATATATATGGAATAGTGGGTTGGTAATCAATGTATGCTGACCAGGCTTTATTAAATTCGTCTAGCAGTGATTATCTAAATACAATGAAAAAATATTTCAACTCCTACATGATCAAGACATTTATGAAGAAACTAATTCCACCTTTATATACAAAGAAATAGACCAATTTAACAAATTCTATAAGAAATCAATAAACAATAATAAAACCTGGTCAGCATACATTGATTACCACCCCACTATTCCAACTTATATATTATTTTCACCGTAATGGAGTCTATCATCCGGTATTTCAAACCTTTAACTTTGTAAAATCCTATAGTTTTATACCTTAAACTTTTTCACAATACATTATTATTTGTTTCTTTTAACCAGATTGGACTATTTGTTGCTGGGTTTTTTTCTGTGATTGACTATGTCTAATAATTTGAAGTCTGATCGTCCATTTTTCTGATTTCTTTTCTTCTCTAAATTGCTTTTGGATTTGTCTATGTCTCCAGCTAGAAACACGTGTAAAAGTTACTTTGTTCCAAAACTTATTAAATCATAGAATGTCAGTGGGCTGATGTGTTAGTTTATCACCGGTGAAACAAATGGTAAGTCCCTTCTGGAATGATTGTCCGGCTTAAATGGTTTTAATAATATAAAATGGATCTTAATGTTAGTAAATCTGGGAATAGGTATCATATGTTAATCTAGGTGGTTGATTTGGAATTCTCGGCATTTATTATAAAATATAATATAAAATCAATAATATAAAACAATGAAAAAGTTAGCAATAAAACCAACACCTGAAATAAAAATAAACCAGGGTTAACTGGAAATTGGGTATATTATGTTAATTTAAGTAGGTAATCCGGAATTAAGATAGTATGAATCGAAGCAATTAAGTAAGGAATTGGTATCTTATATATTAAAGGGGTGTAAAAGTAAATTTTGGTGGCTAGTTGAGGTGTAGTTCATATTGGATGGGAAATTAGAGGGGTGCGATTTGAAATGGGGAATTGTATATGGTGGTCTTTTATATTAGCATTTTTTGGTAAGTGATTGATTTGGGGTTATTTGGTATATCAGGTTTTGTTTGGATTTATCTTATACTTCGGATGCTATCTTTTCAGTATAGGGATTTCTATATGAGGTCATGTAAGGTTATTGTTTCATTTTATTCTGTTATATTTATTTATTTATTACATTATTTTTGTATTATCTTCTATTTTATTACAAAAATATATGTATATATTGGTTTCTGTTTTATAATGGGTTATTTTTCATATATATCTTTTTATGTAGTTTATACATATTTTTTTAATTATATTCTTAGTTACATATATTTTCATTAAATATGTTAGTATGTTTTTGTTATAAAAATATATACATATTATATATTAGAGTATATGTCTATTTTTTGTAATATATGTCCGGTTTGAGGTTTATAGGAGTGGGGGTGCAAAATTTATTAAAGTTGGTTAGTGAGAGATGTGGTGATATAATGATGGTATATATGACAATGAATCTGGGGGATGTATGGAGGGGGATATCATATTTTAAATTCTATTATAATTATTAGGGTGATATAAATTATTTGGTTCTATTGAGGGAGGAGATTGAGAGTTTTCTGTGCTATATGTTTCTGTTATTAGACCATTTGGTCAGGAAAAATTTATTTTCTGTGGGGGGGGGCTTCAGATTTTACGTTTATACAGGTTATGGATGGGCTATTAATTGCTTATAGGATTCTAAGTTTTTCTGTGGTGCATAGTAGGCAACTCTTAGAAATGGGGTTATAGGATTTTTGTTTTTTCAATGATTTTCCATTTAATTTTGTCAGGTATATATATATATATATATATATATATATACACAGATAAGAGAGAGAGAATTCAAATTAAGTCTCATAAATGTTTCTTATTAGCAGATATGTAATTTTGTATTTTTTTTCTAAGTTGAACAAAAAAATTTTCAAAACTTATATTCACAAGAGCTTTCAACTACTATGAGTCACCTTCAGGTGGAATACAAAGTTAGTAAATGGTATTAAAATAGGCAGTTAATGTCACACAATATGTAAAAATATTTTTAAACCCTAGCACCCACAACTTCTTAATTTAGTTAATCATGGGTTGAAGAGATTGAATAATCAATGTTTCATAAATGGCTATAAATAAACCAACATTTGTCGGTTCAATTATTTAAATCAGTTTTTCAAATTGATGAATAATCTTTCTGGTTTAAAGATCAAAAATGTTAATTTATTTTGTAGACATTTCTTTTTCTGTAGGAGTTCAAACAAGAGAAGAATGTTTGTGAAACGTCTCCTACAGATTTCCAGGTTTTCAAACACTTAGATAAGTTTATATATTAATTGACTAAAACAACATCTTGATGGATTTGAGGTCTCCATTTGCTAGGGTCATTTCCAAGAACTAACACCCAAAAAGTTGAAAATTAACATTGTTAGAGACAATGATACAGATTTAATTATTTTCTTTATTTTAAATTTGTGGAAGTGCTCAAAGAAATATGATCGAATATAATTAACAGATTAAAGACATTTAAGGCCTGGTCCAAATTCATAGCTGACTTAATTCAAAATTTCTAAATTTGGCTAAAATAATTTGAAATAAATTTCATTGATAACATCCAAATTATTTTTGTTTAAATCTGCTTTTCTAAAGATTTTAATTTAACTGTCTTTGTCTTTCTTGAAAATTGCCAAGACTGCTTGAAAGCAAGAATTCACCAATATAAATTTGGATCAACTTAAATGATTTATTAAAAAAGAAAACAGAAAATGTCTGTTCTTAATACAACATCTCTATGGGAGTAACTTGTAAATCCATCAACGCACACAGATGTATACTTTGTGTATAAACATAAGTATATTATGTAAGTATCTATATTTTTTGTTTCTTTGTTGAATACTGACAGATTGTACAAGTGGGTCACAGAGAAATCGTGATGAATAATTTTAGCATAAAAAATAAATACAGCAGTAAAAATGACTAAACAAAAAGTATCTGCAAATTGTTTTAACCTTTTTATAGAGTGACATGTGTTCCTTCAATAAATATACAAATACACTCGACTTAGATCCAATAACTTCATCTCACATACAATTAATTATCAAGTTTTCAAGATTCTATGATTTACACATTATACTAATCAGCCCAAGCAACATCAGGCCCCAGGTATGACCCTAAAGTGCATCAGATGGTGAGGACCCAATTTGGGACCTTTGAGAAGTGTGGAGTTACTTCTAAGTTAGCATTACTTTTGGGTCCACTCTAACCTGGAATGGTAACATCTGTTTAGATATATGAGTTAACTAGAATTAAATAAATTGTTTAAAATTGTTATTATTTTTACAAATGTTTTTCCTCATTTCCAAAACTTTGTTATTTCTAAAATTAGATAAGCTGTAAAATTGATGTTCCCCGGAGTAGCGAACAATGGGTCGACAAAACAACCAAAGATGGAGAGTGTTTTGTGGCTGCTGTAGTCTAATACAGAAGCAAGCAACATTATTGGTCCTGTGTATGACCTGAAAGTGGATCCGGTGGGGCCCTAATTTACTCTCACATCCACTGTGACGAAGAGTGACAGTATCTGTCAAAGTCCCATCTATGTGTTAAAAAGAATTTATCCCAGGCACACCACTAAACTGACCCGGACACCCTTGGGCAAAGTGTTTCTCTACCCGATCCCATCAACCCTGTACTCCTCTCCTTGCAGCCACGGTCTTAAGTATTACCATAAAGTGCATCCGGTGCTGAGGACCCAATTTGGGGGCTTTGGAGAGTGTGGAACCATCCGTTAGTTACCACTTTTCACAGGTACACTCTGACCCGTGTCTCATCTAGGTATTAAATACAATTTGTTCCGGGTATGACATTAAACTACTGTCAAAACCCTTGGGAAAGATGTTTGCTCATTTTGGCCTAATTTTTGGAACTTTCGGGAGTGTGAATTCACCCCTTAGTTACCAATACTCCCAGGTCCCCACCTATGGGTTAAATAGTAACTATCTTTTACAGACTATTTGCTCACAAAATTGATGCCTAGAAAACAAATTAATCTACAAACCAATTGTATAGAAAACATGTTTAAAATGACCCAACCACGATTAACATGCCATCCAACCCAACAACACAGACTTTTGCAAATATTTCTGTAGGAATTCAAACAATGAAAGAATTTTTCTGAAATGCATTAGTTGTCAACCGTCTCTTACAGATTTCCAAACACCTTGACAACTTTATAAAACAGTTTACGTAGGCTTTTACAGTAAAAGCATAACTGACCTTGTTACACACTCCCAAAAGTATCCCTAATCACTTAGAAATTATTAATTTAACTTGCTGTCACCGGTTTTATTTTCATTTTAAAAGTTGGACCTGAAAAACGTCAGTACTTTCTGGACAATTTGAAAGAATGGAAAATAAATTTAATGTCCTTATTTACTTGCCTCCCCATGAGGACAGAGTTAGACACAAGATCGGTTTTAGATGTGGGAAAATTCAATTCCCAAAAAGGGGAATTCTGGATTGGAACAAAAATTAAAATTGGCTCAGTCTAAAAGGATTTCTTCTTCACTCACCAAAAACAGAAAGAATGAAGTGTAGATCAGAACAGATACTACACATTGCTCCTAGCCAAAATGTCAATAATTTGAGAGAAAAAAAGCAAAAAATAAAACAATTGATAAACTAGGTTTAAGCTTTTCTCAATATAAATGGATTCATAAGACAGTTTTCTATTAGTTGAATTATTCGGATTACTGTTTTCATCCTGGATGTTATTTTCACAACGTTTCGGCCGATGTAACCTCTGGCCTTCTTCAGGTGCATCTTGTCAAACTCGGAAATTTGTACAGAATTTCAAACAGAACTCTTTAATCTATGAGGGTAGTTTGCTCTCGTTCCATCAACCATGACTAGATAGAAATCTTAAGTAATTCAACAATTGTATTCTTAATATCACCCGCACTGAGGATTGGATCTTCAAACTCCAGAAGACTGTCAATTAGAACTGATTATTACTTAGCCCTTATATCTCTTGTGCCACTCCTCAGTACGGGACGATACTAAGAATATAATTGCGAATTACTTAAAACTTCTACCCAGTCATGGCCGACTGAATGAAAACAAGCTACCACCATTCTATTCTAAATTCCATACAGATTTCAGAGTTCGACAAGATGTCCTTGAAGAAGGTCGGAGGTTACATCGGCCGAAATGTGAGAATAACATCCAAAATGAGAACAGTATGGATCCAAATAATCCAAATGACCAATATTCAATTAAAATATTCCAAAACGTCATAATTGAACTTTAACTGTTTGTAATACTATAGAACAGCCCCTTGCTCTCAGATAGCATCTCAATCTCAATTAAATACTGGACAGGAAATAAAGAGATAAGCTTCTCTTCATTAAATGTTTTTGTACCAGCCACCAAACCCATCGCCATGTCATGTAAGAGTGAAAAACTTGAGGAACCAGATTTTTTTTTTATTGAATACATAAAAAGGTTTTTAGCACCAGGACTAGAAAAAGCTAAAGACAGGGATTTGAGAAGAGAGTGACAGGGAGTCAAAAAGCAAGGAGTTAGTTACTGCCGGCCACCCCAAAAAAGAGTGAAACGAACATGAGGGGGGTTGACAAGTCTGCAGCAATGGATAGAGACAACTAGGGGGGGGGGGCTCACTAGAGTTTCATGATGGTATCACTCACTCACCCCCAAACACCCCCAACTGTGTTTATAGAATATTGATTTACTCCTCTCCAGGAGTTAGGCACAAGGCCAGTTTTTATCTTACTCCCACAAGTAAGATGTGACTCAAGGTCGGGTCGGGAAAATGGGGTTTAAAAATTGCCTGGGCAGCCCCGTCGGCATTCCCCGGTAGGGGCGCCTCAGGCAGTAAGCAATAAACTTACTCCTCCCCAAAGAGGGGAGGCGAAGCCTGGGAGGGTGGACCTCCTAGAACTACACAGGACCGACCCATAGGCCGGCGTAAATCAAGCCCCGAAGGCCAAGACAATACCAGTCTATGGTCTATGGGGTGCAGTATCCATCGGAACAGATACTACACTTTGATCTTAGCCAAAAGGCCAACTGTGTTTATAGAATAGCAAAATAAAATAAAAAAAAAATAAAAATAAAAAAACAATCACATTCTTGAAAATGACTAGTTAAAACCTCAAATCCTCAATGTTTTTTTTTCCGGTTCAATTTCTAAACACTTGACCTGGAAACATCAATTTGAAACTATTTAAATAAGTGAACCAACAGATGTCTGTTTTATTTAGAACCATTCTTGATTCATTGATTAATGCAGAATTAAGAAGAAGAAGAGGCCAATCAGAAGAGTCTTGAAATATTGGCAAAGACATGTCACAGCAGGTCTTCCATGCAACTAAGCAAGCCACCAACTCTTTACTATTTGTGCTCATAACATAACAAGTTGGTAGCACTAATTACCAACCTATAATTGGATTTGTAAAAGACTTACAATAAAAACAAAAGAAACGTTGCTACATCAAAGATGTCAAAAACTAAGATGGGAATGTCAGGTGCTTAGCATTCAAATGAAGCATCTTAAATAGACAAAATGATCACTTTATTTGACTGCTCTTTAACTTTAATGTGCACGTGTGGAGGGGAGTATGCACGTGGAGGGGAGTACAGAAAAGAGGGTGTGTGTGTGTGTGGAGAGAGAGGGGTAGAGAAAAGAGGGTGTGCTAAGACCCAAAAAATCAAGGCGGTCGATAGAAAAACAAGAACGGCTCAATTCTTAATCTGTGTGTTTAGCAGACAGCCTTGTCGAGAGATGTGTGGACGGACACATCTAAAAATTAAGCATGACAGACCGACCGACAGAACCTATCAGAGAAATGCTTGGATGCATCTATATAAAAAAAAAAAATAAATTTAACAGTCATGTCCATTTTGATTTGATGAAAGGATTGATACTCATACAACTCATTTCCTGGCCTTTGTTTTGTTTGTATCCTAACATTTGGACCGAGGGAGGCACATTTGATGAAGTGGATAAGGGAGGCAATATGCATACCCTAAGTAGCACATTTAGAGGTGGTGGTGGGGGACAATGGACATTTTTTTTTATCTAGTTTGTATACAAAATGCCAAACAATTTTATTTTACTATTTAATGAGTTTGGGCAAGGGGGCATTACCCCCTCCCCCCCCCCCCCCGGGAAACTGCTGCATAGAATTTCCAACAATTTAATGAATTTTAAGGATGAGAAATTATACATTATTTACCATAAAACTAGTGTCTTTGTCTTTATTCTAATTTTGCAGTGACTGTGCCCTCCAACTTTTATTTTCAGGCGTCTTTTACAGACAGTAACAATGGCTTTGTGGATAAAAGCGTTTATCCGAACAGATTTATCTGGTGATCAGGAGTTCAATCCTTGGTTTAGTTAAGGAAGGCTAAATAAATATCAAACACTACAAATCATGAAAACCAAAACAGAGTTTAGCTGAAATAGATTCTGGAACAATTTTATAAACACAGAGACATCTTTGGATCTTTTAATAAATGTGAAGGGGGTCAAACCCCCAAATACTTTCAAGTCATTAGAAAAATTCAGCTTGAGTAAAAAATGTTGAGAGCTTACATAACTGAAGTTATGGGATTAGAAGATTTTTAGTTTTGTAGAATTATTCTGAGAGGTGGATGCTCCAGCTGGTGACCTACCTTAGGACACTGCAGAGGTACAGTATTCCTACAAAATTTCACGTTCTTAGGTCTAATAGACTAAAAGTAGTTAGCAGCCATAAAAACAGACACATCTCACACACACACACATATATATATATATAATAATATTAATATACTGGTTTCAGTTGTTATATTTATAGAAAAGAGTGCTCACTATGTTAGAGTATATGTAGATCCAAGATTGTAGACATGTGGTCAACAGCTTATAACGACAGGATGTGAGGGAAACCCCATTTTATTTAATCATTTAATAATAAAAACCCAATTCCATATGACCACTCTTAAAATACATAAATAAAGCATATACAAGGGAGATAATCAACTGATGTCACATTCGTGCCAAACATCCATAAACACTGAAGAATTGTTTTTTACTTTATTCATAACTTGAAAATCGATAAGTATAGAATGTAAAAAATTCAGAGACAATTTTCTATTAAACTCACAATTAGGGGGGAGGAGAGTAGATGTTCATACCTTTCTAATATCCAATAATATTGTAGTATGATCGGCCAGACAACAAACGGATTACAGTACTGGCTTGTTAAGCCTCTGCCTTTCTTTTTCTGCTCGTTTTGTCTCACTCATTCTTTCACTTTCTTTACCCTTCTTAAACTATAAAAATAAAAGTGGAAAGGGGAGATACATAAAACCATTATCTACAAGAACATCTGCAAAATAAGGTCACATGACCAATTCACAATAAAAAAAGTTGTTAACTAATCAGAACACTTCTTGCACGATTTATCAAAACAAGTTTAGGAGCCTCTTGTCTTACATAATAAGAACAGCTTGCTAACCAAAAGTAGTTTTAGAAAGTTGCAAATAAACGGCACAAGAGCAAAGATGTGAGATATCTAACGTAATCTTAAACAATATGGTTGTAATGGTTAGACACACACATGAACCTATGTTAACACTAACGTTTCAGCTTCAAAAGAATGCACATACACATTGAAACTCACAAAAATGAACGTTAAAAGAAAATGACCATTACAAGATAATATAATGAAAAATATGTAAAACTCAATTTTGTTGTTTTGTTCCTCTTTCATTGGTGTTGTCCGTTCTTCCTACTCACAGCCAATCATTTTGTATTAGTACAGAAATGAATGTAACAGATCTAACAGAACTGGCATTTATAACCATTATATCATATGCATCCCGAAAAACAATGATATTTACCTGAACGATACTTATTTCTTATAATGGACCGGTGATATAACACATGAATAATATGAACAAGTATTATACGCCATTTCAAAGGACATTATTTTATCCTTTTCGAATTATTGATGTATACTTGAAACAGACGATAATGATTTTCATGTTAAAATAGATTTTAATTACTTAACTAGATGGAGCTGCAATTCTTTAATTAGGAGTGGCTGCTGAACTATCTTAACACTCCTACATCACATGGTTAGG
>OY744527.1:58246097-58298597 GCA_963556195.1 Sepiola atlantica
AAAGAAATACAATCTTGATAAGATGAAGCAACTATGTCAAGATACAACTTTGAACTTATACGAGAACTTCAGTTGGGTGAAGATGAACCACACTTTTCATGGGACTCATCATCATTCAGTTGAATTAATGAGTTTGCATGATGGCTGTAGTTTGGAGAGCTTGTCAGAGGAATGTTATGTGAATAATAAAGACATCTGCAATTACCTAGAATTCCTATCCCGGAAAACTTTGCCTATTAAACAGCTCACTGATGTCATGTGTAGATTGCTCAAATGTTCAGATCCTGGTGTTGTGAATCTGGTCAATCAGTGGCATCCTAAAAGTTCTGCATCGAACGTGGTGTAAATTATCACACTATTAGGTCTCATACAAGGCTTCTAATTCTGCTAAAGAAATTATATGCGAGCTTGCTGGACTGGAAGATATCTTCCTTGATTGAATACTGTATGTAATTCATTATACTTTTGTTCAGTAATAAAATTCTGTCCTGTCTTGTTTAATACTGATATCAATCTCTTGTTTCAGTTCCAAGTACAAGATTCTCAATCATGAACCATTTCTATTTGTTTTGGCTTACATGTCTCCAGTTTGTTGAATGTTTGCCTAACAACACTTGAAATTACGTTTTGGTGGAATTTTTCACTAGTTTTTATGTTATATTCTAGTAAGACTTTCAGGGCAAAATTTTCAAATAAATTATCAAAAGATTGGAAATTTTGGCTTAAATCTAGTATTGTCCCAACATCTCTACAAATGACTAAAATCCTTGAGCAAGGTCATATAAGCCCAAATTAAGTATCTTTCATCATGAAATAGTATTCCATATCACTAATCACTCTTTTCTAATTAGATTTATGACTAATTACCTTAGTACTCCTATTTCCACAAATCGCCAATCTGGGCCAACTATGCATTCACAGCCATCGTATCATTCTCATCATTCCTCTCCATGCAAATTTATATCAATTAAAATATAAGAATATAAATGTTAAGTTAAGGGTTCCAGTTTGGTGCAGGAGTGCACACGGGTTTTCATTGATTCGCAGGAAACATCAGGTGTTTCCCCGAGGTTAGGGTTAAACACTATAAATTTAACGAAATTCATCTCAATGTTACTTTACTTCCACCCAATCAATGCTGAACACATTTTCAGGCCGCCACCTCAAAAATGGAATATTATAAAATGTAAAAAATAAGAATAAAAAAGGTACTATGGTGTTATGGGTTGGGTGCAAAAAGAATATACGTTTGTCATTCAATCCCAGGCAATGCTGCACCTTCCTTCTAGTTTATATATAAACTAGAATACTCGTCCCAGGAAAGAAAGAGAGAGAGAGAAAGAGAGAGAGAGAGACACTATAGTCTAACTATAATCTAAGTTTCGTTGAGACAAATTACTATTTTGAGTGGCTTTATTATTTGTTCTGTTTTCTACAGGAAGTGAAAGAAAAAAAAAATTTCTTTCTTGGTGAAAACTGAATCTAACCAGAAAACAAGAATGGTCTGTCTTGGAAAACTTCCAAAGCACTTCAAGAACTCATTTTTCAATGAAGAGAGATAGAAACATTACATACATCATGAGATGAATAAAAAGAAAATGAATATGCATTTGTATCCAATTTCAGTTTAGTAAATGAGAGAAACAGGGAATTTGTTTGTTTTTAAGTCAGAAAAAAGTACAGGAAAAGGCACATGATTACTTACTCACAAACATCTTTGTTGTTTTCTTTTTGTTGTTTTTACATAATGCTATTTAAAAAAAGAAACTAAATGGATTAATACTTGAGTGTAGCATTTGGGAATAATGCGTGTAACCAACGAAAGAAATTATTTAGAAAAATTAAATATGAAAGATAAAACAAATTATTTGACTAAATGATATAGTCTCTCAAAAATATTTTAAATAAGAAAAATTATATAGAAAATAAAATTACAGTTTGTATGGAGTAAACTCCATAACTAATTAGCCGATTATGAATTTTGGAACACAGCTCTTAGGTATAAAGGTGGGTAATATGGGCTATATTTAGTTTCATGCAAAAGAGAAAAAGGGGCTTAGAAATCCTTCATAATAATTGAAATAGCTCCAATTTTGATGTTTAGACATCAATTAATAAATATTCAAAAAATTTCAGTTTCTTATGGGCATTTTAAATGGTTGTTAGGGGGCATAATGTGTGCATAACTTCTCATTTGAAAAGTCAAATATTTCCAATTTGCATGAAAAATCTGATCCATAATTATTAGGCACCAATTAAGCAATTGAAGAGTTTTAGTTTCTTCTTAAATAATCTGTTATGCTTCAAATTTGAGATATCTTTTCAAAATCATTTCATGGATCAGTGATCAAAATTAGAATAAGGATTCTAGACATAATGTCTAGTAACATATATATTGATTTTAATCTTTGTAAGGGAATGTAAAAGTGGTGCAACATTTTTTATCAATGAATTAATTTTATTAAGTAGAAGAATATCGATCCTGGGACGAGTATTCTGCTAATACGAGTGTAAAAAAAAAAAAAATTTCTTTGCTAGTGTTCACACTAATATTCATATAAAAATCATACAATTGTGTCAGTAATTTAATTTTTCATACATAAATTATCATTTCTGATGACCTAAAGAAAAATAAAACGCCAACTGTTGACTTTTTATTTAGAGTGGAGAATTTCTTTTGATTTCATTTCAGGCGTTGTCTGACTTGCTATATCCCTTCCTCATAATTGAAATGGTTTTACCCGGCATGTTTTTTACTCACGAGACAGGAGGGAAGTACATGGATTTTACATTATATATATATATATATATATATATATATATATATAGTTTTGAAAGGTTCATACTTTTTTTAAGCATCTGAATGAAATTTAGTAAAAAAGAAGTGTGGTAAATTAACTACCATCAAAGCTTGTAATAGATGCAATATTTATTTTATTTAAAAGAAAAGACAAAATCGAAACCGATTTTTTTTCTTTTTTTTCTATAAACTGTCTTTTTTTTTTATAGTTTATAGTTATACACTATAAAACTATAAAAAAAAATGACAGTTTATAGAAAAAAAAAGAAAAAATACCACACTTCTTTTTTACTATATATATATTTATATATATATATATAAAAATAAATAAATAAAATAAATGTAAAAAAATATATTTTTATGTGTTTATATATATTTTTATATTTTATTTCTTACTAGCTAGACCCGTCCCCCGGCGTTGCACACGAGAAATAGAAAAGAATGAAGTAAAATTTGTCAACATTCAACCGAATGCAAATAGGTCACATCAGAATGATATTCACAATAGTTAAAGTACTACATATTAAATTGATTTCTTTTCAAATGACTACATAATAACGTTGATTTAAAAATATGTGGCCCATAGTCTTCTCTTCCCCCCTCCCTCGTAGGCAGTAGTTTTAACAATGAAAAGAAATACAAAAAAACTTGTGTGAGATGACTGGGATCGAACCATAAACCTCTCTGTCTTGGATCTACGCTGCTAACGTTTCAGCCGCAAAAGCGAGTATAAAATCTACGAGAGAATAGGTCATTTAAACGAAGCCAGTCAGTAGCTGGCATGCGTGTTATCGTATGATCCGTTGTAAGGCGACCGAATATAGGGTCCATCAGTCACACGTTTTGGGTCATTTCTATACCAAGAAATCAATGTTTTTCCCCAATTTTTAGATATTATGCATGAAGGTGAAGGAATCCGAAAACGTACACTTTATGAAGTCTGTCGAGTGTCTTGGCATATAGTGACTTAATTCTGAAATCGAGTTGTTGATGAAATTGTAGTTGCCATGTTGAAAGATTAAATATGGCAAAGAATTATGTTCGTTAATTGCATTCTCTAAAAACCGGAATGACTATAAACGTATATGTAATAGATAGAAATAACGTAATCGGATATTCTCGAAATTCAGAGGAATTAGCAGGAGCGTCCATTAAATGTGTGCGTAATGTTTTGTATTATGTAGTAAGTTAATAGCAGACAAATAGGAAGTAATAACAGACAATTTTTTGAAAAGTAGACGTTTATTAATTCCCGGTGTCGATGGGGAGAGTGTCAGTGCTTAAGTGTTAGGGGGAAATGTTTTTGCTATCACCTGTATTGAGTATGTTTTGAAGAGTCGAAGATGGTGGGTCAAAAGTAATATTAAGTATTAGCTGGAGAAAAGTTATAAATTTACTAAAACATGCGTGAGTGAATAAGCGTTATATAGTGGTGAATTTAGTAGCCTGTGATGCATGTGGTTATTTTCCTATTCTTCAAAAAGGTACAGGGGAAAAATCGTCTTAACTTTATATATTAGATTTGTTGACGCATCAGAATACAGAATGTTTTTTTAAAACAGAATTTTTGGCTGCTACATTCTTCAGTGTAATCAGAGATATGTTTGTGGGCAGCAGGTTGTAACATCAACGAAATATAGTAGAGCCCACGGGATGAAGAGGTGTGTACACGTGACTAATCTGTATTGACCAATATATCACTACAAATACACATTGATCTTTATTATAGAGTGAAGGATATATATATATATATATATATATATATATATGAGAGAGATATGTAAAAAAAAAAATAACTAATTATAAAATTAGAGTACTCAATATTTGAAAAATCGAGTAATCATAATATAATATTCATGGCAAAGCATTTTTATTATAGTACATCAGATAAAAGCAATATAGATATGGAAATGAAAACTTTATGGTAACTCGCAGTTTCATGCCATTGTGATCAAATATGTGTACGGTTATACACTCATGCAATTCTTCTACTAGTTCTAAACCATCTAATCGGTTTCGCTTTTAAATGTCGTTTTAAAAAGTTTTTTCCAATTTTAAGTGCATAAAAAACTAGGAACGAAACAATCCTTTCAGCAACAGACAGAAACTAACCTCTTCATACTGATAATTGATTTTATCTTCGAGACAAACTAATTTTATTTTTCTTGGGGTGAACACCAAAAGAAAATGATCGAAAACAAAATGACAGCAATTAGTTTAAAACTAAACATTTTTAAAGAATTTCTCAAAAGAAAACGTGAATATAATTGTAATTTTCTTAATTATATTTTTCTCATTATAATCAGCCATTGAAATTTAGGCTTGTAACCGACTTTTACAAGATTGAAAATTTCGCTTCAACATTCTTTTTCTCAGTTTTACATTTTGAAGAAACAAAAACGAAATAATCGTCTTCATTCTGCAGTAAAATGATTAAAAGGCAAATGCACCATTAGGATGGATCAAATTATTATCAGTATTAGTTTTGCTAGTATATATAATGTAAGTGTTGAGTTCGCTAATGAACAGCCGATCGTGACAATTTCTTCAAGAGGAGATAATGCCTGGGAGGACAGTCTCATGGCAACAGAACAGATAATACAATACCCACTAAATTGAGTATTGAAAGATAGTATAATAGTACATTAACAGAAGTAATAGTATTGGTTAGGCTTCAGACGGATACCAAATTTTTGTTAGTAATATATTCAATCAATTTTTTTTTTTTTTAATTAAACACAATTACAAAATTTACCATTTTTAGGAAAACTGCATAACAGATAAGGAATTTCAATTTATTCTTAAGACCCCTTAAACTTATGGTTTAAATTTTAAACATTTTCTAGAATCAAAATAATGTAATGGATTTTGATAAAAATTGGAATAAGGATTCTAGAAGTAAGGTTTAGTAGCATTAAATCTTGATTTTAATCTTCATAACTGGTGCTAAACTGCTCTGTTTGGAGAATTAATTTTATCTGCCCTGGGACCGGTATTTTTCTAGTAATTTTATAAACAGACTTCATGAAATACATCTGTTTAAAAGATACTTACCTGGCACAGCCGAAGTAGGTGAGTTCTTAACAGTCGGGGATACGTCTGCGACATCAGTCCAGCAGTGACTTTATTGCTTCTGGGCTGAGGTACGGTTATGTTCAGTCTCAGGAGGTCCATCCTCCCAGGCTTTACCTTCTTTTTGAGAAGGAATTAATTTATTGCTAATCTCCTGGGGCGACTCTACCGGGGATGCTCAGGCATTTTTTGTTGGCCAGAGCGCGCTAATCCTAGTGTGCAGGTTTTTCAAAACCACACCTGACCTTGTGTCTAACCTCCTGGAGAGGAGGTGAATAAAATACATTTGTTTCAAGATAATATATAAAACTATGTGTTTTCTTCTCTTCTGAAAATCTACTTTCATGTTAGAATCTGTTGTTAAAAGTTGATCTGTCAAACTAAAAATAATCTTCAAAAAGGTTATGTATCACGTATTTCACCTTTGTATGCAATTCAAAAAGTTGTGCTTATAGAAAGAAAGGAAAAATAATCCTTGCAAATGTCTGGAGAGAAAAAGAAAAGAAATTTTAGCATGAAAGTTCTTTTATGTTCGTGGGCTGCCAAGGTATTAAAAATGCAAGAGCTGACTTACTTCTTTCTTTATGCAACACTGTGTGACTGTCTACTTATTTAATCATGGCCTTTCAGCTTAGCTTTTCATTTGAAAGAGTCAAAAAACAAAAAAGAAAATGAAAATGTTTTTAAATTAAACAAAAAATAAAGTTTTAAAAAGTAAAAAGATTAGGACTTTCTTAGATACAAGAACTGCAATTAAAAAATATTCAAGGTTTGTCTTAAAAATCCCCCCCCCCCCAAAAAAAAAGACTAAAAACTAAAAACAACTTTTGCGTAATTCTGAATTGTACAAAAATGCTATTTATTTATAGAAAACTCACGTTTAAGACAATACAATTTTATAATTAAAAAAATTTAATTTCTGACATCTGGCTTAAATAAACTTTTAAATAAAAAAAAAAGGAAAAAATAAACCACACTAAAATAAAAAAAAAAAAAAACGTGCAGTCTCAAATAGGAGTCCTCCATAAATGTTTCCTTATAAAATAAATAAAATTATTTTTGAACCATTTTAAACTCAGAAATATCCCACTTAACTACTTGCTATTTTGGTTGGCCTGTTTGTACATCAACACTTTAATGGCAAAACACAATTCACCTATTGTAAAAAATTGTATACAATTAGTTAAACACAAGTTGCTATTTTTATCTATGGCTGTGGGGAGATGGTAGATTCATACCTTTTCCAATGGTAATAGCGCATACTTGAACACAGTAAGTCTAATAGGATTTGAACACTGCAAACTCAATTAGTATCCATTGCATAAAATACACCCTTTGGCCGTTTTGTTTAATATCATTAGCAAATATTAATGTCACAAAAAACAAAACAAAAAAAAACAATGGTAAATTATTAGTTTACATGACAGGTTGTCTTTTTTTTTTTTTTTTTTACACAGAAAGTGCAGATATTTATCATTCGTGTGTGTGTGTTCCAAGTCTCTAATCAGTAAAAAAAATTAACAATTGTAGTTAATAGCAAAAGTTAGAACGATGACACATTTCAGTGCAACATTTGTTTACTTATAACAGGATTGTTTAGTCTGCAAATTATTAAGTGAACTAACTTGTTATAAAACTCATTTTGTTAAAGTAATGTTGGTTCAATGTCTAAAAAATTGTCCGATATAAATAGCCTCCAAAATGTTGAATACATGAGATTTTGTATTTGGATTATTATTCAAACTTCTGTTCTCATTTTGAATGTTATTCTCAACGTTTTGGCTGATGTAACCTCTGACCTTCTTCAGGTGCATCTTGTTGAACTCGAGAAGTACTTGTAAAATAAGCACAAGGATGTAACATTGCGGCGATGGGACAGGGGCTGGAGCTTGGTGGGTGGTGAGGGACCTATCAGATTAGTAACTCTTTTTTGGACCCTGTCTAACAGGGAGAAACTAGTGGATGGTTCACCAGCCTAGATGTGACAACGTACTCATGCATGGGCAGATGGTGACTTTGTAGAGATATAGGATATCATAAAGGGGTTAGTTCTGTATAAGTTATGCAGTTCAATGTAAAGATTCCTAAGTACGAAAAGATGCACCTGAAGAAGGTTCGAGTTTACATCGGCCGAAAGGTTATCATCATCATCATCATATTCAACTTAACTTCTGTGACAGTTTCTGAAGGTTCAATCCTCAGTACGGATGATACTAAGGATACAATTACAAATTACTTGAAGCTTCTACCCGGTCATTGCTGATAGAATGAGTGCAAGCTACCCCTGTGGATTAAATAAAGGGTTCCGTTTGAAATTTCGTACAAGAGGCACCTGAAAAAGGTTGAAGCTTACATCAACCGAAACGTTTTGAAAATAACATCCAAGATGAGAACAGTAGTCTGAATAATAATCCAAATTATCAATCCTCATCTAAAAATTTCTGAAACATGAGAATTTGCTAAGAATTTTAAAGCAAGTTTAAATGACTGACAGTTTAAATGCTTCCAAATTTCTTTCAAATTTTGAAGGGTCACAAAGTAATTCATTCTATCTTTTCAAGTGTTAACAAAACATTAAAATGGCTGACTTGTTCATGAAAAAAACGAAAATGCATTCTGGTGGATTTAATTTGTAATTAGATTATTTTTTAAAATGGAAATTTTAAAGTGTGTTTTAGTACTTTATGTAATTGCATTTTTGATTTTCATAAATAATTGATAATAAAACTAAAAAAAAAAGGTGTATGTCGCATAGAAGAAAGACACACACATGATAAGTGGTCATACAATTTTATTCATATGAAGCAATTTAAAAATCTAACATAAGATTGACTGGATTAAAACCAATATTCACCATAATTTCTAAGGTGGTGAATTAATATTTACATCTTAAGCTAGCAATAGTCTGGTTACTATATTTTCTGGCCACCAAGTACATAAAAGACAATAACATATTTTTATTTTTTCACATGGGAAATAGGTCATTTGCTTACACAATATTTGTTCACATCTTCAGTATAACACACACACTAACACTTTTAATTCAATGTACTCAACGTTTCTTGTCAAAAAAGCTGAAATTATTGTTCATTGAAAAGAAATCCTTTGACTGAAATCTGCCGACTTATATTTGTTCTGAAAATATCACTTTCGGGTGTAACATGTCATGTTCAAAGACCATGTCCAAATAACATAGCAAATGTGATACAATGTAACCTATCCTATTTAAACTTTAATTGCTGAAATGATGGCCTGTTTATTGACAGCATTTTAAATAAAGCCATAACTAAGGGAGATAATTTGAAAAGAAAATCTTTCCATAAACAATCGACAACAAAAAACGAATGCAAGTTGAACCACTTTGATATTGATTTGACTAAAAACTTGAGACCTTTTCATGCCTTTGTATAAGAAGAGGCCATCTCCGTCTGTGACGACACTTCAGTTTGGATTAGAAGTTTTCATTGTGGAATGCACAGATTGAATTAACAAATCATATTTTAGCTTTATCCAAACATCTCTATAGGAGGCCATGTCCGTCGGTTTGTCATGCTTAGGCTTGAAATAACATTTAGATGTGTTTATGTATCTTTATAAGAACAAGTCTCTACATACAATCATGCTTATCTAATAAAATGTTTTTAATCTTTTTTTTTACTTATCCCAAATGCCCGTTGACTGTCGGAGCCACAGATGCTCTGTACACTAGATCTCCATTCACCTCTCTATTCATTGTGTGATTATTGCAAGAATAAGCTGGCAGATCCCATCTCTTGACTTCACAGCTGTATTTTGCTATCTTTCCAGAGATAAACCCTTACAAGATGTGATTGCTGGTGTTATATCAGAAATTACCCTTTTTGCGTAACAAAGCAGTGTATCATACTACTTTATTCAAAACTGGATGAGGAGAGGAGAAATGGATTCATACCTTTTTTTCATGGCTGAAAATTGGTATAAATGGCATTGAGAGCTGGAACACAACACCCCTAGTCTAAATCAATAACCATTTCTTCCATTTACACAAAAGAAAACTTAGTTTTTGTAACAGGACTGGCACTCCTGCAGCCACAGCCTCACCCAAATTACAAAGAACATTTTTAGTAAGGGATTTGGTAATAATATCAAGAAAGTTCATTAGCAACTATTATTAAGAAGCACCTGAAAACAATTATCGATTTATTTCTATAGATGCAAATGTACAAGAATAAAGAATAACCTTCTCTCATAAGCAAAATAACGAAATTCACAAGAATTACTTCATTCACCAGAAATTAAGAATAGATGCAATTGCAGAAATGAGGAGTCAATTTTATATGGACTCATTTAATTAAAGCAGGAGTTCCCAACCTTATTTTGTTTGTGGACCCCCCCCCCCCCCCGATCTATTTTATCATATCTGTGGACCCCATATATACATATATAATTTTTTCTAAATTAAATATTTGTTTCCATTCCAACATAATAAAAACTAACAATTAATCAATTTTATCATATCTGTGGACCCCATATATACATATATAATTTTTTCTAAATTAAATATTTGTTTCCATTCCAACATAATAAAAACTAACAATTAATCAATGTTATTATATTCAGAACATACACTCCATACCAATCGCAAAACTTTCAATAAACACACATATTTCCTTATAAACAGAACAAAATAAATAGGAACTTTTTTCGTGAACCCTTTAAAAATTCTGTGAACACTTGAGAATTCATGTGAACCCCAGTTCGGAATCCCTGATTTAAAGCATAGAGAATATATAAGTCTATATTACAATCAGAAAAAAAGTTAAACATTTTAGAAAATTGTCTTTCAACAAAGTCTGAAAATGCTTTATGAAAAGCATAATGAATATAAAAAACAATTTTGAACATCTTTTCAAATTTTTGTGATTTTTGTTATGTTTCTAGGTGTTCGTTTCATAGAAACGAAAATAATACTTATTTCCCTATAGATGATATGATAACCATACCTGGACCAACTTGTGTTGCATGGTTACAAGACCTCTTATATCAACACATTCTTAGTATTTTGAATCTTTTTTAATTGTATGGTACTTCAATTCTTAAAAGGGTCTGGGTAAATAGTTTAATGGTTACCAATGCAGACTATGGAATCAGCAAACAGAGTTAAAATCCGCTAATATCCACTTACATACAGGTACGGTTGTGAGAAGTATGACCCCACCATCTCCCCTTTTTCATAGGGAAAATAGCAGCTCGATTCCTAGGATTCACTTACAATAAGTACTATATTTCAGCAGTAAATAACCCACAAAAGGGTTGATATGCATGAAGTAAATAAACAAAACCTTCTAGGCTTCGGATTTTTTGAGATAAGGATTGATAATTTGGATTGTTAGGACTACTATTCTCATTTTGGTTGTTATATTCACAACGTTTTGGCCGATGTAACCTCCTACCTTCTTCAGATACATCTTTTTTTGAACTTGAGAATCTGTGGACACATAGTGCTCAGTAATAATCAGTTCTAAGTGACAGTCTTTTGAAAGTTTAAGTACAGGCGATGATACTAAGAATACAATTAAGAATTAAATAAGACTTCTACTCAGTCATGGCTGATGGAACGAGAACAATCTACCCATGTGGATTAAATGAAGGGTTCAGTAAGCAATTCTGTACAGATTCCAGAGTTTGACAAGATGCATTTGAAGGTGGGAGGTTACATCAGCCGAAACGTTGTGAAAATAGTATCCAAGATGAGAACAGTAGTCAGAATTATCCAAATTTTCTATTTGAACTTGGGAATCTTTAAGAATAACAATTCTACCCGGTCATGGCTGATGGAATGAGAAAAATTCACTCTTATGGATTGAATAAAAGGTTTAGTTTGAAATTCTGTACAGATTTTCAAATTAAAAAAAAAAGCACCTGAAGAAGGTCAGAGGTTATATGGACTGAAATGTTGTGAACATAACAACCAAAATGAAAATAATAGTCTAAATAATACAAACCCAACCTATCCTTACAAAAGTAATTCTTTCATGCGAGGCAGAGTGAACACTGACTTAAATTTCAAGTTTTTGCTTGTTATTTGACAGAGGGTATTTACCCTCTGTCAATAACAAATGCCAATTCAGGGCAGATACAGAAATCTATGAAAAATTGACCCAAAAGAAAAATGAGGTGAAAGTAAAAAAAAAACTAAAAAAAACAAAAAAACTGCTATAATAAATAAATATAAAACTAAAAATGTTTATGAAATCACCTGACTGTATAAATATTTACCGTCAGCTCAAAAGATTTAGAAAAACAAAAAGAAAAGATTTGAAGGGGGGGGGGGGGGGGCAAATATAGAATCGATCTTTATCAGATAACAGATTAATGAGAGAACTTGTTTTTCTAGAAATGTTAGAGATATTTTGATAACAATTTCAGACGTTGACAATAACTTGCTAAAATATTTGGTTTGTCTGGTTTTTACTTTTTGTGTGTGGGGGGTACAACATATCACACCTATTGTGAACAATTAGTTGAACACAAGTCACTATTTTACCTACAGCGGGGGAGAGTGGGGTCATGCTCAGTAAGATCATAGTCTGAATTGGTGAGAAAAGTAGAATTAAATGGACTCCCTGTTGTCAACTAAACCCCCTCACAAAATACTTTTAAAGCAACAAAAATATCAATTCTTTTGATAGGATTTGCGACACTAAAAATGACACATTTAGTGAAAAACCATTGTAAATTTATTAATTCGTCTCGCCAAATCGATTATTGAATCATCCCAAACCAAGGAGTTTCTCATTCAGTTTGGCATAAGAAACATTTTAATACAATTTTGATATTTTTCAAAATTTTTGCTTTCTTTCACTAAATTTGAATGTTATTTCTACAACTATTTTAAAAGCCATACTTTTAATTTAATAAAAAAATTAATTATACTTTATGTTGAATAGTGTTTTCAAGAAAAATAGTTTTTAAATTAAAAGCATAACCACTAATTGAAAAAAAAAAAAATGTAAACATATTTGTCGTGTGATTTTAAGATTCATCAGTAGTAGTAGTGAAAGGACAGTCAAACTACAGATTGTAAAACGAACCAAAAACTTTTTTAAGTTTGACAATTATGTAAAAATAAATTGAACAATTTAAATAAACCTTTCGGTTTTGATAGAAACAAAAATATACAAAAATATTTAAAAAAAAATAAAATAAAAATAATTTGTATTAAACAAGGAAAAAATGAACACTGAGAAAGAGGTAACTGCTATACGGCAAGCAGATTTTTTCTCGTTCACACACATGGCCAATTGATAATCAAATTAAAAAAATGATTATATTGGCATGAAGCTAAACTCTCAGACATACAGTTCAGCAATCGGGTTTCATTTCATTACTACTTTATGCATTAGTTTATTGGTTTTTCAAATGTGATTTAATGTGGTGTCATATCTATAAAAGTATACATAAATATTTATAAATCGATTTTCAATCATAAGTGGGACCGACCGATGAGTAAAGCTTTTGATGATGCACTGAACACATCTAAAACCTATTGGGTTGCTCTCAATACTTAATTCACACATGTTATTTATTTACTATACTTTATAAAAGCAACAGCAGCAGTACTGCCTGCGGGTGCGATATAGACCATAAACCTTTCGATTTATTTTCGGCAGCCTCGTACCTCTTGCCTCCCTTATTTTGTTCTTTAGTCATCACATTCCATGAGCGATGTTTCTGACAAAGGGGGAAGAATTGCTGTTTTCTTGGTTGGAATCTATCCATCTAACTTATCGTCAACTAGTTTTTGACCTTGAAGTAGTATCTTTTTTTTTTTAGCTCCTTACATCAAGTGGCTTCATGCCTTGTCTAGAGTGATTTCCATAGAAAAGAAAATCAATACAATTATTATTAAGCTCAACATATTTGACACCCAGACATGCCTAATAATTCTGGCTATTATATATAGATTATAAAAGTTTAATTTTAAAGAAGACGGGCATGTTTTTCTACGGAAGTTTTAGGCTAACTACCTGTTGGATACTCGCTTTCTGTTCCGATGGATACTGCACCCCATACTGGTGTTGTCTTGGCCTTCGGGTCTTGATTTACGCCGGTCAATGGGTCTGTCCTGTGCAGTTCTGGGAGGTCCACCTTCCCAGGCTTTGCCTTCCCTCTTTGGGGAGGAGTAAGTTTATTGCTTACTGCCTGAGGCGCCCCTACCGGGGAATGCCGACGGGGCTGCCCAGGCAATTTTTAAATCCCACTTTCCCGACCCGACCTTGGGTCACATCTTACTTGTGGGAGTAAGATAAAAACTGGCCTTGTGCCTAACTCCTGGAGAGGAGTAAATCAATACTCGCTTATATACCCAAAGCAACTTTTGAGTTAAGCATGGGTGTATTATTCTGGATTTCTGATTGGTTGAAGTGTGGGTTCAGTGAGCAATCAAAATGAAGTATTTTATAAAAAACTATTTTGCTGCTGCTGCTACTACTACTACTACTACTACTACTGGAACAGAGTTTACAAAATAATTCATTTTGAAATGCGGTGGTCTTTAAAAAAGGATAAGAAAAAAAGAAACGTGTTTAATCATGTATCCATTTAAAAAAATATTTTTGTAGTCCGAGTGTGACATTTTTCACAGACTTAGATCCCTAAAACAAAGAATTTTCTCCAATTCTCTGGTTTAAAATCTGTATAGATATTTTAGGTCATCCTACACTCGTTCCAATGCCTCTACTTACCTTGATATCAATATCATTCTTACTCATGTTTTTGGTTGATAAGTAGCTTTTTAAGGCATGTTCGGCTGGTGTTTGTGGATGTAACCAAACTTGGATGATAGATGTCTTATTTCCATGCATTCACACTAACTGTCATTGGTTCTAGAATTTATAAATCATACTTGTACATTTTCAACACTAGATTTTTCCTTCGTTTTTCAACGTCGTTCACCTGGAGTTGATTCAGCCAGCTCTATTCATTTACTCCACCCGATCGCAGACAAAATTATGCCATAGCAGGTGATTGAGCGCGTTTCGTCTGGTAATGTCCAACAACTTTTGAGACCACTGTCGGATGCCAAAGATTGAAAAGCATGACATTCTCCACGTTGGGAGGAATGCACGTGCTAGCACAACGTTGGTTCACGTGACGACATAACCAAACCATCTGCGCTGTATCGATAATAAGCTTTTGCATAGTTTCATCTCAACATTCTTAAATGATACAATGTTCCAAGATTGAAATCTTGGTTTTTTTTCTTCAAGCTGTATCGGCTGCTAATTCTACTGGTTTCACCACAGCAGTCAGGTAAATCATGTGGGACTTGAAAAATCAGGTTTACTTTTTTTTTACTGAAAATATTTACACAAAATAAATCCTCCATTCTATAATAAAGACCAACGTGTATTAGTTGTATGTATATATCCACCCCGTCACACAAAAGTTAGTGAGTAAAGAAACTGCCAGACGAAACCATTTCAAGCATTTAGGAAAAGGGGGAAAGCAAATAGTAAGTCAGATAACCCTCTTCCCCTGAAATGAATTCGGAAAGAAATCCTTCACTATTTCCATGATGAGAAGTTTTTTTCCCTTTCTTTCTATACCGATTGATACGTTTCTTTTCTTTTCCTCATATAAACTTCCCAGTTTAAAACATTTTTTTTTCTTTTTAATTTCACCATTTGCGATGTTATTTTATATCATCATATTCAGTTTACCTTCCTTTTTACATTCTGGCATGTGTTGGACGGCTTTTAGAAATTGATTTCTAGACTAACCTATCTCTGGCTAGGTCTTTATCCCTCTTTCTTTCAAGCATATCATTATCCCTTCTGCCCATGTTTTCCTTGGCCTTCCCTTGTGAGCTGACTGCTATCTTAACTGTTCTACATCTACTAACTCAAGAAATCTCATCCATTCTTTCAATGTGGCCAAACCATCGAGGTCTCCTGTTCTGCACACATCTCCCTATACTGTTCAGATTTAATATTCTGAGGTCATCAGATCTAAGTCTGTCTTTGAGTCTCACATTACACATCCATCGTATCATTCTCACGTCATTTATCTCCATGCAAACACTGGCCAGGTTTCACTTCTATACACTGTGTACACATGCCCTTAGTCAACAGTGGTAAAACTCTGCTGGTTAGTAATGGCAGAAATTCTCTGAACTTACTTAATCCACTCCTAACTTGCAATCACACTAGCACCAGCTCCTCCCTGTGCTCCAATGATATCGCCAAAGTAACAAAACATCTGAACAACCTCAGTAGCTTTGTCATCCAAATATACTTTCCCCACATCAGAGTTCTCATCAGTCTCCATCGTCATAAACTTCTTAGACACAAACTGGTCATCTTGGTTATATTTAAATGAATATGAATATTAGTGCAAACACTGATGAAGTATAATTTTTTCCTGTCATTTTTGACAGAGGGAATACACTTTTAGATTATAAATTTGAAAGGATTATAAAGAACATTTAATGTTTTAACAATATCCCCAGTCAAAACTATTAATTTACAACTTTGCATGTTGCAAGGATGTAGATATTTCTTTTAACGTTCATTAATGTGTGAATTCCAAAGTCTGTGTGTGTGTGTGTGTGTACAGCTGTACTAACCTGGGTGAGAAGAGGGATAGTAATTGCATTATTGTTCTTTGAAACTTGTGATGCTGTCTCCAACATTCTGTACTTGTCACATTGGGGTGCGTTGGCTAGAGATTTTTTTTGGTCAACAAGTTATTTCTTTTATTTCACTAGAGAGGATCCAAAACTCAGTTAAATCACGCGGAAAGCATCCTCATTGGTCAGCAATCATGATTAATACTTTTGGTGTGAACTCTGTGATTTATTGTCTTTCTTGTTTGCCCGATTCGCAAACATAGTTGGAAGCAATTGTTATTTGTCTCCCCTTTTCACTTGTATAAGCATTACATTAGGAAAGTGAAGGAGAGTGATCCAAAACAGGAAGAAGAGGAAAGGCAGTGGCTTAACATGCCAGTAATCTATTTTGCTTCATCTCATCTTACTGAGCTTACTACATATATTAAAAAAAAGATTTTTTTATCATCTTAAAGTTCCTTAAATGAAATCTATACTATTGGCAATCTTCCTAAAATAATCAATACTCAAAATCTGATTTAGCTACCAAACTCATGTCTAATTTTAATCTATAGATTTCATTACTAGGTATAAAAAAATACCGATTCGTTTATGTCTACTGCTTTAGACCATTGTTTCCCAAAATGGATGCCCCTCCCCCCCCCCCCTACGAAGGCGGGGCGGTTCTTTAATATCAGGGCCAGTGATGGAAAAGGGAGCATTTGGGGAGAGGGAGGGGGATAACAGTGTGCTAAAAGATAAAACAATCTATTCATTGTTAAAATCTTAAACAAATATTTTTTTCTTTTTACAAAATCTGAATGACTATGTTAGATCCCCACACAATCCTAAGTCGGACTTGCGGTAACACCACTGTTTACACATGTTCATACTATTTCCTGAACCCACAGTGATATCCATATATCTGTTCAGGATGTTGCCAAACTTATTAAGACCTTTGATGCCAATTATTGTGCTTAAGAATCTGTTGTCAGAATTTGCTCTTCTCACAAAGTCATTTAATCTTAAAAAAAAAAATACTTTCCATCTACTTGTAAATTTTTTGGGGTTTGCTCAGTATTAAAAAATACTGGTGAGTAGTCTTTCTTCATCTCAGTATAGACCAATCAGTCTCCTTTGCTTCATTAGTAAGTTGCCAATCACCTCAGCCAAAGCAATATACTTAGAGAAGCAAGATCAACTCCTGATGTTCTGACTGTAATATCGCATAAGATCAGTGAATCTCTCAATGGGAGCTTTGTTTCTAGGGCAACAGCTCTCGACATGTCAAAAGCTTTTGATAGGGTCTGGCACAAAGGGTTGTTTCAAACTTCCTAACAATCGAATATCTGCCAATGCCTTCCCAACTATCAAATCATTTATCTGATAGGTCTATAAAAGTATTTGTTTATGGGCAAAAACCTGAAGCACATAATATCAATGTGGACATACCTCAAATATATATTCTTGACCCAACTCTGATTTTCATTAATGATCTTCCAAATCATATTCCGAGATCATTTGTTGACATATGCACATGAAAACTGTCTATGGCTGCACTTTGCTGAGCATTTGTGATCAGAATTTTGCTAAATCTCTTTCTTGTGATCTGGAGCATGTGGTGTAATGGTGAAAAAGTAGTTTGCTACTTTTAATACCTCTAAAGTCCAGCTTTTCTCATGTCACCACCAACGATCAGATCTTTGTTTTGTTCCAGTTCAAACAAATGCATTTCTCCTTTTGTTTTGATAAGCTACTAGAACTGACTTTCATACCAGATATAAAATGTTAGTTACTGGAAAAATGGTTGAATCATTCTTCCACTCTAGAAAGTATCTGACTTGATGCAATCCACTCTCTCTCTCTCTCTCTCTCTATATATATATATATATATATATATATATATATATATATATAAGAATCAGATACATCCTAAGATGGGGTAGTGCTGTCACATTAGTATGGAGTCTTTCTCTTCTTCTGTTATTTTCTTGTTAAACTTATGCAGTAAGAACTCGTCTTCCTACCACCAGTGCAAAGAAACTTCCTTTCTTACTCTTGTAGCCTAACATCAAACGGAATTTCCATTAACATTTTTTCCAAGAATTTCCCATCTGTGGAACACATTGCCACAAGATTGCTTCCATAAGAACTACAATATGATCCTCTTCAACTATATCAATAAACACTTGTCATTAAACCTTAGCCTCGAATGGCTCTTAGCCTTGATAAATCATAACTTATCAGTAAAAAAAAAAAAACATGCACATAAACACACAATACCTCAGCTTTACCTTTTTATACATTGCATACATATGTTAGGAATTTATATAGATGTATCAGTAATAAATTGGCACTTGAGATATCGCTTTGTTTTGAATATTAGAAATTTGTGGAAAGCCAAAAACGATATTTTTTTTCTTAACAATGAACATTTATTTACTTTAAAATATGAGCAAGCTTTCAAACTTTATAGGTCTTTATAAAACAACTATCTTGTTTTCTTTTTTTTTCTTATTTTTTTCGTTGGAGATATAAAAACCTCTAGTGACGTGAGTAGTAGTCCAAAGAGTCTCGATTCGAATGGTCTCAGAAATTCCTTTTAAATGTTGTCACACGTTGCTTCGTTGTAGGTTAAGCAGTAATAAATTGGCACTTTTTTTTAGATATCGCTTTATTTTGAATATTAGAAATTTGTGGAAAGCCAAAAACAATATTTCTTAAATGTTATTTTTCCAGAATATAGAGTAACACCACAAAACAAACCAAAAAAACGAAGCGTATGCAGTATAGTGTGGAATAGCTGAAATATGTATTTGTAGAAGCATTACACAGCCAACAGAAACCCATGTGTCTGCTGGGTAAGAAAGTGTTTTCAAATAAAGCCATGAAACCTTTCAGACTTTGGGAACATTTGATAAAAATTTGCTCTGATAAAACAGACAAAGATATAGCATATTTTCAGTCACTTCAGGTAAAGAAAAACTCTTAGAAATGTTGGTTAGCAATTCACAACAATCTACTTATGTAAACATACACTAGGCAGTTGCATGTTTAGTGGGTTGCATAGTTGCAATGCATGTTTAGTGGTTTAGGTGGTCACATGTTTAGTGGGTTGCATAGTTGCAATGCATGCGAATAACAGACTTGCTGCAAGTGAGAAATATTTAACAAAGAGAGGAGAGACCATACAGGAGATTGGAAATATGTCTGATGTGCAAGTTTGGACCACCCAGAATTCCATTTGCCCACTTGAGAAAATGTTTTTCAGATAAGAGGTTCCCTACTGCTGTTATGAACTACTTGAGTTTCGGCCAAGAATAATGGCTGGGAACCCCTGGGCATTGGGTCTTTGATGTTCATAGATTGGTAGCAGATTGACCAGTTTCAGGATGTTGCTGGCTAGCCTATGTCTCACGTGGTCAGTTTCTGGGTGGTTGGATGGGAGTCAACTGAGAAAAGAGATGGATGTAGTCAGTTCTGGTGAAAGTAGATATATTCCAGCAGATTGGCAGGGGAAGGGAGAGTTGGTTCTCCCTTTGGGCGTGACACAAGCAGTTTAGTTTTCTGAGGTCTGACAGTCAGTTGTGTCTGTGTGCCTCTCCAAGCAAGATGGGCCTTTGGACTGGTGTTTTAATTTGGTCAGGCAAAAATCTCATTTCCAAGTCTGTTGTTCAAAAACGAGTACCATTGTAACCTCCAACAAATAAATTTTTCTTGTTTTTAAACTGGAGTTATGGTTTTATTTGAGGGGAGAAATCTTGTAAACTGGTGTCGGAATCTAACGACTTTGGACCGGCACATTGAGTAGACGATCATGGCCTGTGCAGTGGACGTACAAAGAACACGTTCAAACTGATGGTTTGTATGCTTCATACAAAATATCTCTGCAGCTTGCTCGATCTGATAAGCCTATACGATTGGGAGGAAATTATCCTTTCTGCAATAAGAGAGCTTCTGCAAACAGTTGTACATAAATCACTCGACCAAATTATAAAAGCTGTCCCTCGCAGTGATATCTTGATTTAAAGAAGAGTAGATGAAATAGCAGACAACATTGAAGAAACATTGTAACATTCTGGTCACAATAGAATTTGGCTTTCAATTAGCCGAGTCCAATCAGGAAATGAATCTTTGCTTCTTGCTTATGTTTGTATTATCAAAGATGAAAAGTTGGTTCAAGAAAAAAGTCATTTGCAAGACAACTTCAGACAGACACTAAAGGAAAATCAGTTTTTAATGTTGCGGAGAAGTTTGTCAAAGAAACGATCTGACTATTATTCAGTATTATGAAAGAAGATCAAGATATATTTTATTGCCTTTCTAACATCATATTTGGTAGAATAGGGCTTCAGTACAGTTGCCTTCCTTCTTTCAAGGCCAAGGAACAGACTTAAAATTACTGAACATGGGTATTTACGATTTCTTCTGAGTAAGTTACAGCCTGATGTACAGAAACTAATATCCCGACACCAAGTACACACATCCCATTAGGATCAATTGTGAAAACTAGATAAAATCTTTTTTCTTTAAATTAATTAGTATTTTTCAATACATATTTTGTGTTTCATATTGCTGTTTTCAATTTGGAACAAACAAAAAAGCTTGCATGTGTGTATTGGGAGTGATTCTGATTAAAAAAAATAAAATGGTTTATTAAATTAATTATTTTTTAAGAACATATTATTGTTGTTTTCACTATGCAAACAAAAAATGGTTGCATGTGTATATGAAGAGAGAGAGAGGACTAGGAATCTATCTGGAAGCTAAGCGGGTGCCAGCTTGAAACTTTGCTTGATAGTAATACTTGGTTAATGTAAGGCATAAACATAAGAGAAGATCCCTCTCCTCCTCCCCAAAAAAGGAATAGAGAGAGAGAGAAAGAGAGAGAGAGAGAAAGAGAGAGAGAGAGAAAGAGAGAGAGAGAGAAAGAGAGAGTGAGAGAAAGAGAGAGTGAGAGAAAGAGAGAGTGAGAGAAAGAGAGAGTGAGAGAAAGAGAGAGTGAGAGAAAGAGAGAGTGAGAGAAAGAGAGAGTGAGAGAAAGAGAGAGTGAGAGAAAGAGAGAGTGAGAGAAAGAGAGAGTGTGAGAAAGAAAGAGAGAAAGAAAGAGAGAAAGAGAAAGAAAGAGAGAAAGAGAGAGTGTGAGAAAGAGAGAGTGTGAGAAAGAGAGAGTGTGAGAAAGAAAGAGAGAAAGAAAGAGAGAAAGAGAAAGAAAGAGAGAAAGAGAGAAAGAAAAAGAGAGAAAGAGAGAAAGAAAAAGAGAGAGAGAAAGAGAGAAAGAAAAAGAGAGAGAGAAAGAGAGAAAGAAAAAGAGAGAGAGAAAGAAAAAGAGAGAGAGAGAGAGAGTTCTATTTCTGCAACTATCACCAATAATAATTCTAACATCATTTTCTCGACGCCTTCCAATGGTGCAATCACTTACCTTCTCCCATGAGAAACAAAAGTAATCATCTAAAAATGGCGGTTATGACACTAGCGTAGATTAGTCTTCTCAAACCTTGTCTTGTCAAGAGAATTTAATGGAATTAACAGGGCTAAGCTCTACTCAAATAACAAACAATGAATCAACCTGATATTTGCCGGATTTCTATTATATGGATTCGGATTTTAATCGAGGATTTCACCATTTTTTATGGAGAAATAAAAGCTTTTAGAAACTGAATTTTCTCCACACCTACGACCCCAAAAAGCTAGAAATACACACACATGAGAGGATAAATGGGGAAAAGTAGATCTACAAACACAATACAATCAAATTAATTCATGGGAATAGATTAATATTTCACCTTTAGTATTCGAAAGATTGTCAGAAGTTACAATTACTATATTAATAAAATTATGTTACTACTTCACATGTGTGTATGTGTTTCTCACCTCCACGTGACTTACATATTTCTTTTATTTATTATTAGTCATTCGTTGAAATCAAAAATGCAAGAGCACAAAGTACTAAAACAAACTTTAAAAAAATCCAATTTAAAAAACTAATTTAAATCAAAAATTAAATCCACAACAATGCATTTCCGTTTCTTCGTAAACAAGTCAGTCATTTTAACCTTTTGTTAATAGTTGTAATAATAATAAAAAATGAATTCATGACCATTCAAAATTTCAAAGACATTTAGAAGCATTTAAACTGTCAAATAAAAAATCGTTTAAGCTGGCTTTAAAATTCTAAGCAAATCCTCATGTATTAAAAGATTGAAAGTTCTGGAAGTTATTTACATCCAATAATTTTATAAATGGAAATTAAAATAACATTATCTTATCTTAAAATTAGTTATATTTTTATAACAATTTGGTTCAGTTAATAATTTAATGATCAAACGATACCGTAATAAAATTCACGTTAAAAAATGTTTTTTTTAAATTAAAAAATAAAAAAAATAAAAATATAATAATTGTGGAATATAAAACAGCTTAGTTAAAAAATAAAAGTGAGACAGAAACAAAAGAAAAAGACTCCCGGGCAATGCTAGTTTGAAAAAAAATAGCAATTCGAAAAAGAGACATGAGATAATAATGTATTTGCCCTATGTTCCCTTCAAATGTTATTCTTTATGAATTAAAAAAAAACAAAAAACGGGATAATAGCAAGTGTGGCAGAAAAATCACCATAACAATTCTATTGCTGATTTATACCATCTTTATTTAAAAAAAAAAAAAATTCTCATGATCTTTTTCATGTTAAAATAATTTAAAAAATGAATGTATGTTCCATATGTATCACACATGTATATATAGGCCTACAAAGTCTGATGCCTGTACAGAATCCAGTTACCCCATTACAATATCAAAATAATCATTAATTCTGGTTTTATCAATTGGTCATTATTAATCATCATCAATCTTCTACACTTCATAATGAAGTGGATTTCATCTTTAGATATGTCAATGCATATCTCTGCGAATTATAAGGCAATGTTGAAGAGTTCTTCAGAAATTGATAGATAAAAATCTACAATGTCGAATTGTAAGAAGGTACAGGTATTTTTATTTTTGATATTATTGAACCAAGCGATTGTTTTGGTAATGTGAAGCCATTCAGCTCTAGATCCTTTTATTTATCCCCTTTTTAACTCGGAGAGAATTGTTTGCCTAATTTTTCCTATTTTGTGACAAGTCAGGTTAATTAATCCAATGGTTAGTTAATTGCTGAACTCACTTATGATCGTTTAGTTGTATTTATACTTCCTTGGGTTTTACTTTTCTAACTTAATTTTTAAGTTTATTTGATTTGTTTACTTTCTCAATTTATTATATTTATGTAGATGCATGTGGTAATGTCCAATTTTTTTGTTTTTAATAAGTTTTTGTAATATTTTCAGAGATTAATTTGTTTTGTCATCTTGTAGAAGTTCCTTCTTAGTCTCATATTCTTTTTCTATTATATTCTGTGCAATTAGCCTGATGATTACCTTCAGGAATTAAACAAACGGTTCTGTGTAGCTAACTTGCCATAAGAATATTTTTATACTAATATATATATATATACACACACACACACACACACACACATAGTATATGAACCATCCCTGGGTCAATAGCCAGATAGCATATGTATACAGGGTGGTGCACTAAAATCTGAACTAACTTTAACTTTGCATAAAATTAAACCTATATTAAATTTATTGATTATTTTTGTTTCAGATTTGTTAAATTTGTTAAATTAAGAACAAATTAAGGAAAATATTCAGTGAACTCAGGCACCATATTGCAATTATTGTTGCCCTACGTTGTGACCGTGCACCCAAAGAGATTGTTGAGTTTTTTTTCATATTTTTTTCTTATCTAAATACTTTTCATTCTGAATAAACACAATTTTTCTATCATATGTTTTTGACGATTTTGGCGCACCACCCTGTATTTATATGTACGTGTGTCGACATATAGAAATTCTCAGGTTGTTGTCTGATCTTCTATTCATTTAACATCAATTTTCCCTTGTTCAGGGTTAGACGTTCTGTTATTTCACAAAATCACTCAAGTTCTCACGGTTGAACCGTCTTCAAATTGCAATCCGTACGGTTTTGTCTAATCACTTGCTTTCAAGTTTTCCTGGGCTGGCCAACCTTCCTGCGATTTAAGGCATTCATGCTTCTGCAACAGTTTATCCAGGAGGATGAATGCTTCACATGACCATACGGCATAACTGATTAGTTCTTAAGATACCCTTTATGCTGGGCAAATGTAGTACTTTCAGCAAATCCTCTGACCTCATATGTTGGATTTGATCAGATTTCATATTGCAAATCCATCTAATCATGGATCTGTCATCGCATGTAAAAACCACCCGGAGAGATGTAACTTTCAGTCTTCGTTAAGGCAGACATCAAAGAGAAGGAAAACTGATATAATACTTATGGCAATTGTTGCTTCCAATGATGTAGACTTACTCTTCTTTTTTGGTCAAAGTGACAGGTGATTAGGGAGTTGGATTGGGTCTTTCCTCACTTAAAAAAAAAGCTTCCTGCACAGACATTGCTTGAAACCAACATTTTCCGGTTTCACAAATAGACAAGCAGTGGCAATGCTTCAACACAACTTTGCAGCCAACTGTGTATGTATATCAATTTAAGGAAACCCTTGAAATGAATATTTCATTTATATGTTCTGGTGACTATCAACAAACTGAATTGAAATTCCTTTATTAAGGAGGTTCAGGTTGGTCAGGACAAGTTGAAGATAGTTGACTCTTTCTGTTACGTGGGAGATGCTTTTAGCAGATGGCGGCTGCAACCACAAGGCGTGTGTGAAGACTGCTTGGAAGAAGTTCAGGGAGCTGCTACCAGTTCTCACATCATGCCATTTGTCGTACAAGACCTGTGGTCAAGTGTATAGCACTTGTGTGCGGAGCGCTATGCTCAATGCCAGTGAAACCAGGCACTGACAAGGCCAGACCTCTGTCTGCAGCGCAATGACAGGGCAATGATTAGACGAATTTGTAACATCAAGCCAAAGGATACTTTCATCATGCAGACAAGTGAATTGCTGGGGAAACTTGGTCTTGCAGACCTCGATCCCATCTTGAGGGAGAGAAGACTGCTGGTATGGCCACGTGGACAGATCCGGCAGTGTAATCAACTGTGCACTAAGCCTACAAGTCTCTGGTAGGCGTGGAGTTGGCCATCCAAAGTTGTCTTGAAAAGAGCTGACAGAGACCGCAGAGATTGGAGGGGCTTAAACGCTGACTCTCAGGAGTGACAGAAGTGGAGATCTGCGGTGAGGACTGCCATGCGTACAGCTAGCCAGCTGTGGACATTGTCTTAACATTTTTGAGATTTTTTTTTATGCGACAAATTCGTATGGGATTGGTTCCAGTACAATAGTGTGGACATTGTCCCCAATCCTGCACAATAATCAAAAGACCGATGATGATGATGATAAAAGAAAAACACTTCATATGATGACTGACTTGCATCTGTTGTAAGCCTGGTATTGTAGTAAAATTCTAATGCTGATCGAATACCATATGCCACCGCAAGTCCAACACTTCTAGAAGACTGAAAGGCAAATTTGTCAATTACCGACCTTATATCACTCATCTGACAGAATAATTGAATAATCTATTCTGACATAATTTCAAGCAATCATTTTTATTCTATACATTTTTGTTTTGGTTGTTTTTATTACATGTCGGCATGTATCTCTTAGATGACTATGTTAAAGTGTGCAGGTTATTTTGAGGTCTGAGTTCAATCTTGAGCAAAAGCAGCAAGATGATTTAACAAGTTAACTAAAAGAATGTCACACAGCCTGGAGAGTGGTATGTGAACAATGGATCTCCAGAGCTCCAATCAAGAGTTAGATTAAAAATTCCATGACAGTTCTTAAGTTCGATAAAAGACATCCGAAGGTAGAAGGGCACACAGTGAAACGATGATGATGATGATAAAAACAGTAAATAATGAAAATTCCATAAAAGTCAGACAATTAATAAGTTTTATTTTTATTTCATAAGATACAAGATTTAAATTTGCTTATTTTATTTATTGATCGAGTTTGTTAAGATAACAAGAACCAGCATCATCATCATATTCGGTTTAATGTCTGTTTTACATGCTGACATATGTTGGATGGCTTTTTTAGAAAGCGAGTTTCGAACTAACCTACATCTAGCATTACCAACTGACAGCCTACATGTTGGACATCGGCAAAATTTCACACCTAATGTGCTTAAACAAGCCATCTCTTTTATTTGTGGCCCAATGTTTAAAAAAATTATGGATGGAAAGAGAATAAAATAAGCATTCTAATGATGTCAATTTCATGTACCATTATATGCCAAGTAAAAAAAAAAATGCTCAAAACTGACGAATCAAAAAGAGAAACTTTTTTTGTTCATTTTTATATTCCATACATTACATTCTGATTAAAATGCGCGGGATCAAATATTCTTGAGATTTCACAGAAATGACCAGTTCTAGTGGTATGTGATTAGTTTCAGAATTATTTTTATGTATAATATGCAAGTATTTGATAATTTTTAATTGTGCGCATTCATCTTGAAAACGTTATGTTTTGTTGAATTCTGAATAAAAAGTAGAAGTCGAATGGGCCGAACGTAAATACTCATGGAAACAATATGCTGTGTAATAGTAGTAGTAATACTAGTAGCAAGGTGTTCGTTTTATTTTTTTTTCCTCTTTGAATAAATATTAAAAATATTCTGAAAACTAAAAAACTTTACTCTAGTGTGGAGGATTCAAATGATGTAATAGTCTAAATAGTAGAATTTAATTTCTTTTATTAAATAAAAAAATATTTATTTTCTTACAAAAAAAATTTTTTTTTTTTTAAATTGTGCTAACTTTCCATGTTTACAAGAATTTTGTTTCACTTTTATTTTGAAACTATGTCTTTAAATGAGATTCCTGTTCCTTATTTGACGACCAGAGATCATTCGGGCCATAAGTCATTGAATATGGAACAAGAACCTTTCGCTCATGTCATCTATGATCTATTTTTATGGATGATGTCACAAAGGATCTTCTTGGTGTCTTCAACCAAGTGAACAATTAATATGGTCATGAATAGACTTACAACCTGTATGAGACAATGCGCCAGTTTTAAAAACTTTGAAATTTACACATCTTAATTTATAATTCATAGCTTAAGGTAAAGAGATACATAAAATCTGATTCCATAATTAGAAAAGGCAGATAATTTAACATAAGAGTATCAAGTTTCGAGAGAATAGCTTAAAAAATAAACGAATGGTCGAGAAATTACCGAATTTCTTGAACTGATGAGGTCTATATTTTGGCTCATTTTTTTTTAAAGGATTTATTAAAGAAAAATGTCCAAGGAAAAACACAAATTTCTGCACTTTAAATTCTTATAACTTTTGAACCACTGATGCTATTTGCATAATTCAAATGGTTTTGAGCTTCTTTTACACAGCTCTATTCACCGAAGTTAATAAAATAATTAACCAACGTAAAAAAAAAAAAATCAATTTGTAAAGCTACTATATTTGGCCAGGTCTTTATTTATCCCCTTTTTTCTCAAATCCATACTTATCACTTTCTCTGCCAACTAACACTGTTACCGCAATTGTTCTACAACTACTAATCCAAGAATCTCATCAATTCTTTGAATGTGACCAAACCAATAGTCTCCTGTTCTGCACACTTCTCTCCATACTATCCAGATTTAATTTTCATCTGTGTTCATCAGATCTAATGCTGTCTAAGACTCACATTACATGTTCATTGTATCATTCTCATATTTCTCTCCATCCATGTCCTCAACCCTCACTTGTCAGGTTTCACTTCCATACATCAACACACTACACATACCTGATAGATTCTTTTGTTGGTAGAGAGTGGTAGCGCTCTGCTGATTAGTAATGGCAGAATATTCCTGAACTTACTCCATCCAATCCTAACTCTTTCAAATACACCAGCATCTCCCTGTGCTCCAAAGTTATCAAGGTAACGAAACTTCGACAATCTCAATAGCTTCGCCATCGAAATATACTTTCTCCACATCAGAGTTCTCATTTGCTTTCATTGTCTTACAATTTGTGCACACAAACTGGTTATAAACTCCCAACCTACCTGTAATTCCAATGCACTTCTTGTGTACCCAATGCTTGCAAGTACCACAAAAACCGAGTTGCACCCGATTCCTTTTCAATAAACTGAGTAGCTAAACTTTCCTCTTTCTGGGAACTTTCCAACACTACAACCACTGATCATCATTTTGGTGCTGGTCACATCCACTCTCAAACCTTTACTTTCCATAGCATTCCTCCGTGTCTTTAACTAACAAGTAGACCTTCTATTGTTTCACAGACAAACACAAAATCATCAGTATAAAGCATATCTTCTAGATAAACTGTACGAAACTCCTTGGACAATGCTTCGAAGACACAAATGACAAATAACAGACTCTGTACAGATCCCAAATGTACTCTCGCTTTAATGTTAAAGCTGTGGCTTAATGTGCAGTTTTTGAGCATTTCTGTAGATTACTTCAAACAACCTCCACTAACCACTTGCAAAGCCCACCAGACAACATCTCTTGGCACTTTGTCAAAAGCTTTATAACTAAAGCAAAATACACGTTCATCTCACCAAGATACTTCTCTTGCATTTGTCTACGAATAAATATAACACCAGTGTTACTTTACCCATTTCATCCGACTTCTTATTTGTTGCTTAATTATTCTCTCAATCACTTTCAGGACCTGGTTCATCAACTTTAAGCCCCTGTAGTTACCTTTATTTAGTCCCCCTCTTTTACCCTTGTACTAGAATCCCAGTCTTTTGAAACAACCCCCATTCTTTTATGATCTCAATACCTGTTTAACCCACAGCCTTTAACATATCTGCAGTTTTATCCTTCATCTAACTCAGTTTTCTGTATCATTTCTTAATTCTTATAGCTGTTCAAGATACTGCTTCTGCAACTTCTAGATTTTCTTGGTCCCATGAAAACTCACTAATCAACAATCTCTCATAATAGCATTTCCAAGCATTCTTCTTGTCCTATTCATTTGTTGCTAGCATTTCAATGTCATTTCGAATAAACTTTTCTCCAGCAATATCCATATTTGTCTTTGCCTTCTGTTTAGCTTTCCTGAACACTTCATTCTTGTTTCCACTTTTCTTCAATACACTTCTCAATTTCCTCATTTTACAATCATGTCACCCTATGCCTTGGGGGCCCCTTCCGTCCACCCGCAAGTCTAGTTTGTTACCTCCAACAGTGTATCCTTCAACTTCTGTTCCTCCACACTTCCTGAAATGGATCTGGTAACCGAACACTCATTAATTTGGTCTCTAGAGTTTCAGATGTTCTTCATACAACCTCTACACCTTTCTTCAACTTAAAGTTGCAAATAACTGGTCCGTGCCGTGTCACAATTTCTTCAAGTATTACTTTCACATAACTTAAGAGGTTTCTGTCCTTTTTCCTAACCAACAGATAATCTACCAGTCTTTTCTGTTCCAGATCCATGCTCAACGAGATGGGTTTCTCTTTTCTTAACAGCATTTGCAACCAACATGTCCATGAAAAGACCAAATTCTAAATTCCTTTCCCCCCTATATTCCTATCATCGCCATGAACTCAAAAACACCATTCGCCTTTCTCACCCGATCATTCAAATTGCTTGCTGTTACATAATGATGGCCGTTCTTGAATGGAAAAGTTTCTGTGAGACTTAAGGGCGAGAGGTGACCCCAGACAGAAGTTGCGAAACTACGTGATTACAGGGTAAAGATTTTCTGTCTCTTGGCAGACAGGATTTCAAGCAGGAAACAAAAGTGTTTAGGACACTATCCCCGATGAAGGACAGCACGCATAGTGTGGCTGGGTGTAGCGAGACAAGTTATGTATGTGTGTGTATGTCTCTCTCTCATGCCTACACAAGTAGGATGTTGCTCTGATATTTTTTGTCGCTGTCTCTTTAAAAAAAAACCTTTTCATAAATTAACATTGGCGTCAGAGTGGTTTTGTATCCGCAGGCAAGCAAAAATTAGGGCTCACCGGTGATGACACGGGTGCATAGTGGTTTATACACGCATCGGTAAGTGAAAATATAACACTACTGCCACAGCCAGAACTTCCTTCGCACCAACCTTACTAGTTACTGTAATAAACCTGTCATTAAACTCATCTTTTGAATCTTTAATAAGACCAAATTGTGGTAGATAAATAGATATTGCTCACCAACTATCAACTTCCACATTATGGCAATAATAATACAAAGAATTTTTTTAAAGAAATTATATTAACAAGCACCAGTTCATAGCCTCTTACTATTTCTAAAATTATTAGTTACACAAAAAATATTCTACAGTAATTAGATTTAATTTTATACTTTGTAATAAGTCTGATTGTTTTACAAATAACAGTAAAATTGCTTACTTAAAACTAAAAGTGCAATAGCAAAAAGTACTAAAACCAATGCATTTCCATTTTTTCATAAAAATGTCAGCTACTTTAAATACTGGCTTTTTAGTTAAAACAAATTAAAATAAACAGGACTCTTGGTTTGAGACCAATACATTAATTGCCTCAGTCACGAAGGACTTCTATATGACTGAGGACATAAGATACTACACTTTCATTACTTACTGAGATTTGCGGAAAGTTGTGAAAAGAAAAATTAAAATAAAATAATACTTGGGAAATGAAAACATCTTACTTTAAATAACAGACAGGGCCACAGATAAGGCTGTCGTTTTCTTTTTTTACTATTTGTACATTTTAGCAACAAATTTCTACACTCGGTCAACATCGGGAAGGGACAGCTAGTATATATATTGTTTAAGGCTCCCAAAATTCATACTGTGAAATGACCAAGATAAGAAGAGTAGGCCGAATAATCCAAATTATTAATCCTCATCTTAAATATTCTGAAACACAACCAAGTTATTTATTTAAAAGTCAACAATGATATGCATATTTGAATAAGTCAAAACGGATTACCTGCCAATTAATCAGTACAACTTGACTGGAAGATATATGGTTGGAACATCATATTTCTTTCTAAAATAAATATAAAAAAACATTTCTTTCTAAAATAAATATAAAAAAACATTTCTTTCTAAAATAAATATAAAAAAACATTTCTTTCTAAAATATTAAAAAAAAATCAAAGTAGAAAAGAAATTGAAAAAAAAAGACTTTAACAAAATATAAATATAAAAAAGCATTTTAAATATATAAAAAAATTTTCATGAACCATTTAACATGACTGCCCAGTCTTTCGCCTTTTCTTTCCTTTTCTTTGTTATAAGAAAAAGAAAAAGTATGTTATTATAATGGTGGTTTGGTGTCTATCCATAAACAAAACTTTCACGGTAAAAAAATATATTTCATCATATTCTGAAACATCGCAAATTATTATTGTTGTTCTATAAATGGAATGTCAAAGTTACAATTATTTAAAAAACCAAGTCATAATAAATAATTGCCCAGTGTTACTGATTAAAATTTCTATTGATTTATTTGAATATAAGCAACACATTTCTTTTTAAAAAAGAAAAAAGAAATACCTAATGTTGGGGTGGAGTTAGGCTAAGAAAGGTGCAGTCAGAAATTGCCTTGATGGACCCTGTAAGATTGTGAGCATTAAAACAATGACGCAGGGCATAGGGACAATTTGTTTTAGAATTTGTAAAAAAACTAATATTAAATCTTACAAAATTGATTGCCCAGTGTTACTGATTAAAATATCTTTAAAATCAAATATTTTTATTGACAAAAAACAGATTAGTATGACGATAATTATTAGCAATTATTAACAGTGGAACAATTTTAAACAATAAACCAAGCATTATAACATCAATGATATTGATGTTTTTTTGGGTTTTTTTCTCTTTGAAAAAAACCCAGCAAATCTTGTTATATTTAGCTGTCTCAAACCAAAATTTTATTCTGTATTAATGTGGGCATGTAGATCTTTGCAAAACAAACAATGATACCAAATTTATTTTGATAGCACAATTAGCCACCGAATTATAAGTGTTCAAAGTTTGTTGGAAATTTAAAAAATTAGTCTTGTGTCCAGAAGCCGGGTGTCACAGTGTATAACTAAAAATGCAGGCTTCAAACAAGTGAAAAAAACAAAAAACCTTACAAATGTACTGTCATCTTGTGGTAAATGAAAATTAATAATAATGGAAACAGTAATTATTACATCAAGTTAGCCTAAACATTGGGCGAAATCCCATTACTTCGACAAAATGTACGAAAATGGCACGGAAGTGCAACTTTGTTTAAATAAGATTCATTTCAACAGCTAACACATTGAATCTTTGTAATGATGCATAATGCAGTAGAGACCAAGCTAAATTTTTCTTTTAATAGTAAATCAATAAAAAAAAAAAAAAAAATTTCGACAAATAGACTTCAAAATAGACAGAAACAAAACTTTCACTCACTGAAGTTTTCAACTTGGATTTTTTGTAAAAGACAACTTAAACCCCCTTTTTAAGCCAACCATATTGACGAGTGACCCTTTTTCTTTAAGATGGTACTATCTATATATGCATAGAGACAAGACCATGCACATTGTCAAAAACACACACCAATATTAAAAAATAAATCGCCCATCACTGAAAACAGTTACCCAATTTGAAGTAACCTGGAAAAAAAGGAATTGTAGATTTATAAAGAGAAAAAATTAAATTTTGTTTACATTCAAATTTCATAACTCCAAAAATAAACTGGATATCGCAAATTGGATGGAATTTTACTATATTTACCAATTTTTGCATAGTAAACTGACTGGTTTGCGATACCTATTATAATGGTTATTTGTTTTTCTTTTTTTTTGTTTTATTTTAATGTAGGGAGTACCCAGAACCCACAGTTAGTGATTTGAAGGGTCCCTGGTAAATTTAAGGGGTCCCAATTAACATTTCTTAAAAAGTTGTATGCCAGATTTATAAGTTCTCTCACTCTCTAAAATTCTTATTGAATATTTAGGGGTTGGAGGGGGGGGGATACTGATAATATCAAATAAGCATAATATTTTCAGATTATAACTTAAAAAAAGAAACACTTGAAAAAGATTACTTTATAGTAGGATGGGGAGGGGGTCAGTTTTCTACGTGAATTTAACATAAAAATATTCCCCCTCCACCCCTACTAATGTTTAACCCAATTAATCCTGTTCACAGACACCTTTTCATTTATGTTCAACTTACAGAGCAAACATTAAATCAAATTGTTATATAACTAATTTTGTTATTACTTAATCCCCCCCCCACCACCTGGTTAGACAAGAATTGACAAATTGCAATGATGATCAAAGAGAAAGAAGAATTGGATTTGGAGAGAATACATTTACTGCTTGGAAGTTTTATTTTGATAAGAGAAAATTATTTTTATTTTCTTTTTTTACAACGAGCAAATATATGCTCTCTCTCTCTCTCTCTCTCTCTCTCTCTCCGATCGCATATTTTTGCAAGGCTACCGCAGCACCTCTTCTCTCTCACTGTCTGCAAGAGGGTGTTCATATTTACTTGTCTAGAATTATATAATTGTGAAAAAAAATACATACACTACATATTTCAAGCTAAATAAATTGTTTTGGACTATTAAAATAATTTAAGTTTACCCATTTATTTATTTTTTTATTTTTTATCGCTTATGTTTGAATTCATGTTTTGAAACATGACGTAAATCATAAATCATGCCAAAGCTATAATTATTTTGTTATGGGAATGTTTTAAGATCTATTTATAAGTGAAAATAGCTCAGTTGGTAAAATGTCTGGCCAAAGATCAAGGTTTCGGTTTTCGGCCATGGGATCCACTTTACTTGTTGGGAATTTATTATTTACTATTGATGCAATATTCTCCATTTCTAAAAGTTGTTAAGATTTAATATTTTGAAATTAGACAGATTCCGCTATGTATTTATTACATTTAAAAAAAGATTTTGACAGACAGACAACATCTCTATTTATACAAGATAAAAAATTACGTCCGTCTGGCTGTTTACTTCAAGAGCACTGTGGCATTGAACATGGAGATGGCAGCATTTTGCCGTTGTCTAAATCCATTCCTCTTTGAAAGAATATAAACATGCATTCACAAAATATCAAATATTTCTGCCAGAAAGATACCAAGGTTTTCTAATAATGTAGATTATAAATGGCTTTTTCATCTGTGGAAAGTGTCAATATTTCCCACATGAATAATCTGTCTTCTCACAATTACCTTTTGTATTTATTTTTTAATTTCAGATCAAATAGTTTTGGCTCCTATATACATCTGGCTTCGAGATAAAAACAAAACAGATTCTTTTTCTATTTTTGACACATCAACATTTTTATTTATTTTTCTTGAAAAAAACATCAATGCTCTCCTTTTTGTCTCAACCACAATTCCCATTTCTCTCATTTGAATACCCCCCCCCCCAGGGGTTATTACTTATCTCTTCTCTTACATTCAAATTAATAACTCGAGTATTTGTTTCTTTTGCTCCCATAAATGTGTTTTCACATGTCATTCCCCACCCATACCAAAAACACCTTAGTCCCTCCTTCCTGTCACATTCTGTCTGTCCCACATGGCTTGTCTATCATGAGACTGACTCCCATGAAAACCTGTAGCAGCAGGGCCTGTAACATCTGCTCTTTCTAAGAAAAACAGACATGCCATACAAGCTGACTAAAAAACAACAAACAAAAAAGAAAAGAAACAGGCAGAACAAAAGATACCCAAGTAAAACTAACACAAGAATTTAAAGGTTTAAGAGGGAGGGGGGTAGATCACAGATTTAGCACAACACAGAATATTGATCTTTTAACAAAATCACAATTCAGCAGATTGTACATGTCTACAAAATAGCAAACTACGAATTGCATTAGAAATGAAAGAAATTCGTTTTCTAGTTTTCTTTTGATTTTCTCTAAATATTTTGCATCAAGTTATAAGACCAGAAAACTGAGAGAATCCAATTATTCAGGAAAATCGATGTTTTCCTGGCAGAGTGGTGGAGGGTGAATAAAATGGCCTCCCAAAAATGACCATTCTTTTCAAATATCTATAATTTCCTTCATTAGTTTTTTTTTCAAAATCCATCAAAAGTTACGATTAATGTTAATTATTTACATGAAACAAGAACTGGTGACCGTCAGGAAAATTTACGCCCCCCCCCCCCCTCTCCGGTTGACTGAAAAATGTCCCCAAAATTAGTAAAAATTGCACTTCTTCATAAATTGTACACTCATTAGTTTAATCCCAAAATCAAATTCTTGATTAATGATCGTTTCCAGGATTTAAGTTCTGGTGATCAAATGACAAATTTGGCAAAATTTGCAAATTTTTGCAATTATATGAAATTCCATCGATTATTTGTTTCGAAAATCAACCAAAATTTATGATCAATCATTGTTGTTTTGATTAAATTACTTTTGACACCAAGAAAACTTTGGTTTGGTCCCCAAATAGGGTTGAAAATGTCATCCAAATTGACAAATTGCAAATTTTCATGAATCAAATGTTACATTCATTAGATTTTGCTCAAAATGCATCAACATCCTCCACTCTATAATAAACACCAATGTGTAATCTTTTGTATATATATATATATATATATATATATATATATATATATATATATATGCCCAATCACTCAAAATTTAGTGAGTAAAAAAAACTGCCGGACGAAACCATTTCAAATGTTTAGGGAAATGAAAATAGCAAGTCTGACAACCTCCACCAGCTATCTAAAATTAATTTGGAAAGAAATCGTTCATGCTATTTCGTTAATGAGAAATTTTCTTTTTTTTTCTTTCCTTTCTTCTTTCTATACCGATTGATACATATTTTTCTTTTTGTAAACATTCCAGTTTGAGAAGTTTTCTTTCTTATTTCAACTTCACAGACTGAAAACTGGAAAGTGAGCTTGCGTAACATCAGAAAACGTCTGGCCGCTGACCAGAGGATAAGTGACGTTAAATGAATGAAGGAAGAAATAAAAAAAGTAGAAGTTTTCCATTCTTGAAAAGATTTTAAATAATTTTATAAATAGAGATTAAAACAACATCAACATAACAATTAGTTATCTAAATGAATAAACACAATAGTTTTTTCAATCTATCCTTACTATATTAACATCAAAGCAGCTTATGCTTATTTAATTCTATAATACAACATAAGGTTTTGAAATACCGTATATATAGTAATCTGCAAACACCCAATCATGTTTGGGTTTTCTTAATTTGCATATTTATTTCATAAACATCCAATAAGTTAATATTTTGTAATATACATTTTTAATTTGCATTGTCACATTTTTTAAAATATTATACACAATGATTTTGTTGATAATAAAATGTCTGATGTCGCAATTCTGAGAACAGATACTACACTTTGATTTTAGCCAAAGAGGCAAGGAACCATAAAAAATAATCTTTATGACTAACCAATTTTAAATGAATGAAAAAGAAAATCCGATTTAATCTATTATTGTATATCTGGGTAGTGTAATATCGGTTCTGTTGTCATAATATCATCCTCCCAGGAATTACCTCATCTGTTTTTATGGGACTCCCAGGTATTACATCCTCGTTGGAGGGGAGGGGTAATGTAATATCTGTGTTGTCACAAGACCATACTCACAGGCATTACCTTCTCCTTTTATGGGGACCCTCTAGGTATTATCTTTTCTATTTTGTGTGTGCGTGTGTGGGGGGGGGGTATTTCGTTGTCATGATGTCATCCTCTCAGTCATTACCTCCTCCTCCTTCTGGGGGTCAGTGTAGGATATGTTCATTCACCATGATATCATCCTACCAGGTTAGCAAAAGCATTTGACTGAAAGGGAGTATATATTTGATAGTACTTTCATAAGAACTTGGTTCAATTAATAATTTAATGAACACACATATCTTAATTAAATCTAACTTCCAAAAACAATATTAAAAATTAAAAAAAAAAATGATTTGATAAAAAAACCCAAAAAGAACCCGGCATAAGACAAAAAAGAGAAACACAAATGTAAGTAAAGACTTCTGGGCAACACCAGATAGATACAGCCAGTTTGTCATGAATCTTAATCTTCTTAAGAACTACATGGTCAAGCTTTTTAAAAATTGGTGTGTTGATTGTGACAATAGTCCCGAGTCTGTGCTTAACATTTCAGTTGAATTGACTAGCATCTCAAACTTAAAAGATTTTATTTTCTTTGGTTTGTCATGCTTAAGTTTCAAATAGCATTTTCATCGTTAAAATTTAACCAACTACAATTTAAGGACGCCCTCATTAGAGCTGAACTATTGAAGATCAAAACTTTTCTAAGCCCATAACTTCAGTCATGTCAGCTCTATTTGAACAGTTTTCACCAAAGCATTTTGATTACTCAAAAGTATTTGGGTCTCAGATATTTTCATTCATTTAGAGGTAGGAGCAGGAGTTTGTTAGGTTCTGCGATTTTCCTGAGGAATGCCTGCGCACAGATCCCGCTAGTTTATAGATATTACATAATTAACAAAATTTCCAGGAACATTTTAGCAGAGATGTATCTTTAGATAAGGAAGTTTGCATACAATTTTGAAAGTCATTCAGCTCAAGATCAGTTTATTTTTTATTAAAGAGAATTCCACTAAAATTATTGCTCTTTCCTTTTATTTTAATGAGATTCAAATGAGGTAAATGACAAAATTATACTAATTGATAAAATGTGACCAACGACAATTTTAGCACATTCTCATCAGGGTTGAACTAGAAAAGATTAAAACTTTTCTAAGCCCATAACTTCAGTCGTGTAAGTTCTATTTTAACAGTTTTCACCAAAACAGTTACATTTTTTATTACTCAAAAATATTTGGGTGTTAGACATCTTTTTATTTATTAAAGGGTTCAAAGGTTTCAGAGGATTATGAACCCACGTAAGTCAGCTATTTCAACACGTACATATTTTAATGCAGAAACTTGCACAATATTGTATTCACATCACTTGAAAAATAATATGGGAAACATTGCTGTGAAAATTTGTGGAACAGATTTCAAAATTGATTCATCAAGTCAGTTGCAGGGGGGGGGGTATTATTAAATGTCTGATCTTATGTTTTCTGTTATTGATTTCAATTGCCAGTTTTATCCGGTAACATTAGTGGAGCTTTGCATTCAAAAAAAAAAAAGTTATCATAATTTTTCTTAAATATTTTGTTTCTGTCTCATTAATTTATATTTCCACACTACAAATTGGATTATTATAATTAACTGTATTATAATATGCCAAATTAGAGTAAATAAACTTAAAACATTTTACAATGCTATTTATAGCACATAATATCTGAACATAAAGCTCTTTATAGAGACTAGTTGTGCATATTATTACCTAACACTGTTTCTAACCAACCAGACAATACAGGGACAGGCTTATAAGTGCATCAATTTGAAAACATCACCAATATGGTAATATGTATGCATATGTGATAATATATAAAGTTGTAGTTCTTGTCTGCTTATACACTCCTCCTCCCATAAGCATGTATATTCTGAAAATAAATTACCTAGAGTACTTGAATAAGTATTATTTCATTTTGATGGAAGTGCATACTATAATATTATGGGGGTTTGAGGTTCATGCACGGAATCCATAAAATATGACGTTTTCATCATCATCATATTCAGTTTAATGTCCGTTTTACATGCTGGCATGTGTTGGACGGCTTTAAGAAATTGACTTTCAAACTAACCTATTTCTTGGCCAGGTCTTTATTTACCCCGCTTTCCCTCAAGTCTATTTTTATCACTTCCATGTTTTCCTTGGTCTTCTCCAGTGAACTTAACCTGCTACCTACACTATTCTACATCTAATAACCCAAGAACTCTTGATTCATTCTTTCAATGTGACCATGCCATCAAAGTCGACTCTTCTGCACACATCTCTCTTTTCTGTCCAGATTTAATCTTCCTCTGATGGTTATCAGAACTAAGCCTGTCTTTAAGACTTACATTACACATCCATCGTATCATTCTCATATCATTTCTCTCCATGCAACGCATGTCCTCAACCCTCACTGACCATGTTTCACTTCCATACATCATCAGACTGCATTAACATGCAGGATAGACTCTTCCCTTGGTCTACAGTGGTTTGGGTTTATTTTATTCGATTTAAAACTTGAAAATTATAGACATTTAAGAATAAGAATGATAATAGAGCTTGGGACAGAAGTACACAAGAACACTCAGTCAATTCCGGAAACATTAGGTGTGTCTCGAGGGATTCAAAGATGATAAATTTACTCAACGTTTATTCAATAAATGACACTTTACTTACATCCCCTTTTAGCCAATCAATGTTGAGTACATCTTTTGACTCAACCCTAAAAATTGAATATCATAAAATGTAAAAAAGAATGAAAAAAATTAATATGGTGTTATGATCAGAGTACAAAAGGGTCCCCTCATTCAATCCCGGGGAAAGCTGTCTTCCTGGTAGTGTGTCCCGAGTGTATGTGTATAGAAAACTTAAAGGAGAAAGATTAAACAAAGACATATCTAGAACAAAATAAGACACTTATGCAGAATAGGAACACGAGCCGAAATTTATTTTAGAAGAGCTCTGAAAATGGAAAATATCCATTTTTTAAATAAGTCATGCAAATTTAATTAATAGAACATTTTTCGAAGAAATAACAATTTGTGAAAATCAACAGTATACTGATAGAACATTTATTGAAGAAAATATAATTTGTGAAAATCAACAGTATATTTTTTCATTTCAAAACGAACAGTCACTGGGTTTGGTTTAAAACATTTGATTTTTTTTACGGTTTAAAACATAAATTTTTCTGTTTTTTTCTTTTGTTTTTTTTAAATGGGATAGAATTCAGAAATGTGTTCAAAAAGACTGTAGGTTGCGGAAAATTTCTGCCGCCACATAAATTCTGATAAATAGGATTCCACCATTTGCGTGTGGGTCCCACATTCTAATTTGTTCCTCCTCTTGGCTTGTTGCCACATGCTTTCTACATGATTAGTGGCCGCACCTGTCGAAGGATCGACAAAATTATACTGATGATTTACATGCAAATGGTGAAATTCTTCAGATCCAAGTCGATCAAATGCGCGCCAGCAATCGGATGTGATTGTGGTACCTGGGCGCACATATTGTTTTATTATGGGGATTAATGTGGCGGCATCTCTGGACGGGACCCTTACTAAAAAAAACCAACAGATTTAGTGTCCTTTTCATAGCCACTAAAACCCAAAGTTGCCGTGGCATACGGCCGGTATTATATTTCCTGCGTGAAAATTGACTTTCTAAAAAACAGAGCTGTATGCCCCGTCTTACACCATTGGAGCTCTCCTAAATAAATTTCAGCTCGTGTTCCTGTTCTGCATAAGTGCCCAAAATAAAATCAACACAAAGACATGCATGGAGATCAATATTTCACCTGAACAAGTTTATTCAGGCTTCATCAGGAGAAGGCATGTTAGAGGCAGGGATAAGATATTTATACATGATATTTAATTAGTGGTAGGAAAGAAGAGTCGAAATGGCAGAGGCGCAAGTGGGGGTGTTGTGCGAGAGCGGAAATGCTGAAGTGAGAGTTGGAAGGGAGGAAAAACCAATAGTAGGTGATGAAGAATAGGACAGCCCGGTCTGATAGTAGGGGGCAATTATATTAGCAGAAAAACTAAAATGCTTCTTTGGTGGGTTTTGTTCAAGATTAGGTGCTGAAATTCAGTTTCAGTCGCTGCTTTGCAGACAGGAAGACGGTGACAATGCAGAATACGTCCCTTCCTCTCAGATAAACTGAAGTCATGGTGAAACTCATGAACTATATTTAATACAATTCATTATCAACCGTTTTTGTCAAAAAAACAACAAAAAAAAACAGTACTTCTGCAGTTTATGGCCCGTGCTGAAATAACGTTATTATTTAGAAAGTCATTCTTAACATGTGGAGGGGGATTGTTAACTATTCTGTACTTTCACCTAACAATTCAATAAACAAAAGATACTGTAAAATTTCAATTAAAAACATTTGATTTTCTTACTTGAATTATAATGGGGAACACTTTCTGCCTTCTCATTGTCTTCCTGTCTGCGAAGCAGCAACGGAACTGAATTTCAGCACCTAATCTTGAACATAACCCTTTGGAAGAAGTAGGTTAAATCCTTAAGAATACAAGCGACCTTCCAATTTCTTAGGATTTTACATAATTTAGTAATGATGGGGGTTTGCTTAAAATATTCTCAGGCAACTCTAAGTCGGATCAGCTAGTATATATATCTATATATATCTACATATTCTTTCAACCTTAAAAAACAAAAAAAAACAAAAAAAAACAACTTTTAATCCCAAACTCTTAGTTGGAAAATTCCTTTAAGTCAATCAATCTCTTGTAATCACTGAATTAGTTTACTCCCAGTTCAATCTTCACACAGAACTCTATAATCTTAATAGTTTTGTAGTGATCATCAGTTGTTTATCATGAAAAACTGTTTCGGGGATTTATATATATTGGATCTAATATGAGATACTATATAATTATTTCCACAATCAGACACAATGCCACAGCCCACACAAACCATGAAAGCCATAGACCGGAAGCCCTAGAATCGAATTACGCCCTCCTTTGGGCTCATTAGTAGGACACATCCGAACTCAGGATTCGAAACCCAAATCACTTGTATGCAAATAATTATACACAAACATACTAGACGTACCCATGACATGTTTGTTACAACCATCATCACTATTCTATTTTAATTTCATTCGAAAATTCATAAACTGTGACATATCTGTTAAGACATTTATCTTGCATAACTAAAAATAATAAAGTCTCTTTACTTCTATATTATTATTATTACTATTATAATACAGAAGTATTATTATTCTTTATTATCCTTATATAGAAGAGAACAGTCTTATTTTGCCATCAAAATTTACATGTGTTTGTGGTGTGTCCAGACACACATGTAAATTAGATGGCAACACTGAAAAAAGAGTCACTGTTTCTCTAAATGCTCACATAGACATGAAGAAATACTAGTGTTTGAATCAATATAGAGTAAGAGGGGACAAGAGAAATACATAAGATATGGGTGACTTGTTACGGCTAATTAGAACAATTAAAACCAATATTTTTCCAAACATAACTAAATCCCAGAACTAAAGTATATTTTAGCACATATTTAGTATGATTAAAATATATAGGAAAAAAAGCCTTGATGAAACAAACGTTGATTAACTCACATTTAGTATAATAACAAAGTTTCAACTGAGTATTTTTATGTCTCTGTTGTCCACTTTTAACTCAGTTAAAAATGGCATCCAATACACAAAGAAGCATTTTTGTGAAACTAAAATGAGGTTTATACAAAAAACAAGGAAAACAAAGAGCTTGTCTAATTGGAAATAGTTTGCCATTTAAGTATCATCACATGAGCAAGTCTGAAAAATAGTTATCTGTTTTAAAAATAGGAATATCTCTTAAAAGAGAAAACGTGTATAAATTGACTGTAGATTAGTTTATATATATATTTTTTTATTTCTGTTATCACTGAAAGCTGCTTTTTCTTCATAGGGAAATAATTACAATTTTTATAAATTATGACAAAAAAAAAAATTTTTTTTAAGGGATATGATTTTTAGGATTATGTATATGACGTGTCAACGAATGAGAATGAATACATAAGTATATGTAGACAAGTATATCAAATACTTGAAGAGTTTTTCTTTACATATTATTAAGATTTCCAGTAGCTGATCTGACCGAGAAGAGTAATGTCCAGAGAATTGTACTATCCTGAAACTTGAAATCCTGAATCATGCAGGGATCAAGAAAGTTCCAAAGTCAAAGTCAAATACCAACAAAGTTTGTTGATATCAAGAGATACTATTGCTGAGATAGCCGGAGTTACTAGCATTCTGAAATAATAGCAAGACAGTGGTAGTACGATTCAACTCTCAAACCACGACTGACCTCACGGCTATCTCTGATAATGGCATTGTTAGAAGTATTGTCAATATTTTTACATTTCTTTGACGAATATTCGGTCGCATATTTTTGCTCGTAAATTTGATGCTTGTGTTACATCTCTTAAGGATGCTTTCAATAAAGAAATAGATTTATATTCATAAAATTAAGAGAATAAAAAAAATTGCAAAAAATCGTAGAATATTTAGCAGCATGTTCATTGAATATTCTTTATTTTAATCTTCGCAATACTTTTGATTAAGCACCTAATTTTCAGATTATAATACATTTTTTACTTATTTTTTGCAGAGGGGGGGGGGTACAGTTTTTATATTTCTATGAAAAAAATCCCAGAGATGCTATTAATAAAAAAATAGGATATTGCTAATAAAATAGAAAATGGTTAAAACTTACAAAAAAAACCAAACAAAACAACAAAAAAAGTAAAACTAGAAAATATTTTTTGCAGCAAGCTAACAGTAATATTATTTTCATAAGAATTTAACCAGATAACATTTTTCTAGCAAATATTTATTGGTGAAAAATTCCCTTATGATATTACTACTAATTCTTTGATGGAAAAAGATGCATACATGTAAATATGTTTGACAAATGAAAATAAAAAAGGTTAAAATTCCATAGCCTGTTTAGATTTTCTAAGCATAGACATTTTTAACATTTAACAGACATTTATATTTAAAGATTTACACCTGATCAAAATTCTTATCTGAAACGCAAACATAAATGGTATTTTAAAACAAAAACAATTGTCATGATTAAAATGACGAAAAATTAATATAATCTTTTGTGTTGTCAGATATTTTAGATTAAGTAATTGATATAAACAATAGCAAATAATTTTTAAATAAAGCAATGAAAACAAGCATAAAAATCAACCCACAATCCTATTAAGAAAGCAATTGTCAAAGGATATCAAATTAATGCTTTTTATGAAAGACCAGCAAAAACTACCCGCCCCCCCGGGCAGCAATTAATCTAACTGTAGCATTATCTATAGACAAACAACGAAACAATGTTTTTTTTTCACATTTTCGCAATTTGAGGAAAAATTTAAAAAAGGTTATTGTCATGGTGCTATTTGATATATTCCAATGTTGAGATTTGATTTTGTTTAAGTATAAAAATGAATTGCCCATAATGAAAGGAATAAATGGAACATTCAGGGCAATTGTCAAGAATAACCAACAGTAAAAAGGGTTGAATGAAAACAAACATATAACTGATACCAAAGGCAATAAAGTTACTTTTCTACCTACCTGCCCGTTTTCTTTTTTGTTTTAAAGTATTTTAATGCGTTTTGATTGCGTTTTAATAATTCGTCCAAATCTGATCGCGTTATAGTTCGTTTGTAAGATGGCGTAAGTGGACATCCCCAAAGTTTGTTTTTCGAGTAAATAAATAATTTTTCCAAATGCATTAGAATTTACTTTTCTACCTAATTGAAAATAGAAAAATACATTAAAATAACCCTCAGACTTCGTAGATGTAATCTAACGTAACTTATTTGACCAAACTTTTTAATTGAAATGAAAAAATAAACTCTTTAAAACGCAAACAGCAATTACGCAGGTAGGTATAAAAGTAACTTTTATGCCTTTGGTAACTGTTATTTGTTGACTATTTGTTTTTGGTGCATCCTTTCTTTCTATTGGTTATTACTGACAGTCGTCCAAAGTGGAAATCAATTTTTCAAATAAAATAATTATCAATTTCTGAGCAATTAAAAATGGTTACTTTGTTTTTTGCTTTTATTATTAAAGACATAAAATAGACATTAAATAAAATAAAAACTTAATGACGATTTAAAAAAAATATGAATCTATTTCTTTTTGTAATTTATAAAGCTTTTGCAAATTAACAAGCTTACAGGAGAAGGATTCCTTATTTTGAGAGTATATCATGATCGAACTACATGCAGTAATCCCAGAGAATAGGTAATGTCTGAGAGTACGATATTATAACGAACGAACCCCCCTCCCTCCAAAAATTAGTTAATGCTTGAGAGCAGATTATGACAACAGAATAGAAAGTACACTACCCCCCCCCCCCCACACACACAAAAGGATAAAGTAATCCTGAGAGAATGGTATCGTGCAGAACGAACGTATACTATACTGCCCCTCCCCAATAAAAGAGGAGGTGATGCCTAGGAGGAATGTATAATAACGAATGAAAATATACTACACAGAATTAAATAAGCATAAACCGTTTTAATGTTCATATTAGGTTAGGTGGAGAAATCTTTCGCATATTATTCATTTAGATGACATTAAAAACAATGGCAAGTTTGGTTGTCCATGTGAAACGTTGAAATGAAAATTGGGCTGAAAAATATAGTCGCCATCTTTATTAACAAATAGAAATATGCTAACTAAGGAAGAACGATCAGTTCTTTTCATAATTTTCTAGTTAAAAACATGTTTATAAACTTGAATTATAGTTCTTCCTTAGCTAGCCTCTTTTACGAATTGTTTAGATGGCGACTATATTTTATTCACCTAATTTTTATTTCGCCGTTTCATGTGTCTGGTTAAACTTGGCATAACTAAAAAACATTAAAAAAAACCTAATTTTTATTAAAAAAATTATTTTATTTTAATAAAACATGGTTTAAATTAAAAAAAATATTAGTTGTTCATAAGTAATGCCGAAACCTATTTCATACTAAATAATTTACATGACTGAAATAGGAATTAACCCCAAATAAGAAAAGAAAAGCAAGCATGGCTGTTTGTTTTTCTTAAATAATTAGTTATTTATTTCTAACAGGATTTATTAAGTGAAAGTAAGTTTAAATTGAAAACAATTGCAATTTAAACAAAAAATTCAATTTTATTGGTTTACATTTTAAGTGAATTTTTTTTTTATTTCATATGTATATTTATAATTTTTCAGGAAAAAATGTTGAGCTCTTACAGAGAAGGTGATTCCTAGGAGGACTGTAATATCTGTTCGCCATTATCTTCCTTTGAAATTGAAATTCTAAAAGTTCTTTAAACTATCGATATTTGTAATAAAATCTCTTTAAATAATTTTATTAATAATTAAAATAATACTATAAATAAAACGATTGCACGTATAGAAGAAAATTTGGCAATACAAATTAGAAATGTATATAAGAAAATATTAATTCATTAGAAACTTAAAAAGAAATAAATATGCAAATGAGCAATATCAAGATTTGTTTGAGATATATTTAGATTCCTATATATACGATATTTGAAAATATTCTTGTATCATTAGAATTAAATAAGCCTAGTCAGTTTTGATGTTTATATAATTAGGATAGATGGAAAAAAACTTTCGCATTTATTCATTTAGATAAACGACCTAAAACAAAGATCGTTTTTATTGAAATGATAAACTAAAACATTATTTAGCACTATTATTTACGAAATTTTGGGACAACCAAGTATATAAATACAGTAAGGATTCACTGGATTAACTCCTATGAACAAAACCTCACCGGAATTATATATATAACATCATAAAATACATTTTCTAGATGCACTGTCCTTACTGCTGATTCCTGCAACATATCGGCTCAGACAGCAGGGACTGGCTTCTGCAGAGTAAATCCTGGTTCCGCACCTCCGTTTCACTAGATTTCAGAGAATCTTGCTTAATTGATGTCTAATGGTTCTGGGTCAACTTTAATTTGAATCTGAAATATTTGAATTTTCAAATTAGAGATTTTGTTCATATTACGCTCACCAAACCCTTTTAAAATCCTCCAATAAAAATTGAAATTTTTGGAATATATAATTGATGTTTAGTACCTATTCTTAAAATTTCACAAAAATCAGAGATATCTGATTTTTCATAGGTTTCCAACCCATTTGCATAAAACTAAAACTAAATATAGTTCACATTACGACTCCCCTTATGCCTAACAGTTGTGTTCCAAAATTCATAATGATTAGCTAATTAGTTTAGGAGTAAATCTTATATATATATATATATAGAAATATATAAACATACCCGACTTTATATAAATCGAGATATATACATGCGTTTCAAGGTACACAATTTCTAGATGCATTTAAATAAAATAGGTGGAAAACTGTCTCGTTTATGAAAGATGAGTATAAGAATAGAAATGATTTTCTGATAGACACTCTGAATCTGAAGCACTTCATCCAATGTTAACAAGTGAAATAACAAATGCAATAAGAAACCCTAATATTGGTAAAAGCCCAGGGATTGACAATATTTATTCTGAACATTTGAGAATGAATGGTGAGCCTTTCATCAAAGCAATACACCATCTTTACAACATAATTCTACAATCTGAACGGCTTCCTCATTAAGTTTGTCTTGCCTCGACTTGAGTCATCCATCAATTGACGGTGAAACATTCACAAAGTTTGTGCACCACGATACTCTCACATTCATTGTGACCAGAAACTAATCCCAAGAGGACAATGTCCTTCTCCAGAAGAGTCTTGAGCATAATATGAGGTCTTCCATTTGATCATTTGATTTCTGGGGACCACATGAGCACTTTTCCAGCAGGTTCGTCTTGTCTGAATAAATGTTTAGCCATCACCAGCTTGTGATAAGTTTAAAGAAATAAACCATATTTTAAAAATCACAGTATTTTCAAACGTAATGTGCATTTGGCTCGAGAAACTGCTTAAAGATGATGATGATAAAGTAGAAGAGTATTGTTTGAAATTTTCTTTTAAAGTTTTGATAGTGGCTAAATAAAGAAAGATGCTACAGATTGGCCATACAAAAAGGACAGATCAAAACTCAAAGATTTGGGTAGACTGACTTAAACATATTTGTTGGTGGTGGTTGCGCGTGTCTTCATGATTTTAAAGCACCTCACAAGACTTAAGTTTTGGATTTAGAATTTCCAAATGAGTAGAGATGCAGTTAAGATTTTTAACTTCGTCATCTTCTCTAATCAGAATAGGAAATCTCACCTTGCCCAGGATGTTGAACATATATCCTTTAGTGTTTGGTGTTTTAGCAAAAAGTTGTTCTTTCCCTCTACAGAAGAAACGTATGTCTTAAAACAGAAGATATTCTATATATAGATAACTGCTGGTGACATTCAATACACCCACTCCCGTTTAGAAAAAAAGAAAAGATGTTTTTTTTTTATTTCAAAGAAAATATGCAGTTAACAATTTTGAAGTTACAGGAAACTTAAATTTTTATAATTTGAAATTAATGCAAGATTTATTGTACACTCGGTAAGCTTCATTAGTTTGAAATTGTAATTTAACCAAGGTTAATTTTAATTTAATTAAAGTAATTGTTCTAAGATTATTTAACTGACTAGTAAATATTTGGACTCTTCAGATAAAAATATTTAATAAATGTAAAAATTGTGCTTTTAACCTCACACCCACTTTTTCTTTTAGATGATTTTCTCATAAAATTTATCCAAAGTTGTTGCTTATATGCATGAAAATAAAACAATGGAATTTGAAATCAAATCCCATTTATTTAGAGCAGGGCACAAGTGATGTAATGGATACAAACACAGCCTATGGAATCTTTTCAGACAAATTAAAAGCCAGTTATGTTTATTAATTCACTTAAACTGCTATAATAGTGGGAAAGGTATGAACCCACTCTTCCCCAGCTCTGGGTAAAATAGCAACTTGTGTTGAGTGAATTGTTTCCCATAGATATTTAGTTCTCACATTAAAAAAATAACCTCAAAAAGATTTGATATGAAGTACAACAGACAAACCAACTCATTTACTCTGATAAACATTGCATGTTAATAATAGTCTGTTTGGAATGAAATCTGTGTACAGAAGTAGACAATGGCAGCAGTATTCATATAAGACACTAATTCTCAAGGTTTAAGATTCATAAAACATAATATTTGTGAGAAATGTGACCGTTTTGATGGCAGGCAGATACAAATCTCCATAAGATTGTAAAGTTCATTAAAAAAATTTTTTTTTTTTAAATAGGCTTTTATCTAAGATTGCCATTTTATTTAATGATAAATTGATAGAATTTACTGATTAAAACACCAAGTCCAAACCAGTTGAATGCTACCTTTATGCAGATTCTTCATTTAAAAAAGAAAAATTTTTTTTTTAAAGAAATTTATGACCTGTCATAAGTATAAATTGAGCCTTTGTTTTTGAATGACTAATTATAGCATTTCAGACAACACTCATCTAGTTTGAATTACCTACTAGACACCATTCTCGATTGTCTTCGGTCTCTCTGTAAAAGGGTTTGTCAGGACAACCTGACATGAGGATACTTCACCCTACAAGTAAACCCTGACCAAATATTCAAAATAACATAGTATTCGAAGTCCAAATAAGATATTCGGTTTGGTTGTACACCAGCTTATACGAGGAATGGTGCACCTTCTTCTAGTGATGTTACCTCACGTAACATCACTTAAATGGATACTCCACCAGACTAGATAAATTCTTGTCCTTAAATCCGGTAAGACTAAGAGACCAAAAGAAAGATATACTATAACAATCAACTGGTCAATTGGGGAGAGGAAAATTAATGTTCATAACTTCTTTACGAACTCAACGCTTGAGAGCTAAGGGAGTACTTTATTGGAACATGCGAACAACTATGTATCTCATACAGAGATCAAGTGTTAGCCCCAGGCAGGGGCTCCTTAATTTGAGAACTTCGACTGAAGTAAAATGAAACAGAAAAAGTAATAGAAGCTTATGTATACATACAGTAACTTATGAGTGGTTTATAAGATTCAATCAAGTTCTTAATTTGAAAAAAAAAAAAATGTAAATTTTCTTTAACTGGTCTTAAAACTCATAATTCAAAATATTTTTTATATGTGATGCCTTAATTGTTGTACAAACTTATAACAAGTCTATTCTGGTTTATGGTTACTTTTTCTGACAAAATTGACCTTTGCTCTGATTTAAGGTGAAAGTAATTTCATAACTCTTTTCTTGTAACTATAACGAAAGTACTTAAACATTTTTACATTTTGTTTTTATGACTATGCATCCATTGTTGGAAATTGGCATGAGTGATGATCTTACTGATTTACCAGTGGTCCTAGATATGGTCGTAAAGTACATCCAGTGGTGAGGCCCTAATTTGGGAGCTTTACGAAATGGGAAATCACTCCTTAGTTGGCATTACTCCCAGGTCCACTCTGACCTGGAGTAGTGGTAACACTTATACGTTAAATAGAAACTATCATTTACAGACTATATTGCTTGTCCAACACATGCCAACATGTAAAACGAACGATAAACTGAATATGATGATATTTACTAAATATACGCCTACAAAAAAATTTAATCTACAAACCATTCACACATAGAAAACATTTACAGCATGGATAAATATTTGAAAGATATTAACTTGAAGCATGAACATCATATTTGGTTTAACATCCATTTTACATTCTGGCACGTGTTGGACAGTTTAAAAAAATTTACTTCCAAACTAACTTATCACTGGCCAGGTCTTTATTTCGCTCTCTTTCTCTGAAGTCCATTCTTATAACTTCCTCACTTGTTTTCCCCTGCCAATTGACCCGGCTATCTCAACTGTTTTACATCTACTAACCCAAGAACTCCCATCCATTCTTTCAACGTGACCATACTATCATAATCTCTTGTTCTGAACACATCTACCTATATGGTCAGATTTAATCTTGCTCTGAGGTCATCACATCTAAGCCCGTCTTTAAGACTCACATTACACATCTATCGTATTATTCTCATATCATTTCTCTCCACATATACAAATGGCATCAGATAAAAACTCTTTACATTCGGAAACAAATATTCAATTGCAACACTGTTAGTCTTCAGTCAACCCTGGGGGAGTGGAGTGCCATTCAATGTTAAGGACAACCATTCCTGCCTGAACTCCTGTTTTTCAAGAATCACGGAAGATCAGTCTGAAAGCTGGGTTGAAATCCAGATAAGCATGGAGAGACAGACCATCAGAAAATTCCCAGAGGCAGAAATAAGAGAGTAACAAGTACTAAACCTCTCACCTCTCCTGAAAAAGTACCCAACTGAAGAGACCTACTCTGGGCTGTCATATCTGTGATCAGGGTGGCATGAAAGCTTACTGGTGCAATCTGCATGTGTATTTGCCGAAATAAATGAAGACAAGAATATTTCGGTTGGGAAATACCAGCAAGTTTTCGAGAAAAATTGGGTAATATGAAGAAAAAAAGAGAAAGAAAAATCATGAACATGATTCAATGAAAGAAATCACTATATGGTAACAAGTGACTCGCACTAGGCAGCACATGATAGCAAGTAACTTCTATACTCTGGATAAGTATCTGAAATGAATACTTGATGAATTCAAATACATATCAGAACTACTGCCAAATCAGTCTACTTCCGATCTTTGCTAAAAATCTTTGAATCCTTAATCAGTCTAGCAATAACTCAGCACCTAGTTAATGCTAAACTCCTTTCTGACCATCAGTATGGATTTAGACAAACACGATCTACTGCGGATATCCTAACAGTCATCTCTGAACGCATATACCATACACTGGGGAAGGCAGATGAAGCTAGGGCGGTAACGCTTGATATATTCAAAATCTTTGATAAGGTCTGTCATAAAGGGCCTTCTCATAAAAATTCACTCATATGGTATTACTTAACAAATATTTAATATAATTAGATCCTTCCTAACCAAAAGAAAGATCCAAGGTAGTCCTCAATGGCCGTTCATCTAAGCAACATAACATAAATGCTGGTGTACCCCAGGGATCCATCCTTGGACTTTCACTGTTCCAGATTTTCATAAAGACTGCCCTGATGACATTGTGTCTGAGATGGCTATATTTGCTGACAACATCATGCTCTACCCTCGTCATGTGGGTAAAACAGATGCGTACATATCCAGGGCAATGACTGAATTCTTAGAAAGTGACCTCCAGTCTGTTGTGAAATGGGGTCATAAATGGATGGTAACATTTAATGCTGCTAAGAGAAAGCTCCGTTCTTTTAACAACTACAAGAAACCCCTTCAACCACCGATTGCCATGGCAAAATAACATCCTATCACAGAGTCAGACGTTCAAATTCCTTGACCTAACATTCACAGGTAACATGAATTGGAATCAATACAAAGAAGACATTGCCAAGGCTGTT
>OY744527.1:58303597-58446097 GCA_963556195.1 Sepiola atlantica
ACTCATGTGTTTTCAAAGAAAATCTTCTCAGAGGACCATTACCGCAATGGCATTACTGCAGGTAATAAAATTTGATTCACACCTTATTTTATTCTTTCACTTTATCTAGTGCTATTAATGCTCTATCCAGTATATTGAGCTTCAGTTTTATCCGGATGTTCACTAATTTAAGATATTAGTTGCCTCTTATATCTTTTGTTGTATTAACCTTATGCTCCCCATTAGTGGGTTTAGCTTTCTAGTCAGGGAAATAATGGTTTCCACAGGATAAAAGTGTTGCTTTTTATAATTAAAATACAGTTCTTGATAACCAGTAGCATAGATATCCCTTGCCCTCTGGGGGAGTGTAATATTGTAGAACTAATCGATCAGTTTTAAGTGATCTGGCAAACGAGTTTTGAATTGAAGTGTGAAAGCCTCTAGCCACACTGAAGAGCCATGATACAGAAAAACAGCTGGCTCAAAACTTTAATATGGAGCCATTTTTAACTAATGACCTTCAGTTTCAGCTGCTTATGTTCTTAATAAAAACATCTACATTTCTCTATAACAGCTTTAGCATAAACAATTACATATGTTTATAAGAAATATTAAATGACTTGAGAAAATGTGACCCTCTGGCTCACACAATGAGCTTAGGTGATTGTTTGAATCAGGTAAAAGCGAGTTTGCAAAGCCAGTTAAATTTTAAAAATAAAAAATAAAATTAATCTTTCTGTTCACTGTATCTCATTCTCTCTCCAGCTATGGATTAAATAATATTAGTAGTTGTGGTCATATTTCATATTGTTCATGATGGACTATTCCACTGTTTTATATTGAATTTTATTACCTTTGACTTAATAATCAGAAAGAGAGAGGGGGGGGGGGACAGAGTGAGAAGGTTTTGTTTGGTTTACGGCATATAAACCATATGTGAGTTATTTAATGCTGAATAAAGTTGTCAAATTCTATAGGTAGGATCATTATTTATATTCCTAGAAGACATTGCTCTTAGAACACATTGATTTTAGAAACCATTACTCTTTGAAAACAACCACACCCAAGCTAGAAGAGACTCCGACAGTCCCTATAGACCCAGACTAACACCACCAGTTGTGTTTAGAATGAAGTTATAAAATATAATCCATAGGGAGGGCAATTATTTATATTCCTAGAAGACATTGTTCACAGATAAACATTACTCTTTGGTATTAATATTCTTTTTTGCTCTCAACATGATTGACCCTAAGACACTGTCTTCTAGTATCTATTTGGGAAGAAAAATAAAAATAAAAGGAGAAATAAGATTTTGATTTTTTGAAGAATCAGATTAAATAATACAGTTGGGGATGAACTTATAGATGCTAAGGCATGACGTGACCAGCTGGTTGATCGGATCCGACCTCCCGTGTTGCCAAAGTAAGAACCCGAAGTGTCCAAGCCATGAACTGCTCATTCTCAGTCACCAGGATCCCGTCCCAAGACATCACGGGTCGCCAACAGGTGACGCCGTTTTTTTTTTTTGGGGGGGGGGGGGACCCTCTGCATGTGGTTGCAGTCGGCGAATTCTAAGTTCCTCCAACAGGTCAAACACAGAGAGAACAGTTTTTATTTCAGTTATTGAAACTTTAATTAACGTGATCTGCATGAAAGAAACAAAAAGTAAACTTAAAACACTCCCGTGCAACGCCGTGTAGAGAGAGAAGTAATATCTTATAAACTCTCACTATTTGCTATCTTGACAGCAGACTAGGCTGTCTGGAAAGTACCCAGTAATTTGTAAATTTATCCAGACTTGATAGAAATTTTCAAGCTATCAGAGAGGAAGCCTACTGAGGAGTATAGACTAGCAGAAACTCCCCTGTGTGATTATTCAGTCAGCAGTGACACCACCAGTTTTTAGAGCCAATTAAGGAGATGAGAGATTAAATACACTTTTTTCAAACTGGTTAAAACAAAATTTTTATTTTTTATTCTTAGCAATTGGTATGCATTACGAGGATACGAGTGTACACCCTCTGTCAAAAATGACGGAAAATATTACCATACTTTGCCAGTGTTTGCACTAAAATTTATATTCATATAAAATAACGTCTGAATCGGTGAAATTTAATAAAAAGAAATAAGAAAACGTCTCAAACTGGAAAGTTTTAAAAAGAAAAGGAAAGAAATAACAAATCGTAATAGAAAGCAGAAAGAAAAAAAGAAAACGTCTCATTATGGAAATAGATTGAAGGCAGGGGGTGTCTGATTGCTATTTGCTTTTTCAATTCTCCTATATACTTGAAATGGATTTGCCCGGCAGTTTTTTTTTTTTTTTGGGGGGGGGGGGGCTTTTTTTTTGGGAACTTTTGTGTGATGGGATGGATATATATACAGGGTGGGCCAAAATAAGGGTCCTATCTTTAAATTTGAATAACTTGAATTTGAATAACTTCCACAAAATAAAAGTTAAACTCACCAAACTTTATGTGTGTGTAGACTGACCCTTCCGAGATTTTTTGAAATAAACAAAACAAGTTTTAGCCGAAAAAACACTTCTTAAAACTTACAAAAACTAAAGTATTGTTTTTTACACTGTTTTGAGTTTTTTAAGCAAAAATAATGTTTTCTAAATGAGGGTACGTTCCTTAGGGCTAATACGGCTCATGCTTGCTTCGGAAGGGGTCCTTTACTTATTCTAAAAAAAAAAATTTTTTAAAAAATCAATAAATAAAAAAGTTATGAATTTTTAAAAATAGGACCCTTATTTTTGCCCACCCTGTATATATATATATATATATATATATATATATGCACGAATAAACTAGAGATGGGCGGTTTTACCGAAAAACCGCGGTTTTTCGGTTTCGTCTCCATACCGTATACCGAATCGGGTTTTTTTTTTTTAAACCGTAACCGTTCGGTATTGTGTTTTTATTACAGTAAGCCACCATATACAAGGAAACACGGTTGAAAAGATTTTCCGATTTGAATAAAATTGAATATTACCAAAAAATGTTATATTAGTAAGAGGACAGATTGAACAAATATATTACTGCAATTACTGCTATAAACACGAGGCGATTTTTGTTTATTTTCATTCTAGAACGAATTTTAAACATTTTAAAATATGAATATAGAAAATGTTGTTACATTTTTCGTACCCAACTAGTAAATAAATTAATCTTTCATCTTTTTTTATGCATTAAAATTATAATTGTACGTTGTTTTGTCTTTCGGTAATAGTAATTTTAAATTATCTTATCCTAAAAAATATTGTCCTTTTTTTGAGCGAAAGTCAACAATGGCTACTAGTATTGCTGATATAACAATCAATCAGCAGCAGCGTCTTGTAAAAAAAGATAAAAATACTTTTAAAAAAAGTTAATCCTATTTGGTTCTTTTATAAAAAATACTTTAAAAAATACTGGTTTTCACTCAACTTTCGAACTTCTAGTAGTAATGAATTTCTAGTCGCCAATTTAAAAAAAAAAAATTAAGATTCTACTTTTTTAGGCGATTACGTCTTAAAGTCTTGGCGAAAAAAGAAAAAACAAAACAACAAAAAATAGTTTAGAATTTAGAGTGGGGGATCAGTTTCGCATATAAATTTAATGTAAAATGATCTCTGATTTCCCGGGCATTCTTGCCTTTTAGTGAAATTTATAAAATAAATAATTACTCTACCATTAACTCTAGGTACGACTAACAAGCCCACCTCCTAAAAATGCCATCTTGAACGTATCGTACCATTAACCTTAAATATGAGTGGCAAGCCACTCCTAAAAAACTCCCTTAACTCTAACACTAAGTCCGAATGGCAACCTCCATCCAAAACAAAACCCCTTCCTTAACCTTATCACTAACCCTAAGTCCGAGTAGGAAGCCCTAATCCTACAAAAAAGCCCATTAAAACCACACATAATCGTCTAAAAAAAAAAAAAAAAAGCAGACGCCCATAAAAAAAAAACGCACAGGATTTATTTGCCATAGAAAAAAATTGATTAATGCCCTAAAACGCTTGAATGGCCCGGAAATGGTGAATTATTCTGCATTAAATATATGTGAAACTAATCCCCCACTCGAAATTCTAAATGAATTGTTTTTTTTTCTTTCTGGGTGTTCACACTTAATTGCCCCTAGCCCTACCACTAACCTGAAGTTCAAGTGGTAAGCCCCCCTCCTCCCACAAAAACCCTTATAATCGTCTAAAAAAACAGAAAAAAAACAAAAAACAAGAAAAACGCACAGGATTTATCTCCCATAGAAAAAATAATTAACTGTCCTAAAACGCTAGAATGGCCTTGAAATGGGGGATTATTTTATGTGAAACTGATCCCCACTTTAAATTCTAAAATAATTGTTTTTGTTTCTTTCTTTTTGCCAAGTTTTTCAGGGTGTTAACATGTAATTGCCTAAATAAAAAAAGTAGAATCTCATATTTTGGGGAGGTAAGGGGGTGAGTTAGCAGAAGGTGTAAATCTACAATAATGCTACAGAAATCTTGCAATATATTCATTTTTAAACAGTCCTAGTATTAGATTTTAGTTTCTTGTACATAACATGTATTACAATTCAACTTTGAGTTTTCTAACTTCTTTCTTTTAATGGATTCATGGTATTTTTAAGGTATTGCAGCATATTTATGTGCACTTAGTGCAGATTACTTGGAAACCATTAATTTCTGGAGATTTTCAGTGGCATATTCTGATTCCTTGTACAAAAATACACTTATATGGTAAATTTCATTGCTTAATCTTGTGTTTTAACAAAGATATAACATTTTTACTGAAAAATTAGTGTAAAAAATGTGACGAAACGCATATGGTATTAAAGAGGGGAAAATATCCAATTGTGCGAGGCACAAAAATAGTTATAACTTCCTTATTTTTAGTCAGATTTAAAAAATTTAAAAAGATTCTTTCTTAGATCATCAAGCTCTTCCTATGTATGCCATTATTGAGATATTTTAAGCAATTTAAATTTTTTCATGTGTATTGCTACTTGTAGGAAGAAATCTTTGTTTACAATTTGTTTATTAACATTTTGAATTTTCGAATGAAAAAGAGAGAAATACGACAGACAACATGACATCGTATTTTTAGCATAAACTATTTTCAAATGAAAAAAAAAAAAATCAAACGCGTTCCGTATGATGTCGAAAATCTATTTGATTCAACTCAAAATTGTAAAATAATTATTTGTTTGTTTCAGAGTTATCTAAAAAAATAAGTTATTAAAATGAAATTTTGAAAAAATACTTGTAAAAGTAAATAAACGAAAAGTAGTGAGTAAGTATAAACATTTAAAAAGAAAAAAAGTAGTTGCCAATGCTAATGTCACTTTATTCGGATTTTAAAAATTATTTTAAACATTAGGCATTTCATTGTTTACTTTTGAAAAGCCACTTCATACATAAATTGTAATTTCTAGAGAACTATCTCAACTATACCGTTTTCTCTCCCAAAAATGGGTTATTCAAAAAGTAGACTATGCAACGATTTATATTTTACTAAATTGTTAATATGGTATTTATTTAGAGTTGACAATTTATTCGAAAGTTTAATTATTAAACTTTAATCCAAGTCATGAATTCTATGACTAAAATTACCTTAAAGCTTAAAAAATGACTTTAGATGAATTAATAATCTCTACTTTTTTTTAACCATCCTTCCTTTTCCCTTGGCGCGGTTTTCGGTTGTACTACTAGTCTTTTACGCATGTCTATAAAGTTTTATTACCCTGTCTTAAAAACAAATATTAACCCCAACACGCACCAGTTGACAGAACTTCGAGCACACAAAATGACAGACATCCCAACAGTCAACACCGGCAATTCGAGAAGTATATGGTGTGTTTATTTTACGCGACAAAACACAACGTCTTGCAAACATTTTCACCTATTAAAAAATTAAAATTTGTATCTGTCAAATAATTTTGACAATATTTCATTTTCATCATCATTTTTGCTTAATTTTATTTGTAAAATTATTTTGTTTGTTTAAATAAATTTTCGTTTTTTAATTTCTTGCATTTCTGAGTTATATTTTAGCTTCTGATGGGTTAAAGAATTAGATAGAATGTATATTCAAACTCAGTTTTATTCTTCAGAAATCTTTCATGAATCTTTGGTCACTGTTTTAACGAGTTAACTGTTAAAAAGGTATCAGAACTTTGATTACAACAGTCAACACCTTAAAACTTATGATTCATATCATGGAGAATGATTCAGTCACAAAATTATCGAAACAGTGGCATAATTCAACTAAACGTTGAATAATAACTAATCATCACACAACAGAATGAATAGCTTCCATAGTAAAAAATTTTTTTTCAACAAAACCGAAAAACCGAACCGTAAACCGAGGTTTTAAGGGAAAAAAAACGAAACTGATACCGAAACCAAAATTTCAAAACCGCCCAACTCTAGAATAAACACACATTTCTCTATCACAGAAGTGGAGGATAAATGAATGTAGCTTATCAGTCACTCACTATCCAGGTTTATCCTCTATGTCGCTTCGATAGAGGTTCGATGCTGTCTGGCTGCCCGTTATGCTAAGTCTTCAATGATCACAATTGTAGGGATTGTCTCCGGCCCAGTGTTTACTGTTAAACTTTTCACTGATTGCCATGTCATGTACTATCATACAAGTTGTACGATTTCCTGTTAATTTTTTTAAAGAGAGCTTTTATGTAGCTGACGTTTGTAAGTGTTATAACTCTTTAGCGTGTCAGAAATTGATTTGAGAACATGTTGGTTCATGACCCGATATAGAACCAGAACTCTTAAATGAATGAATAAAATCTTCCATTTTTAAGTAAATATATATTTCTTTCTTGATAATATTATGAAGTGTACACAGTGACAAGTAAACAAACAAGCAAGATCCAGATTTTTAGTAATGTACTAGACTACTCTGGGTCTAGACTGTTCTAGTATATATACACAAGGTGTTGCAGCAAAATCCAACACTTGACAAAAAGACAACGAAATAGGCAATAAAAACAAAAGTTATATATGCAGAGACCCGACAGTTTATTTAACAACAGTTAGAGTTACATGAATCATTTAGATTGTTCAAACTATTGTTCTCATCTTAGGTGTTCTCACAACGTTTTGGCCGATATAACCTCTGACCTTCTCCAGGTGTATTTTGACAATGGCTGAAGACGGTCAGAGGTTATATCGGAAGAAACGCGAGAACAACACCCAAGATGAGAGCAATAGTCTGAACAATCCAAATAATACATATTATCGATCCTCATCTCAAAAACAAAAATTCAAAACATTTGCTTAAAAATACTTATATAGGGTTCTAAGGTAGGAGCAGGAGTTTCTTGAATTCTTCAATTTTCCCGGGCAATACCAGTGCACAGAACCTGCTAGTTTATATATAAAACATAGTTAATGAGTATAAGAGAAGCATACCTTTCTTATGTAAGATGACACTCCTATTTTATTGTGAAGTGTGTCTTGTTTACTTTCTTAAAAACACATTTTCGTCTCATAGCAAACATCTTGAAGCCTTTCATTCAACTTGCAGAAACTTAAAACCATCTCTGTAGTTTGGAAGCAGGAAAAAAAAAATTTAAATTCTTGTTTGTGCAGTTTCAGAAGTCATATTTCCTATCCCTTGTATATCTAAAGGAAAAATCATACAGAATGCGTTTTTGTCTGATCGAGAATTGAGTGGTTTTTAACCCTGATAGGTAGTTACTCATTTGTAACCAGTGCGGTCAGTTAGTTACTCATTTGTAACCAGTGCGGTCAGTTTGTTCATGGTTAGAGATGAAGATTATTGCTGCAGCCTGATTAAGATACGTAAAATGTTACCCGTATCTATTTTAAATTTTGTGTCGTTACTTCCTTGTGTTTCCTTCTTGTTGGCACGTTGCCATACAAAGGCTTAAAACCTTTCTAGCTGATGTTCAGATGTCAAGTCATGCCTCACTGATTATCGATAATTCTTTTGAATGCTCAGATGTGGCTCTGTTTTTGTTCTTTGACCAGCCTTTATCATCAACAACGTGTAAATTATGTACACAAAGCCAAAGGCATTTGTGGTGCTATATTTAGCGGTAACCATCCTTAGCAACCGCCTACTTTTATTTTAAATTCAGTTCTAATTTCTATTTTAGATTCTCCTATAATATCAACACTCATTTCTGGTTTCTACACAAATGAAGAACATTTCTCAATCAAAAATACATGAAATTTAAATTACAGTAGATTTGTTGGCGACTAATCATTTATTGATTTTTCATAAAATTTTACTTGAGAAAAGCTGCTTGATCTTAAAAAAATATATTTTTTTTTATTTAAAATTTTTTTTTTTAAACATAGTTCACTCCAAACAAGTTGGCACTGTAGATGTAAGGGGCTACTGAGAATTAGGGTGAAAGTTTTGGAGGTCATCCTATATTGGGAGCTGTCAGCAAGATGCTTGTTCACATTAGTTTAAAATTTCTGCGTGTCAGTACAGTTGGGAAACAGGAAGCAGGGAGAGAGTTCCAAAAACTTTCAGCTCAAGGAAAGAAGCTATTGGAGTAGAAGGCGCTCTGGCATCTGGGGACTTCCACAGTGAATGAATGGGATTTAGCTGATTGTCGGGTTGGTCTAGTGTATTTACGTCGAGGGGGCACCAGAGCAGCAAGCTCATTGGAGCACAATCCATTGAAGTACTTGTAAAACAAGCACAAGGATGCAACATTGCAGCGCTGGGAAAGCTGGAGCTTAGTGGATAGTGAGGGACCTATTAGATTAGATACTCTTTTTTGGACCTTGTCTAAGAGGGAGAGACTAGTGGATGATGCATCAGCCCAAATGTGACAACAATACTACATGCATGAGCGCATGGTGCTTTGTAGAGATATAGGATACTGTCAGGTGTGAGAAATTTTCTAGCACGGTAGAGGATACCCACTTTCTTTGTAACATCCTTGGCAATGTCTTCTAGGTATTGGTTCCAATTCATGTTACTTATGAATGTTGGATTCTGTGGTAGGATGTTATTTTGCCATGGCAATCGGTGGTTGAAGGGGTTTCTTGTAGTTGTTAAAAGAACAGGGCTTTCTCTTAGCAGCATTAAATGTTACCATCCATTTATGATCCCATTTCACAACAGACTGGAGGTCACTTTCTAAGGATTCAGTCATTGCCCTGGATATGTACGCACATGTTTTAACCACATGACGAGGGTAGAGCGTGGTGTTGTCAGCAAATATAGCCATCTCAGACACAATGTCATCAGGGAGGTCTTTATGAAAATCTGGAACACTGGTAACACAGAGGCAATTTTCCAGCTATCAGGGAAGCAAGATTCGGCAAGGCATTTGTTGTACTTGTAGAGTTTGGAGACGACAGGGGCCAGTTCAGCAGAGCATTTCTTTATTACTATTACTGTTATAAGATCAGGCCCACATGCTTTGGAGGCGTCAAGGTTTTTTATGATGTCTCGGACATGAGACGGGATGATTAGGTCATCAAGTGTTGATTCAGTCCACAATGGGAAATTTGGAAGGGAGTGGTTTGCTTAGTCCAAAGTGGAGTTTATGGCGAAACGGTGGGCAAGTAGTTCAGCATCGTCAGTTGCTGTGCAAACGACATCATTATGGTTGGATTATGGGGGGGGATTGTTGATTGCCCATTGTTCACCATACTATTGAAGATTTTCCAGAAATCACGAGTACCTAGTTTCCGTAACTGAATGCTTTTCTGGTCATCACTGTATACCTTCTCTTCGCTTCACTTTTCAGTCTTACAATTTTTTCTTGACACGATAAATTTCTGTCTATTCGTAGTTGATTTATGGCGGCCGAATTGTCGGAATGTTTGCTGCCTCTGAGCAATAGCAGCTGCACATTTCAAGTTAAACCATTGTAGAGAGTGGGGCTTGCTGTAGAATTTTCACATGGAGACATGTGCTTCAATGCCTGCTTTGACCTATTCGGTTACCTCATTTGCACACTGATCAGCAGGGAGAGAAAATATTTTACTCCATGGGGCGTCTCTGATGGAATCAAAATCAGCCTGCTTGTAGTATCTTGTTTTGAGTAATGGCTCTTAGGCTTTGGGACGAGATTTTAGGGTGATATCAACCATTATCACAAGGTGATCAGCGTCCCCGAGCGGGCTATGGGCATTCGTCACACAAACCTCATGCAGTGAGGTCAAGAACAGGTCGAGAAGTGATGCTTGCTGGTCCACACAATCAGGAACACGGGTCGGGAAAGTGACAATCTGTGAGAGGGAGTGAGCTATGGAGAAACTATACGTGGAGTTACCAGCTGCGTCTGTATAGCTGGAAAATCTAATCCAGTCACAGTGACGTGCATTAAAATCCTCAAACATGTATTTTGACACTCGAGTCAATTGAGAGTGCTGCATCTTTGCTTTCAGAGACAAAGTTAAGTAGGGTACAGTCTTGGGTTGAAGGAGAACGGTATAAGAAATATTAGTAACCAACGCTGTGCTGTAAGTTTAATCTTAAGCACATGTAGGTTTGATCATCCGATTCTAGCCTATGTTCTCTAGTCAAGGAGAGGGTGTTCCGAACATAAACTCCTAGCCCGTGCATATGTTTTTCAGAGTCTTTATGGTAGAGTGTGAGGTATTCAGTCATGTCAAAATGATGTGAGGAGATCGAGGATTGAAGGTTTGTTTCACTTAGTGCTAGGATAACCGGGGAGTTTACTAGGAAAAAGGCTTCTACGTCATTGATGTTGGTTCTAAGCCCCCAGATATTTGTGAATGCTAGCCACAAGGGCAGAGGTGAAGATGTTTTTTGGTGGGTGTCTAGTTTAGTGTTTTTTTCTTTGTATTGTCATTTTTATGTTAGATAGAGTGGGAAGGGCAAAGTGGATGCTTGTTTGGTGCGAATAAGCTCACACATCCAGACCATTAGTCGAGACTTGATCCATGGGGGTTGTGGCCTCAGGAAAGCCAATCGGGGATAACTGTAGGTTCCCTTCTTATGCACAACATGGCACCTACAGTTACCCACGATATCATACAACTGTTGATGGAGCAGCTTCCTAGGAGTTTAGGCTCCTGCACTACGAGTTGGAAACAGCAATCAGACAAGCTGTCTAACCTGTATCCTCAACCTGTCGGAACAAGAGTGACCCAGACTAGTAATGTGAGACTTAGTGACTTTCCCAAGTTGAGAGACTGTGTTCATTGTCCTAGTCTGGAAACAAGGTCAAGCACTGGGTGTCTGAAGTGTCCCTGCGCTACTACCTCTGCGCTACTACCTCTGCGCCTGGCTAATAGGCAAAGGCCTAGCGATAGGCAGAGTCCATCTACTCCTTAGGCAATTTTAGGTTTGCAATCCGGATATTTTGTTCGAGACTCCAGCTTTAGGAAGGTTGTCGATCAGGACTAAGGACGTCTCCCTCCCTTAACCATTTGCTGCCAAGACGCGAGTAGTCAGTAGCACAGTTTTTATATCAGAGTTTTCCTTCTCCTAGATAGATGACCTGACAAGGTCTATGGGTCCATCACACTGTGAGGAGTAATCCTGCACCAGTATTAGTCAGGTATAAAAAAAATCCATATATATATATATATATATATATATATATATATAACAAATAAAAAGACAATGAAAAATTAACACAATTAGATCTAAATGACTTAACCCCCCCCCCCCACTCCACCCAGAACCAAGGCTAGACTGAAAACTTCATCTTCCACGCCACTCCTATATCGTGAACAATATTTGACACGCGAAAGCAACCCTCGATTGATATCCAGACATTAACTTGCCGTTAAAATGTGCCACTGATATTTAACCCCTTATCTCCCATCCAAAACATGAGTTTATATTATATTTGATTTTCAACCGTTTCAGATCTGACCACGTGATCCTCCAACCTTAAATTTTGAAGTTTGTTTGCTTTATCTTCTTTCCAAATATGACCTAAGGGAAGGATCAGATTTTTATTCTGCCTGATGAGATCTCAGTTTCTAACAGCTGTTGATTGATAACATCGAAATGCCAGTGTTGCAGATTATGTGCATTCTTTATAAATAAAAATAATCATATATATATATATATATATATATATATATATAGATATAAGTTTATGCGTCAAATTCTCCAATATAACAGTAAATTGAAGATGGGTTCCCCTCTCATAAGTAATATTTACTGTGGAGACATTTCACCGGTCAGTAAGTGGGTGAGAGGGCTAATCTACTTTTGAATAAGTAAGAAAGAACACTAGCTAATAAATAAAAAAAATATTTAAAAGAAATATATGAATGAAAAAATTTAAATAAAAATAAAATTCACATGAGTTAGGGCAATCTAAAAACAGAAAAAAATTCTAACTTAGCTAAGTTGTAAATACCGGGTTTGCATATTTTGCTTCGTTGAAAAACCATTTCCGCCCGGAAATATCTGACCAATTGAATTGCGTCTTTTTATAGATATTGAGGGACAGGCAAGTTTTATAGTTGGAAGTGGGTGGTGGTGGTGGTGGGTCCCTTTCTTTTTTTAACTTCACTAGCTAAAGAATTCTTTTTATTTTTAAAAACTTTTCTTTCATGATTGAATCACTTAAGTGTAACTGAAATCAGATATGGAACTGACCAGAGACATGAAGAATCCACTAGTCTTGATAAGTCACAGAATAGAAAAAAATAAAATAAAGAAATACATCAAAGAAGTAAATATATGAATGAAAAATAATTCAAATAAAAGTAAAAATCACAAGAGTTAGGGCATGAATAATTTAAAAACAAGAAACAGAAAAAATAATTTTTGAACTTAGCTAAGTTATAAATGTCTAGTTTGCGTCTTTGATCCTTCATTTTCAATTAAAACGCTCAGTGAAAAGGAAGTTTGTACGATTCAATTTTTAACAAAATCAAATTTTTTATTGAAACATGCTTAAAATATTCTGAGCAGACATTTTTTCATCCAGTTTCAAATGATTGCCTTCGAGTCATCATTTGATTGTTTAATTTGAGTCACGTGACAATTGGAAGAATGTAAACATCTTGGCAGACAATAATTGAAAAAATTCTCTTCAGATAGAAATCTGAAGTTGATTTGTTAACATCTAATTTGTCTCCGTAGATATTATTCATGTTCTTTAGGAAAACTGTTTACATTATATTAATCTACTCCTTTCCATGTAAGCTCGATATAATGTTGATAATTTAATAATATATTTTTAACTATAGTATAATAGATTTGAGATGTTCTTAATTATCTGCAATGTGAATTTTTTGAACACAATCAATTTGGGTTGTAGACATTCTCCTCGGAATTTGATGACGATTTTAAATTATTTTCTTGGAAAAGTTCCAAGAAATAAAAAAATAAAAAATATGACTGAAAGTCATTGGCTAAAGTTATATTTGGAAATCGCAAATATTGATTAGTTTCAATGGTTATGTTTTGAAAATTGAAAACCAAATATTAACCAAAATTTATTGAATATCAGAGAAGAATCCTGATTATTTTCTATTTTGTCAAAACGACTAATTATTTAAAAGGTTTATTGTTTATACAAAGGATAAATAAATAAAGAGAAAAGTTAGTCATCATTATTTAATTTAAAGTTTTGCAGCCCAAAAATTGATATTGTAATAATCAAAGGAATAAATATATATTTAAAATATTAATCACGTTAGGTAATAATTATTTCCTTTTCAAAGTCACAAAGTAATATTTTAAAAATTATTACTTAAAAAAAAAAGGCAGAAACCAAACATTTTTGTCCAAGACTCCAAGTAACGTTGTAAAAAAGAACTTTCTTTAAATGAAATTTTATTGTCTGCCGACGAAAACATTTTTGAGTGAATAAAAAAATACACAAGAAAATTTTCCACATCTGAAAAAATATATTGCTAAAGGTGTGAACTGTGAGTATTTAATTGTTAATATTTTTCTTTTTATATTACATATGAACTAATATATGCATGTCAACTTTTTTCCCTTTATTTTTGATAAATTTCTGATTCATTAATTGTATATTAATTAACTAACTTGTTTTTTCCATTTACTTATTTCATTGTTATAAAAACGTAGAGACGAAAACGTTTTATGCATTAAAAAAATAAATTTTCATAGAAAAGTTGTTTGACCTTGACATAGAGCTTTGTTTTCAATTGCATCCCCATTAATCGATAATTGGACAATAATGACCGTAGATGTAATTGGATGGAAATTTAGAATTCCTTGTAAAATGTAACCCTTATTTAAACTAATTTGAATTTTTAAAATGCTAAATCAATTTTTATAACAGCCAAATAAATACAAATTTTCTTGTTAGATATAACAAAAAACTTGAAGAAATCTCTGTATTAATAAAACTATCAGACAATGTGTTGGAGTTTCTCACCAATACATAATTTTGATAAATAACAATTGAATTCTTTTTTTCATTTACTATTAATGAATATTTATTGAAATCAAAAATAAAATAAGGGAAAACTAAAACAAATTTAAAAATCCTATTGAAAAGAAAATTGTAAACATGACTATTTTTAATTATTTTTCTCTAAGCAATGTCTCCATCCAAACAATGCTGGGCGAATACAGTTTATTATAAAATCAAATTACCAAAGAAACATTCCTGTGTATTTTATGTGTTATTGTGTTTATTGTATGATAACAAATTTGAGCCTAGCCCTCAAGTCTTCATGAGTTCAGGATCAAGGGTTTAAAGAGTTAATCCTTCTGTGTCAAGTGTTATTAATTTACTCTCCCAGTTCAAAAGATTAATCAGTCACAGCAGTAATCACACCCACATATTAAAATAAACTCAACTCTGGAAGTCAATATGAAGAAACGACTTGTAATCAATATGGCTGATATTCACAGTATGATCCCCAGGGACGAGAAATAGCATTTTGCGTTAGTTGCTTTGTTAATCTTTGCCACGATAAAACTTGGTATTAATTCCTTCATTTGTTAACTACCTTATTAGCAGAGTATAGTTGCACAATGGCAGTATGATGAAAACAAGAGGAAAAAGATTTACAGCAATGTCATCATGGAGGATTGAAACTCCATCTCCTGATGATTGGAATTTGCTGTAAAGTTATGAACCCAATTCACCAATACAAAGAATAAGAAACAATATTTTGCAGTTTACACTGTCCTGTCAATTGCAAAACGTGTCAAGGAGAAAGTCTGATTAGTTATGCAAAATGAAGAATCAGGTGTTGGATCAAGTATATTCAGAGGTACACCCCTAGAATCAATTTCAAGTTATTGCCCCTGATCTATGCTAGCACATGCATAGTGCGAGATTGGAAATTGATGGACTCACTCTTTCCATGCGTTTGCTGCGTCTGGCCCAACTCACCCTGCCTATATGGCTACACACCATCTCTTGGCTCTCTATTGTCGAGATAAAAATGGTTTGGAGGCATTAAAATGGCAGCCCCAGACAGCTAATCATTTTCACATCACACCTTCTCTGTACAAGTTGTATATCATGTTACATACTCAAGTTCTCACGTGTTTACCCGGCAATTCATGTTTATTCTCGAGTGTACTAAGCACCATTAACGTACACTTTTGTCTTGGGAATGTTAAATCATACCCCTTTTTTGTGTATCACGTTCGTCATATGTTTGTCTTTGACAAATTTTCTGTGTGAGAATAAATATGTTTTTGTAAATTCAGTTGTTTCCTCATCATTACCGTTCTCTGTATCATTGTCGTCTTTCCCGTTTATTTCCGACCATCGAGTTTACCCAAGAAAATACTTAACCATAATAGAGAAGGTGCATCGTCATGAAAATATATAAAATGGAATATCCAATATTATAATTTATATTGATGCTGAGATTTTGGTCTGCCTTCAATAAATGGCGTAAAATAATGCAGTTGCTAGGGTTGTGCTCATCATGTGTATATTTTAGTGCTGGTTTATTGCATGCAAGAATATACCCCCCCCCCCTCCAGCTTTTGAGATCCTTGGAAAATGACACCCATAAGCGGCTACTTAAGAAAAAAAAACAAGATTCTTCCTAGAAAGGATAACGTCCACTTTAACTAGCCGCCCCCTGCTAAGATATATTCTTATGTGAAAGATACAGCCGAGTTGCTGAGGTTACACTTTCGTTCTTTCATGTCAGCTGGAATTTCAAGAGGACTAAAAAAATTTGGGAGTGAGATAACACTGGGGATAACTTATTGTCTCCTCAGACTGACTTTTATTTTAGATTTAAAGTGAAAAACTTATATCCAATCTGTTGCTACAGTCGCTGAAAAATGGTTTCATTATTACTACTCCAGAAAGTACCTGACGCCTGATACAATCCTCTACCTAGGCAAGATCCAGATACATCCTAAGAAGTACTGCTGCCACATCTGGGAGGTGTCACTCAGAGCACACTTTCTTGTCTAGACAGATTTCAAAATCTTGTGGAAAATAATCTTTTGCGTTACAGGCCCTTTCTCACAGAATGAGATGTTGATAGTCTATTGTCAATTCAATGGAAGACACTCGACTGAGCTCCAATCTCTGATTCCTCCTTGTAAGACATTCACAGCAGAAAAAAAAAACTTCTCTCTTCCTCTGTGTGCCTAGTGTCAGGCAGAATTGGCATGGACAAAGTTTCTTTGCAAGGGCTTCCCATTTGGAGCACATTACCATGGGACTGCTTACCAGCAGAGTACAACATGGTCGTCTTCAAATTCAATGTCAAATATTTGTCAACCGTTCCCATAAGTAATCAAACATAATTCATTAATCATTTTTAATCCTCTCATAATATTCTTCATCTTTCAACTAACAATCATTTCATCTCATCAACAATTATCCTTGAGTGGCTTTTAGCCTTGATAAGTGGTGAGTCATTAGTAAAAAAGAAAACCCTATCTAAATCAGAAGCACACTCAAGGAGTATAATAGGTTTCTAAAGATGAAGAGAATGAGGAAGAGTAGCAAATAGAAGAGTACAAGTAACAATTATAGAAATCATTGCGATGAATCTGGTAATTATTTGAAATTCTTGCTATTATGTGAATCAATTATGTGCTCCAAAAGAGATTGCCCACAGTGAAAAGAGAAGTTGCTGAAGCAGACAATGTGATCAATTACTCATGTGAAGATAAACAGGTACTCATGAGTGAAACAGCCCGTGCTGCTCTTCTCGATTCAAGTAAATGCAGAAAAGCTGACTGGAAGGAGATGGATTCAGCTTTACTATCACCAGGTGAAAGAAAAGTTAATTTTTCACCAGGTGAGGAACAGCATTCGAGTTTAGTGCAGGAAACAATTCACTCTGACGAAAGAATGGAGATCCTTTGTGTTATCGGTGATCGAAAGACAACTATTAAAAGCAAGCAGACATTCACTTACTGCTCAACAAACCAGATATGAAAAATATAGAATTCAACTAAAAAAGAAAAAGGACACATTGGAAATAAATGAAAGATCTATTATATTTGATACTCCATCTTCATCATATTCAATTTCATGTCTGTTTTACATGCTGGCATGCGTTGGACAGCTTTAAGAAATTCACTTCCAAACTAACCTATCTCTGGCCAGGTTTTTATTTATCCCTCCTTCTCTCAAATCCATCCTTATCACTTCCTCCCATGTTTTTCTTGGCCTCCCCACTGGACTTGTTTCTTTAATTGTTCTATATCTAACCCCAAAACTATTATTCATTCTTACAATGTGGCCATACCATCGAAGTTCCCTGTTCTGCACACATCTCCCTATACTGTCCACATTTAATTTTCCTCTGAGTTCATCAGAATTAAGCCTGTCTTTAAGACTCACATTACACATCCTATCACTCCATGTAACGCATGTCCTGAACCCCCAATGGTCAGGTTTCACTTCCAAACATTACACTGCGTACACATGCCTCAGACTCTTCTTCTAAACATTATATTCCACGGAAATAATGTGAAATGAAACATGAGAAAATACGTCTGGTAGCTGAACACAAGATAAATGGTTATTTTTAATTTATCTTCATTGAAAAATAGACATTTGATTGGTTAGTTTAACCATGTGATGTAGGAGAGTTTTAAAGATTGGAGTTAAATCCTGTTGCAGCCAGAACAATTAGGCAAGCTACATGTCATGTAAGGTCCTAAAAAGTAGGGGTGCTAAAACCCCTCGCCCTCTATGAAGACAGTCCAGAAAAATTCCGGAAGTAAATAAAATACAGTTTAATGTTAAAATCATTGTAATCTCCTTCATGAACAAACAAGTCTTTTAAAAAGGAGCAGACATTATCATCTCCTGGCCTACAAACAAGTCATATAGCAGTTTCTGACAATTTTGTCAATCGTTTGAATAATTAAAAAGATTCAAGCAGTTCTTAATTGTATTAGTCTGAAGTGAACTCAAAATGCCTCAGATAAATTTCATGTATACCGGAAATATGGGAGGTTATGCACATATGCCCCCCTAACCCTTTAAAATACGTCAAAGAAACTTAAATTTGGGGAATACTTATCATTTGATGTCTAATACCTATGGTTAAAATTTCATCAATATCAGAAGTTTTAGTACTTACATGAAACTAAATTAAACTAAATATAGCCTACATTACTCATCCTAACACCTATGTTCTAACATTCATAAGAATCAGTTAATTAGTTTTGGAGTTTACTACTCACACAAACATAACTATACACACATATCTAACTGATATAAAGTTTATATCAAAAACTATATTTTTGTATTTTGAAACCATTTTTGAAAATACTTTTAAATTATGAAACCATTTTATATTTTAATTAAATAAAACAAGATTTATAACTTAAATGTTTGAGTTGTTAGAATTTAAACATTTTCAAACATTTTAATTTACTTTAAAAAAATGTTACTGATTCTTGATATTTTAAAATAAGGTACGGAAGAATTGCGAAAAGAAAAATTTATCTGGTTTGTTTCCATTTCCTTTGAACTTCCCAATGTTCCATATTTGTGTGGAGAGAGGGCAGTGTAATTCCCATTTCTAGACATTTTTCTGGTGTGAAGAGCAATAAATGTGTCAAGGGTATCTAATATTTATGAATTCCACTATTCTGGACAGACTTGAATTTCAGCCATTTATTAACAATGACATTTGTTTGACAAGAAATAAACATTAATAGTGTGAACCCATATATATATATATATATATATATATATATAAGAGAGAAAGACAGACAAAGAGAAAAACCAATATTTTCTTTTAAGATAGATCTGAAAGCTTTTGAAACAAATATTTTTTTACCAGATTTGTATGGAATGACAAAAATAACCAACAAACGTTGAACTTAAAAAATGGGTTACAAAAGACATTTTCTCAGCATTATCAAGTTACTCTGAATCACCGAATAAAATGTAGGAAAAAAAATAAAACCGTATTTGTAAGGTGTTTTCGCTTTTGAGAAAATTTTTTTTTGTTTTTGAATACAGGGGATGTGGAGTCTGAATGCAAAACCTTTGACTCCTCTAATTTGCCACAACTGACTCAAACTGCTCTTTATGTAACTAAGTGATCATGACCTACATATCTCAAAGCCTATATATACACTTTTCACTTGAATCGGCCTATATCATTGTAACTGGTTTATATCAACGAATAAATAAACTAGGACCATATTAGGTTGAAATTCAACTAGTGTCGGAGTTATTATAGTTTGAATGACTCCGACTCCAGTAACCCCTTAATTGCTTCCATCTCAGACTGTACAGCTCTGCGAAAAACTAAAGGCAAACAAAATCTAATTTATGAGATAAACTCAGATTAAGTTTATTGGTAGAGGTCAAGAAAAAATGCGAAATTTATTAGCAGTTGTGGCTAAGGAGTTCTTAGATATTTCAATTTGATCTAATGTTCAATCTAAAACAGCGCACTTAATCAGACTGAGAGTCGCTTGCTTATTATAAATCACGTTTCTCAATAAAGATAAAGTTGTCTTTTCTGTCTGCCCAGCTAAATCTTAGAAACTACCAAAGATACACTTAAAACCTTACATATTCAGGTTTCATATGACCTGCAATATTCATTGATTTGGGGGTCACTAAGGACCAAATTAATGACTGGGGGTGAGAAAAAAGTTCTTTTATTCAAGAAATTCAAGAAATCAAGGGGAACTAACTCTATAAATAGTTTTAAAGTTATTACCCAACCAATTAAAATTGAAAATTGCATAAATTAAAAATAAAATGGTAATATATGATGTCAGGGCTGGAAATAGGAGTAGCATTCCTGGGTAATGCCGGGTAGCCCTGCTAGTCAACAATAAGTAAAGATATGAGATACAATGATAAAAACCTTTTATCTCATCTAATAAATAAATTAAAAAATTGTTGTTTTGTGACATAACTCTTTTGCGAATATATAATGCCGAAACAAAATCCAATTATAAACAATTTGTTGTATATGATTTATTGAAAACCGGTTGCTTTTTTCCCCCCCATAGTTGTGTGGAATTTGATACAAGAGCAGATTTGAGGCAAATGTTAAGAACTGTGACATCAACAGTGAAAACAAATAAAGGCATCTGGTGATGATGGAGTTGGAGTCTTTTACAAACATTCACCGTAATCCATAGCTGAGATGAGAAGCAGATGTAAAGAAAGTGCATCATTTTGTGCACCAAAGTTGTGCTAAAATGTGTCTTCAAGAAAAACTCTGCTATGAGAAGAGATTCCAAAGGAGGCACAAATATTATGTGCACCTTGTATTGTGTCTCAATCTATTCGACTGGATATTTTTAAAAGTTACTAAATGGTCAACATCGCATTGTCTGTTAATAAACCCATATTACCATTTTTATAAAGTTTTGTAATTTTCAAGTTTTCCTTTTCTTTATTTATGTCATCCTTTTATACGCCTCTCATGATGCTGATACTTTTACTACACCAGCTATTACCATCTTTCCACACGCTTTTCTCATTTATGAGAGGGGAAGAGAAAAGAGGGGTCGAGAGAGAGAGATAGAGAAAAGAGGGGTCGAGAGAGAGAGATAGAGAAAAGAGGGGTCGAGAGAGAGAGATAGAGAAAAGAGGGGTCGAGAGAGAGAGATAGAGAAAAGAGGGGTCGAGAGAGAGAGATAGAGAAAAGAGGGGTCGAGAGAGAGAGATAGAGAAAAGAGGGGTCGAGAGAGAGAGATAGAGAAAAGAGGGGTCGAGAGAGAGAGATAGAGAAAAGAGGGGTCGAGAGAGAGAGATAGAGAAAAGAGGGGTCGAGAGAGAGAGATAGAGAAAAGAGGGGTCGAGAGAGAGATAGAGAAAAGAGGGGTCGAGAGAGAGATAGAGAAAAGAGGGGTCGAGAGAGAGATAGAGAAAAGAGGGGTCGTGGAGGAAGAGAGAGAAAGAGTGGGGGAAGGGAGAGAAAGAGTGGGGGAAGGGAGAGAAAGAGTGGGGGAAGGGAGAGAAAGAGTGGGGGAAGAGAGAGAAAGAGTGGGGGAAAGGAGAGAAAGAGTGGGGGAAAGGAGAGAAAGAGTGGGGGAAAGGAGAGAAAGAGTGGGGGAAGAGAGAGAAAGAGGGGGAAGGGAGAGAAAGAGTGGGGGAAAGGAGAGAAAGAGTGGGGGAAGAGAGAGAAAGAGGGGGAAGGGAGAGAAAGAGGAGAGAAGGGAGAGAAAGAGGAGGGAAGGGAGAGAAAGAGGAGGAGGCAGTATTGACTGGGTTGGAGGGGACCTTAATAATGACATTAATTCAAACAAATTCCACTTAATTTATACTCTTAAATCTCCCTCTCGACAAACTCATCATTTCCCTAGAATTAGCAGGACCCCTGAGCACCTCTGCTCCAACTCCGGACCCTTTATTAACGTTTTTTTTTTCGTTTGATTTTTAATTTCTATAAATTTCAATTATATATAATCTAATATATAAAGTAGAGACAATTTTTCTCCTGTACCTTCTCGGAGAATAGGAAAATAACCACATGCATCATAAGCTACTAAACTGACCATTATATTACACTTATTCACTCGAGCGTGTTATAGTAAATTTGTTATTTTTTTTTTCCCAGCTAACACTAACTATTACATTTGGCCCGCCATCTACGACTCTCCGAAAAACCAACTCCATATAGGTGGTAGCAAAAACTTTTTCTCCCTAACAATTCTGTACTGTCACTACACTCATTGACACCGGGAACTAATAAACACAGTTTAATTTTTACAAAACACCCGTTCTTATTTATTATTTACCTGGTATTAATTTACTACATAATATAAAGCAATATGCAAAGACTTAATGACCGCTCCCGTTCACTCCGATGATTTTCCACGAATATCAGCTTACGTTATTTCTAATTATGACTTCTATATTTATATTCATTCCGGAATTAAGTGAATGAAATTAAAGAACACAGTTCCTGCAACATTTAATCATTCAACATGGCGGCTACAATTTCTTGATCGAATCGACTTCATATTTAATTCAATAAGCGCCAAGATACTGGTAAACCCCGATACATTTACATTTTCAAAATCATACACCTTTAACACGCATATTATAGAAAACTTGCCCAAATCCAGTCATTTTCATCAACTTCAAATGATCTAAACCGTGTCATTGCTGAATCTTAACATAACACACATGCCCATAATCAAGCTTAGCTTAATTGACCTATTTTCACATGTATTTTTAACTCGAAACCGTGGCGCAGTCGGTAGGAAGGCAGGTTTCATGATCGCCAGTTTCAGCGTTCGATCCCATTCTACTCTACCACTTTTTTCGTTTTTTTTTTAAATTTATAACATTTGCCAACACGGTAGAGGGGGGTGGAGAAACAACAATAGGCCGTTTCTTTTTTTATTTTTTATTCGACGTCATGTAATAGGTAGTACTTTCTCCCGTGCAACGCCGGGCGACGGGTTCCGCTAGTACAAAAAGTAAAGCGTCAATAATTTTTACCCCCCCTCTCTTGATTAAAACGAAACATATTTATTTAAGTACTCTGGGTAATGTACTTTCAGAACATATATATCTATGGGCTCTAGCACTAACAAACAAACAGTAACTAAAATTATATATATATATATATTACGTGATAAGTGAGTGGCTACTAACATTTTTTGAATTTTTTTTATTTTAATTTTTTGTTAAACATAGTTCACCCCAAACAAGGCAGGCCGCCACTGTATACGTAAGGAGCTACTGAGAAAAAAGAAAAGAGGAGAAGGTTGGGGGGGGGGGGGGTCAACCTAAATTGGGATTTGCATAGCGAGATATCTGTTTACATTAGTTTTAAATTTCTGCATGTCAGTACTGTCGGGGAAACAGGGGGCAGGGAGGGAGTTCCAGAGGCCAGCAGCACGAGGAAAGAAGCTATTTGAGTAGAAGGCTCTCCGGCATCTGGGGACCTCCACAGTGAATGAATGAGATTTAGTTGATTGTCGAGTTAGTCTAATGAATTTACGTCGAAGGGGCACCAGAGTTAAGAAAGTAAATATTTATTTATATGGTTGCATTTGACTATAATTTTAAAAATTTTTTTTTTAATGTCATTTGTTTTTTCAAGTTTATGATTGGATATTTTTCAACTAAACATAAATTACAGTTTTTACTCCAGTATGTTAAAACACACTTCATGGCTCGGCTCGAATTTGTTTTTCTGAAGTGTGGAGGTTCTCATCATCATTATGTTAACGTCCGTTTTACATGCTGGCATGTATTGGATGGCTTTTAGAAATTAATTTCTAAACTAACCTAATCTCTTCCCAGATCAATTACTCCTCTTGCTCTCAAGTCTATATTTATCACTTCCTCCCATGTTTTCCTTGAGCCCCCCACCCATGAACTGACCCTGCTATCTCAATTGTTCTACATCCACGAACTCTCATCCATTCTTTCAACATTTGCCATGCAATCGAATTCTCCTGTTCTGCATACATCTACCTATACTACCCAGATTTAATCTTTCTCTGAGGTCGTCAGTTCTAAGGCTGTCTTTAAGACTAACATTACACATCCATCATATCATGCTTAGATCTTATTAATAAACTTCTGATGGATGGGTGATCCATGAAAATGCAGTAAAGTGTTGAGATACGCTACATTAAACATTTTTTAATCGTTTTATAAACACACGCATGTACAGATGAATGGGGAAAAAAGTGGATAAACTAAAACAATACAATCATATTAACTTAGATAATGAGATTAATATTTCATCTTTATTATTAAAAGACTTTCTCAGAAATGATTGAAGCTGTTATTTTTTAAATATTTTTTAGGGGGGGGGGGAAATAAAAAAAGAATGACATCTTTACTCATTTCTTATGAAGTCTTAATAATGAAGACAAAACTTTGTAATGCATTGGTCTACCCGCTTTTTCCCAATCATCTTTTCGTTTGTTTATTTATTCGCCGGTTATTCATATTGTAGGAAAACAAAATCCTGAAATTAGAAATTTAAAAATATAACTTCATGACGGGACCCTGGAAGAAAAATTAATTATAAAAAATTAAAAGAATTATTTGCAAATGTTTAAAATATGAACAAACAGAAAATTTATAATAGCACATCAAAACAAAAATACATTTAAAAAAAAGATGCTAAAGAAAATAAAAATATGTGATACAAAATTGCATTAAACTTTCAATCCTGAAGTTATAAATAAACAGACCCCATCAGGTGTTCTTGCAGGATAATAAATAAATATGCATAAGTGATTTTTACCATTTCTACTGAACATAATAGATTAATATGAAAAACATTAAAAAAAAAAAGAAAACAGGTTTTCATAGAAATTAATGATCATTGTTTTTTGTGCCATGCAAATGTAGCTATATGGTTTATTGTTTATCAAGGTTTAGTATCCAAGAGGAAGAGAGATTTCACTTTATTTTTCACTGACAACACAAAGCATTTATAAAGATTGGCTGGTAATTTAATCGTTAACCTCTATGCATGCTAGACAGCAATCTATTGAAGTTGATAGATGCCCCGAGATGACTGATAGAAGAACCGATTCAGTATACAACGGCTTTCTTCCAAAATCTCATTTAGATTTGATATTACATAAGAGAGAGAGAGAGAGAGAGAGAGAGAGAGAGAGAGAGAGAGAGACAGAGAGACAGAGAGACAGAGATAGAGACACATTAAATAGAATATGATGATGATTACACCATTATATATTTATGCAAGTATTGGTAGTTGTCAGTACCAGTATAAACATTAGCCAAGAAGATTCCTCGACTTTACAAAGATTTGAGATATGTTTGAGCAATATACCTGTTCTGTCTAGTATAGATGTAGACCCTTTAGAGTTAAAATATTCGACGACTCAGAGTCTTGTTTATCGAAAGGAGTTGTTGCTAGCTGTCTGACGGTTAAAGCCGGCCCCAGGGCAGCATAATACCTTTTTTCTTTTATAGAAAATGGAGGGGGAGGGGTCTGATGTATATTAAAAAAAAATTACAACAGTCAATTTAAAAAAAAAAAAAACTGATTCTAAACATTATAGCAAGTTTTAATCATTTCGAAGCATAAAACGACAAAATTAAAACACTTCTAACTTTAGTCAGATCAGCGATTTTCATACAGTTTTCAACATAGTCTTTTCAATATATGTTTTTGATTGGCTTTAATAATTTTGAAGTATTGCACCCCAAAATAATTAAAACCAATCAAAAACATCACTATACTGGCACTGTTTAGTGGTTAAAGAGTGTTCTGTACTATGAAGCAGTCCTGAAAAATATTCAAGTGATTAGAACTTGGAAAAAAAAATAAATAAATAAATAATCAGCATTTGCCCATTTAGAGAGAAAATACATTTATCAGTGATTTTTCTAAAATCACTTGAGAAACAGATTAGCATACGTTTCGTTTTTTAAACTTCCATGAATCTCAAGCATGTTTATTGATAAAAATGAATTATTGGTTGGACATGCAAAAATTTTTAAAAAACCTTTTGTAAATCTCTAACATTGTGATTTGTTTTTAATATTAATAGAGCATGGTTTTAATATCAATAATAATTACTCAAACATAATAAAAACAAAAAACTATCTATAAATTTACAAAAAAAAGTTTACAACTGGGAAAATATCGTCTGTTTCAGCGATATACATATTGTATTTTTTTTCCAAATTCAATAAGTTTAGTTTTAAAAACTGGATTTCTAAATTTTCAGGTTTTCTTTTCAGTTTGGGTGTGCTGGGTTCGAATCCAGTTCGTTCCACAGAAACACTTTAATCAAACTCCACATCTTACCCTGGAAAGGAGATAAATAAAATACAATGCATGCCCTTCCCCAAACTATCAAATATTCAAGTAAGTAGGTCGATTATTTTATTGTCTCAAGATAAATTATTCTGTAACAAAAATGATCCCTTACGGATATTTATATTGTAAGAAGGTTGGTTAAATTCTTAATCACACATTTAGCAAATCGTACATTCAATGATCACACATTTAGCAAATCGTACATTCAATGATCACACATTTAGCAAATCGTACATTCAATGATCACACATTTAGCAAATCGTACATTCAATGATCACACATTTAGCAAATCGTACATTCAATGATCACACATTTAGCAAATCGTACATTCAATGATCACACATTTAGCAAATCGTACATTCAATGATCACACATTTAGCAAATCGTACATTCAATGATCACACATTTAGCAAATCGTACATTCAATGATCACACATTTAGCAAATCGTACATTCAATGATCACACATTTAGCAAATCGTACATTCAATGATCACACATTTAGCAAATCGTACATTCAATGATCACACATTTAGCAAATCGTACATTCAATGATCACACATTTAGCAAATCGTACATTCAATGATCACACATTTAGCAAATCGTACATTCAATGATCACACATTTAGCAAATCGTACATTCAATGATCACACATTTAGCAAATCGTACATTCAATGATCACACATTTAGCAAATCGTACATTCAATGATCACACATTTAGCAAATCGTACATTCAATGATCACACATTTAGCAAATCGTACATTCAATGATCACACATTTAGCAAATCGTACATTCAATGATCACACATTTAGCAAATCGTACATTCAATGATCACACATTTAGCAAATCTTACATTTACTATTGATCGTACAGAACAATTTGGATTATTAACGGATAAATCTTTGCTGAGCTAAATGGGTTTCAGCAGTTTGAAAACTGCGAGAAAAAGAAGTGGCTGGTACATTACTTACAGTATATTCGCTAAAATAGCTTGGTCAAATTTCACTAAAGCATTATGGTGTGCTTTATATGCATTAAAAGCTTTGCATGTTAAGTGATTTAAATGTTCATAGTCTTCAAACTTGCACATTCAGACAGAATCAATTTTTTTCCGAAATTTTGAGATGAGGATAGATAATTTGTATTAGTTGGATTATTCGGACTACTGTTCTCATCTTGAATACAATTACGAATTACTAAAATTTCTATCCGGTCATGACTGATGGAACAAGATCAATCTACCTCCGTGGATTAAACAAAGGGTTAAGTTCGAAATTCCGTACAGATTCTCGAGTTCCACAAGATGCACCTGAAGAAGGTCGGAAGTTACATTAGCCGAAACGTAAGAACAACATCCAAGATTATAACAGTAGTCTGAATAATCAAAATAATACAGAATCAACTTTACATTTTCCAGCGATTCGGATTCTCAAAAACAAGTCAAAAGACGTAGATTGCCTGAAAAGCTCATTGATTTATCTTCGACAAATCGGAGGGGGAAAAAATTGGCCTGATGAAAAATGAAAGCAACGAGAAATGAAATATTGCTTTTTATTTAAGTTCTTTTTGTTTTGCAGATGAAAAATGAACTGGAACATGAAAACGGATCTTATTGCTTCAAACGGAAATAGGCTTTCGATTTATATCATGTTTACATGAGAAAATTCTATTAAAATCTGGATCACCCTAAAATTTGTGGGGGGGGAAAAAAAAAAAAAAAAAAAAAAAAAAAAAAAAAAAAAAAAATCGCTTTATCTAATCGGTTCATTTGGCACACCAATATTTCCTCAGCATCGGACAATATATCTTATCGAATAAAGTTACTCATCTTTGTTTCCTATCAACAATCAAGTGACTGTTTATTTTTTTCAGTATTCAATTAAGTTGCTGAATGTTGAATGTCTCCACACCTCTGCTTTTGTTAGTATTCTCGTTGCCTCAAAAGATTTATTTTCATCAGGTGGGGAGTCAGAGTTGAGAGTCCGCATTTGTTGCATAAGTCAGGGTATTTTAAAATCGATTCCCAAAGTTGAGTCAGACTTTTACATTCGAAAGAATGAATCAGAATTTTTAAAAACATCTGAGTGAGATCCTCCCCCCCCCCATCTAATTTTATTGCTACTATTTACCTTACTACACATGGATGCGTTAATGGCTATTATAAACTAATAAGGCTCAGATTAAAAATGACAAGGTTAGAATATGTTTTGCTCAAGGAATAAAATTGATATCAAAGCTAGAGTAATAGACTATTACGAGGTGAATTTGATCATCTCAGGATGTGAGATTTTTACTGCTGTTTTCTACCTATGGTACTTTGCAGTTTAGATGAGCAGACCATTATCAGGATGATGCTCACTGAGTAACCCCACACTTCTGACCTTGTGTCAAACTTAAATAGATACCTGTTACAGCTGATATTTCTTGAGCCTTAAAAAACACTTAACTTTAGAACTGTTTTTTGTAAAAAACTACTTGAGCCTTCGGCTAATATATATAAGACTAAAAGAATAATAATAAAAAATGTTAACAAAAGAGCTATAAAATATAACTATCACCCAATAATAATAATAATCATAATAATAATAATAATAATAATAATAATCATATACTAGAAAAGGCACCTGATGTTGCCCGGGAATGAAAGTAGTCCTATATGAGGAGACGAAAGCAAAACGTACATAAATTTAGGGCATTTTTAACGACAGCTAACAAAACGAAAAAAGGGTAAAAAAACAAACAAATAAATGTTACGAAAGGCAAGATAAGTTACTCTTCTACTAATCTGGATAAGTTTATTTGTTTTAATTTATTTTAAAGAGTTTATTTGTTCAAAACAAACCTGTTCAGTTAGAACGGGGGGGGAGGGGGGCTGTTTATGAGCCTTGCACAGGGACCCTTGATAATCGGTGAAAAATCGAAAAATAAATAAAATAATGTTAGAAACACATCCAATAAATGTCACCAATCGTGGGAACATGTAATGTTCTAACAGTATTTTGTTTAATTTTCGTTTTTGAGCGATTATCGAAACTCTGTAATTTCAGCCATTTTTTCCCGTTCTAACTGAACAGGTGTTTGCTTTGAACAAAAAAAACTCTTTAAATAAGTTAAAGCACAAATAAAGTTCTCCAGATTAGTAGAAGAGTAATTTATCTTGCCTTTTGTAACATTTATTTGTTGCCCATTTGTTTTTTTGTCCCCTTTTTCATTCTGTTAGCTGTCGTTAAAAATGCCCTAAATTTGTTGATACTGTTATAATATGTAGCCTACCTTTAAAAGCATATTAAAAGGTAGTATAATAACTGCCTGGTAATATATAGTTATATTCAAGGATGAGATGCGAGGTATTTTTATGCGGTGAGGTGAAATGCTGAAACTCTAATACCGATAATCCAAAGGGAGGTAGAAGTTGGTTCAGTGATTTACTCCGACGAGTGGCCTGCTTATCGCAAACTTCAGCATTTCGGATTTCAACATGAGATCGTTAACCATTAGCACCAGTATGTCGGCCCAGTTACTGGTGCTAAGACTCAAAGAATTGAGAGATGCATTCTTGACGATATCGGAGAAACTTTTCATGATTGAAAACTGAATTAAATTTCTTTTAAAATTTTAGCATTTATTTTAGAATTAGGATTTTTAATTATTAAACAGTTTATGACTGAATTGTATTTATTGAAATTAAATATATATAAAATATAATTAGTTTTAATAAATTTCCTACTACTTATATCTATAAATTTCATCTTACTGAGGTAGGCCACATTCAAACCGATAGGTTACATACTATAACGACTAATTTATTTTATATAGTTAAAAAACAAATTCCCTAAAATCAAGCGCTCAGATTGAATAATAATAATAACCATCATTTGATTCCTCATAAAATCGAACCCCAAAATCTTATTACAGGGCTTTGTTATAAATAAACTAAAATTTTGTCTTTGCAATCTATGACATAAGTGCATCTTTAAAAATCAAAACACTTTTATCTGATTTATTCAGACACAGCAGTCCACCCCACTACCTGATTTGGTCCCCGATCACCTCAGATGGAATTACTTCGGAATTTTAAAGCCTTTAAACTGTAGATTAGAAATAATTTTCTTGGTTGAATTAAAGTTTAAAGACAACAGTCAAGTATGGTTTAATTTGTTTTATTCTGACTACTATCCACTTCTTGATTGCGATATTCACAACGTTTTGACCGATGTAACCTCCGACCTTCTTCAGGTGCATATTTTCGAACTTGGGAATGTCAGATTCGGAAACCTATACAGAATTTCGAATTGGAATCTTTATTTAATCCACGGTGGTAGATGGTTCTCATTCCATCAGCCACGACTGGGTAGAAGTGTTAATTTTTTATTCTTAGATATCGCCTAAAGAAGCCCCTACATGTAACGGCTATCACCCTGGGCGAGTTGAGTTTGCTTTCTTCCAAGCAAATACAGGTCTGATTATCGCAGTCCACTTTCACCGAACCGAAGTTAGGTAATAAAATATGGCTAGCCAATCTCGATTATAGAGTTGAAGACCAACTAAAACCCAATCCCTCCTCACTGTGGTAGGGTGTTACCAATGTGGTAATGTCAAAGCTATGCCATTGGGAACTTTAGTTACTGGTAGGGCCACCCAAGGCAGATTAGGGCCGCAATCTGACTAAAGGGGCTATGGTGAAAATCCAGGAGATGACTGTTCTGGCAATTGTCGACATCGGATCACTCTGCCCTTGCGTCTGTGGATAATCTATGGCAACCGGAACGTTTGCTAGAGTAGGACTTGGGACCCTTCTCTTAACAAAATCCTTAATAAACTTTCTTATGAATAAGCTTGAAGGTTACATTGGTGAAAACGTTGTGAATATAAGAAGCAAGATGAAATAGTCCAAATAACATCGATTAACACTTCTACCCGTTCATGGCTGATTGAACGAGAACAATCTACCCCCGTGGATTAAATAAACAGTTCAGTTCGAAAAGATTACCTGAAGAAGGTTAGAGATTACATCACCCGAAACATTGTGAATATAACAACCAAGATGAGAATAGTAGTCCGAATAATTCAAATACAAATTATAAATCTTCATAAAAATTTCGAAACATGATTTCATTCGGTTCCAAAAAAAAAACACTCATTTTCTCAGTTGTAACTCTTCTAGAAAGGAATTATTCCATATCACTTTCACTGTTTGACAATTTACTTAATACTCATAAAAAATTTAAAAAATCTAGTCCCAAATCTTCAGTTTTATAACTAAAAAGACAAATTTGGATAATTCAGACTACTGTTCTTATCGTGAATGTTATTCTCACAATGTTTTGGCTGATGCAACCTCCAACAGATAATAATATATAGTAATAAGTAATTATATATAGTAATAAGTAATGATATATAGTAATATAGTAATAAGTAGTAAAACTACACATCTAAAACAAGAATAGGTTTAAGCCTCCTAAAATTTATGCTAGAATTGTCTGCAAGGACCTGTGGCACAACAGATATAAATGTTAAGTAATAATCAGTTCTAAGTACTTCTGGGGGTTGAGGGTTCAATCCTCAGTATGGGTGACACTTAGAATACAATTACAAATTACTCATGGCTGATGAAAAGGGTTCCGTTCGAAATTCCATGCCGATTTCCAAGTTCGACAAGATGCACCTGAAGAAAATCGGAGGTTACATTGGCCAAAACATTGTGAGAATAACATCCAAGATGAGAAGAGTAGTCCGAACAATGCAAATTATCAATCCTCATCACAAAAAGATTTTTTTTTAAAAATTACATTTTTTAGCACCCACAAACTTTAAGTCGTTGTTTTTAGTCCCACCCAGTCTCAAATCTAATTCTTAATTTTGTACAAGAAACATTTTGTTTTTAAACAGTTTTACTCGATGCAGATCTGAAATTCGATCTGATAAAGTTTTCTAAAGATATTAGACATACCAGTGACCCGTCAGGTCAGTTTCACTATTTATACCAGTTTGATTTCATGCAAAAATTCAGAAACTGACATATCTGTTAAGACAATCTTCTTACATAATTTAAAATAATGTGTCTCTTCTCTTCTACATTAACCTTATCGATAACAGAAGAATATGTTCAGACAAATAAATATGAAAATTTTAAACAGTGGTTGAATCAACATGCAGTGACAGAAATGCATAGTGAGAAATGGACGACTTGTTCAGTTAATTACAAATTACAGCTAATTAGAAGAATTAAAATGAAATTTTTTTCAAAGATAACTCAATCACAGAATTAAGGAATATTTTGTATCATTAAAGTATATGTGGGGGGGGGGGAAACCTTAGGGAAACAAACGTTCATTAACTCGGGTTTAGTATTAATAATAGATATAAGATGATTTCTAAATAGAAACAAACAAAACAAGTTGTGAATTAAGTTGATATCACCAGTGAAGAAGCGCCACTCGTCTATAGCAAACATTGGCAATAAAAAATAAACAGGAGACTCAAAATTGATATAAAAAGCTTAAAAATGTAGATTTATATATATTAATGGTAAGAATTCTTAGCAAAAAAGAGTTTCTGCATCAGTCAGAAAACAATTCAAAGTGTCGGTAATTTGCAATGAGATTACCTCAGGGTGATAAGAAAAGCGGGATAGTGAATAAGAATTATAATCTAGATGGTATCAACATGTAGGTCAGGCAAGCGGGTCGACATCGCGTTTGGAATGCGACTGTGATTGTTTTGATAATTTCTAGGTTGAGACAAAAATGAAAATATAAACATTCATATATTTCGAGGTATGTGAATTGAGGAATCTGTTAAAAAAACTATTTTTAGAATTACATCACCAATTGAGAGAGACACGTAATCAAAGTGAGCGGACCATCCGCCTATTGCTCTCTCCAGAAGAGGGCTGGGGAGCTGACTATCTGTAAAGCTGAGTGTACTAAGAGAATGTTGACATCTTACTGGGATAAATTGTAAGCGATATAAAACCTTTCTTGTTTCGATTTTTGCTGCAACATCTTTCACATTTGGGGACGAGTCAAGAACAAGGCATAAAGCGACAAATTTATAAATGTAGATCCATATAAAGGAAATACTAAACCACTACGACATTTAAAAAAAAAATTTGTATATTGAAAATCTATATAAAGTTGTAGTTCATGTATGTTCGTTTGTTCAGAAACACTTCATAGGGTTTTGAAGATAAACCATCATAACAATATATATTCTGAAATTACATCAGCCAGGATACTTGGAATAATTATATTTCATTTAGCAGGTACAACATTCTCGGGAGGTCTGCGTTTCTGCTTAACATCCATACAAATATGACATTTTATTTTATTTATAACAATTATAGAAATGTTAATAAGGGGTCCAGGGCTTGGAGCAGGAGCACACAGTGGTCTTCATTGGTTTTCTGGAAATGCCAAGTGTGCCTAGAGGGGGTTAAAGATCATAAATTCACAAAATTTATTTCGGTTAATGTCACTTTACTTATACTCTCTCCTACCCAATCAATGCCGAGTGCATCGTTTGATCTCAAACTTTGATCCTCATGATCGCTGAGCCTGGAGAGGAAGACCTTCGATCAGGACTGACAGACAGGCCCCACCATTTTATAGAGGACTAATTAAAAGCCTGTTAAAAATAAATCGGATGATGACGTTCACTCTAATCGGGTTGAGCCAGTGTCTTCTCAAGCCCTGCACCACATCCTGAACAATGGCAGCCCATGCACGGCAGTACCTAGCATGGTCACACGAGATGGCTAACTACTCGCGATTCCACTGACGAAGATCGACCACCTGTGGACCTGAGAACTCAGCTAAGTCCTCCTTGATGGTTGTTGCCCATGTCCTCAGCTGTCCACTAATATACAAATTCTGTCAATCAACCACCCTCATTGGCCATGTCCCTATTTACTTTCCTTCCCAACGAGGGCAAAGGCAGACACAAGGTCGGTTTTTAACGTGGGGAAAAATCAAGCTCTCCAAAAAGGACACTATGGATTAGGATAAAAATAAGAATTGCCTCAGCCTAGAAGGATTTATCCTTCACTGACTGAGGACAGTGTAGTATCAGAACAGATACAATTTGCTCCTAGCCAGAACATCAAGGAAAAATGTCCTATCTAGTAGCCATAGAGGATTGGCCGGACGACAGATTAGTAGACATGTCTCTTGGTTGATAATGAGATTCAACGACCTCCACAAGGACTGTTGGAGACGCACAAAGACAGATTTAGCAGCCCTCGGTTGACGATCAGCCTCCGCAGAGCCCTGCCCGGATGGAAGAATGGTGAACCCAATGTACACAACTGACTATGTACTCCAAAATAGCGCCACTCAGTGCTATTTATAACTTACAAGTGCTGCTGAAAGTCTTTCAGTTTAATTACAAATAGAATAATATAAAATAACGTAACACTGCGGCAAATAATCCACATTCAAGTTAGCGGCAGACAATCCACAGGAAGGAACTTTGAATTTATTGAATTTATCTAACAATGGATCTTAATAACCTAAATTTTCGAGATTTTATTCATTTAACCAATTAGTTAAATTAATATACAGAAAAAAAGAGACTGTCTACCAGTTGACTGTTTTATTTCTTAGAAGGAAAAAAGTTATTGAAAACTTTTCTTGAAAAAAAAAAAAAAGGTAAAACTGCATAACACAGGCCCCCTGGCTGTGCGCATGCGCCAACAAACGGAAGCGCTAATAGAATTCCTCATCAACGGGAGTATATTTGTGAATATTTGCTTAGAAAAGAACAAGATGTTTTTACTGCATTAGTAAATAAAATCAACAATTTGTATCCAGTTTAAATTTAGGTGTTTTATTTTTTTATTCTTATCGATAGACTTAATTTTTGCGCTTCCGTTTGTTGGCGCATGCGCACAGCCAGGGGGCCTGTGTTATGCAGTTTTACAAAAAAAAAAAAAAAATGGTAAAATAGTCGATTCCCAACCCAAATCTCTACAGTTTTGATTTTTTTCCGACCTCAAAAATGAGTAAGTAAACTCAAATAAATTGTTTTGGACTAATTTCCCAACTGTATTTCCTTTAAAATAATTTTAGGTAAATTTTAAATTAGTCCAAAACAATTTATTTGGGTTTACTTACTCATTTGTGAGGTCGGAAAACTGCAGACGATTTATTGTCCGCCATTTTGGCTGAGGGGTATCTTTTACAATACTCAGCAGAGTAAAAACGCTCAAAAAACAAATATACAACAAATAAAAGTAACTGCAGGCGATAAAAGTTATTTTCAAACTTACCTGTGGCATTTGTTTGTATTTTTAACCCGTTCCAATTGCTATTTATTAGAAATGAAATGATTCGTCACACCAACATCGCACAAATCCAAGATGGCGACATAGGGTGGTATGTAAGAGAATAAGGACCGGCCGCCATTTTCTTTTTGTGCACAAAAAAGAATTTTTTTTTTTTTTACATCTAATAAAAACCCATTTATACTACGTAAAAATACAAACAAATTTCATAGGTAAGTAGGAAAATATCTATTCTCGACGTAGGTCACCATCACTTGTATATATATATATATTTTTTTTTACCCCGTTCTCGTTCGTTTTTTGGACCCCGTCCGCGACTCTGCTGAGTATTGTAAAAGATACCCAAAACTTTGACCAGTTGTTTATTTTATTCTAAGTATAAACAAACAGAAAATGCATTTATTTAACAGCAGCGTTCTTAACGCCTGTCAGTCTTCACGTCGGCTTACGTAAACTGCCGGAAGATAACGACGGAAATTGGGTCGGAATCTCAGTATCGATATTTGAAGTAAGCTTACCCCTACAGTCCCCAAACTGTAGGTCCGTATTTTGTGGTAATAGCGTAGAATAGAAATACTTGTCTAAACGAGATATTCATTAAAACGAATTATTTCCTGGAGTTGTACAGGGAGATTACTGCGAAAATTGGATCAATTCTTATTTTAGTCACCCAAATTAGCTAAAGTAAAATAGATTATTATTCCTAAACAACTCGCTATAACTTGCTGTTCATAATTTTTTTTTACTAAAAACATGGTTTTAAATGAAAGTAAAGTTTTGACAGGTCAGAAAGTTTGGGTTAACAAAAAAAAAAAAACCTTTAGTTAACTCAGACTGGTATTCACCAAGTTGTGTTAACTGACACGTGCTATTTATTACTACAACTTAAAAACAAATACCTTGCTTTAAGAATGGCAAACAAATGAGGGGAGTGTCAGGTCAAAATCAGGTTCAAAATAGGAAGGATTTATTTTAGGCTGTCGATTGTCGAAGACGGGACTTTTCATCATGTCTCCGTTTTAGACAGATTTTTGGTAAATTTGTCGAAATAGAAAGTATTTCCTTTTTATGGATGTCCGGTACGAACGCAGACCTCATGATATTATTGTATCCCATTTAATTAAAATGATAGGGTATATTTTACAATAATCCGCAGAGTCGCCAACGGGGTCCAAAAAACGAACGAGAACGGGGTAAAAAAATAAATATGCAACAAGTGACGATGACCTACGTCAAGAATAGATATTTTCCTACTTACCTATGAAATTTGTTTGTATTTTTACGTACTATACATGGGTTTTTATTAGATGTTTTTTTAAATTTTTACTAAAAATAATGGCGGCCCAGCCTTACCTCGTTACGATACCCCCCCCCCCCCATCGCTTGTCCAATGTTCGTGTGAAAAAAATATTGATTTCTAATAAATAGCAGTTGAAACGGCTTAAAAATACAAACAAATGTCACAGATAAGTTGGAAAATAACTTTTATCGGCTACAGTTACTTTTATTTGTTGTATATTTGTTTTTATAGCGGTTTCACTCTGCGGATTATTGTAAAAGATACCCGACGAGTTTGTGAACGAATGAACAGATAGAAATAAAAAACATGGTAAATTTGTCGTTTCCCACCTAAAATGGCTAACAACTTCGACGTCAATGAAGCGTCTGCTTTTTTTTTCCGACCTCACAAATGAGTAAGTAAACCCTAATAAAAGTGAACGAGAGTCCTCACTGATTCTTGAAACGCTGGGTGTGTCTCGAGTAATTTAAATTATAAGTTTACCGAAATTTATTTCAATAAATGTCACTTTACTTACCCTCCCTCCCATCAGTGCTGGATACATTCTTGGGCCCCACCTCAAAAATTGTACTTTATAAAATACAAAAAAAATAAAATAAAAATAAGAGATGATCTTATGGGCTGGCCACAAAGTCACTCGTTCACTCTAATTTACGTGACTGAAATAGGAATTAACAGATTCCAATGTAATATGAACAAAAATAAACCAAGAAAAGAAAAGTCTTAACATTTTTCGCATTTACAACTTTAGATGTTACGAAGTCTTCGAACTAAGTTATTATGGTAAATTTGTCGTTTCCCTACCTAAAATGGCTGACAACTTCGACGTCAATGAAGCGTCTGTTTTTTTCCGTCCTCACAAATAGGTAAGTAAACTCTAATAAATTGTTTGGGGCTAATTTCAAATTTTCCTTAAATTAGTTTAAAGGAAATACAGTTGGGAAATTAGTCCAAAACAATTTATTTGGGTTTACTTACTCATTTGTGATGTCGGAAATTATTGACGTCTGAGTTGTCCGCCATTTTACGTAGAAACGACAAATTTACCACTATTTCCCCCCCATTTTTTTGTCATCATGCAAACTAATCTATCAATTACCCAATAAAAATGTGAAACAAAAGACTGCAGAGAATTTCTACAATATCAATCAATAGAGAAAAAAAACATTAATGTCGTTTTCGCTTTTTTTTTTTAAACTAAAAATAATCAGAAAGGAAGTTAAAAACTGGGTTAATTCAGGTAAATTATTTAGAGTGAAATATGGCTTTTGGCATTTTTAACAAGAGCCAACAAAAAAGGGATGAAAAAAACAAAAACAAATAGGCAACATACCTATCTTGATAAGTTTATTTGTGTTTTTAACTTATTTTAAAATGTTTTTTTTGGTTCAAAACAAACCTGGTGTCCACCTGTTCAGTTAGAACGAGAAAAAAAAATGGCTGAAATTAGTCTCGATAATCGCCCCAAAAAACGACAATTAAACAAAATATTGGTAGAACATTACATTTTCCCCACGATTGGTAATATTTATTGGATGTATTTCTACCAGTATTTTGTTTATTTTTCGATTTTTGACCGATTATCAAGGGTCCCCATGCAGGGCTTATGGCCAGCCATTTTGCTTTTCGTTCTAACTGAACAGGTGGATACCAAGTTGTTTTGAAAAAAAAAAAAAAAAAAAAAAAAAAAATGAAAAAACGCTTTAAAATAAGTTAAAACACAAATAAACTTATCCAGTAGGTAGAAGAGTAACTTATCTTGCCTTCAGTAACATTTATTTGTTGCCTATTTGCTTTTTTTTCTTTCTTTTTTTTACCCCTTGTTAAAAATGCCCGGCATTTCTCCCAAACTTATTTTTTATTTGTTTTAGTAAAAAAAAAAAAAAAAAAATTAAAAACAGTAAGTTTCATCGTACACATGAAATGTTAGACAAAAGACAGGGTTATTAACTTGCGTCATCGCATTTTCTTAGCTAACCTTTTTCTGGGCATGTTTATAAAGATGGCGACTATATTTTTCCGGCATACTTTTCATTTTGACGTTCCACGTGTACTCTGATACTCGCTATAAAATCAGTGTTTTTAAGGTTGTATTTTTTCTACTAAAACCTGATTTAAGTAAAAGAAAAGTTGTTTTAGGGGAATGTTGAGATCTATTTCACTAAATTTACGTGACTGAAATAGGAATTAACCAAAACCTCTGGGCAAAAAGTGGGTGGGATTATAAACATTTCAAGAAAAAGAAACAACATTTAACAACACGAGACGCAGACTAAGTATCATGAATCCATTTTACAGAGTTAAAGTTGGGGAGGGCAGGAGGTTATTCTTAGTTGAATTTTCTTAATTAAAAGTAAATCCCAGCGAATATGAAATGGGAATGATTACAAAATAAACTTATAATTAAATTTGATTATGTCAACCAAGAAATAAACAATTAAGTTCAAATTACACCCAACGCAGGTCATATGTTTAACTTTACTCAGAGTAAGAGGACATAGACAAAAGTTTAAAAAATAATTATAATTATCAGTGATCAATAGATAAAAGTGTAAACTCTCTTCCTCTAAATATTATTGTTTTTCTCAAAATTTATAAAAAAAGGAGGGTATGTACCCGAGCCATTCGTTGTGAAGTCCTGTACTATTTCTCTTGGAATGTGTGGTACATTAAAATTCGAATGTGAAAACACCGGTGACGAAGGGCCCCTTATGTAGCGAACAAAATTAATATTTCCATTTTCAGTTAACATCTTCATATTTATAATTTTTCCTGTAAGAAACACTATATAAATACCCCTCTCTCTATATATATATATCTATATATATATACATATATATATAAATAATTATTTGATTAATAAAAACCATCTCTAAAACAAGTCAATAAATATAAAGCATTGTTAAAAATAGCTGTTTTAAAGAAAGCATAAATAGTCCTGTAGTTTTAGTGAAAAATATTTACTTGTTAATTATTTAAAAACTATATTTTATTTAGTAAGTTTAAAATTAATATTGTTCATTGTGTGTGCAATTTTTGTTGCCTATGGTTTGATGTTTTTTTAAAATTTGTTTAAAGCTCTTGTTTACAAACACGTAAGCGGCCGTATAAGGAGGTCAGAATTCCATGCTTCGGCCATTTTATAGTGCCTGCTCTTAACACTTCAGCAGCGAGACGGTCTTCTTTCTCTTTGCAGCCACGATAAGGCTGACATACATATATATCTATATATGCTAAGCCTGAAGTAAGCGTGCATACGCCTACTAATAATTAACTGCTGGCCCGTTTGTTCTTATTCATTTTTTAGCATCGCGCTAATAATATATACGCCAGTAAGTAATAATAGCGTGTTTCTCCTGATAAAAAAAAGCTAGCGCGGCTGCTCTAGTAGAAAGGAACGGCATATTTTCTGTGGTTTTTTTAATTGTAAGTATATCCACTTGTCTGATTCTTTTTAACATTTAACTATTCCTATTCCATATTAATGATTTTCTTTCTTCCCTTTTAGTTTCTAAAAAAAAAAAATTCAATTTCCTCCTTTTTTTACCTTATTTGATAATATTCCATATTTCGCCCTTAATGTCTAATTCCAACTCCATTTAATTGTTAGATTTTTATCAGAATTGACCGCTGTTTAGTTTTTAAACGACGTAAATATATTTCTGGAAATTTTTGTATTTATATTTGTTAGCGTAAAGAACATCTCCCTTATTTTCGATTTTTGTCGTGTTTAATTAACAAAAATTATTTAAACCTTAAACTGTTTGCAATTGTAAATGGAAATAATTTGGGTTGTGTACGTTTTTCAGCGTCACGAATTCTATTTTTAAGACATTCTTTTTCGATTTGTAGTTTTAACATTTTGTTGCAATTTTAGATTACAAAATATCTTATTTAATTAAAAAAAAATTTGATAACTTTATAATATTAGGAAAACAAATCCTCTGCGAGTCAAGAATAACTGTCTCTCTTAAATATACTAAAGAAATCAATATTAAACCTAGTTTACTTCATTACTAAATCTTATTTAAAATCTTCAAATCGAATAAACGTAAAAAAATGACGTCTTTTGAAAACAGAATTCGTGACGCTGAAAAACGTACATAACCTAAAACCCTTTAAACACTGGTATTATTTTTAAGTGAGTTTAACTTTTAATAACTAAGGATTCACATTAAACTTATTTAGCATAATTATTTAAAACCGAAAAAAAAATCGTCTAAAATATTAAAAACAAGCCTTTCCGATAAGGGGTTGCAAACGGTTTCTAAAAATGTAATTGCTGTTTTAGAAAGTGGGGGTTCTATTTCTAGTAATGTGAAGTTTTAAATCGATCCCCCTCTTAATTTTTTTAAATCGTTGAATCCCGGGAAACGCAAGAATTGAGTGCAAACACATTCGTTTGGAAGAAAAATTATAAAAATAATCGCGTTTTATAAACGTTCGAAATTTCAAATTTATTTAAACTTCTCGATTACCTTCCCCCCCCCCCCCATTTTGTTTTTAATAAAAAAATATTTTTTATTTAACTATACCAGAAAGCATTTTTTTTATTATTTTAGATCTAAATGCCACTCCCCAATAGCAATTTTTTTTATCAGTGATAAAGTGAAATTGGGGCGCAAAATTATTTTTGTTTTACGTTATTAAAAATATTTAAATTCACTTGAATGATTGAAAACTTCCATAAAAATAAAATTTTGAGTATTAAAAAAAATCTTTAAACATGTTTGTACGTCTTTTTATAGAATTTGTATCGTGTCCCATGTGAGCCTTGGCGCAAACATCGATTTAATTTTTCCATTTTTTTTAAATTAATTTTGTTTTTTAACCAAACTATCCATTAAATTATTAATGATTAAAAAAAAAAAGAAGCTATTACGAAGCTGATTTAATACATTTTGTAGAATTCCTGAATCCGTTAATTAAAACACGATGTAAATGAAACAAACATGAGACGGAAGTAGTGAAATGGATTTGAAACCATTTCTTCCTCGTTCCCGTTTTCAGAAAATTAGTTATATATTCGTTTCCTGCTTAATAATTTAAAGAAAATTATATATAAAAAAAATTTCAATTACTGAATTTTAAATAACGCATTTAACAAAAAAAATTCATAGTTGGTAACGAATTGAAACTGTACACGTTGAAATTGAGTCGTAGTTTTCTACTTGAAAAATCGTCCATTGAACGATTTCGTTTGAATAATAAACAACTTGATTATTTTGATGAAATTATTTTATAAAAGAAAATATTCAATCTACTTTGGATAAAATCTGCTTTTTTTATTTTTATAACAATTGTCGCCAGAGTTAAGTTAGTCTCTCCTACTAGGCGAGTCGTGTTCGATATCAAATTTCCTAGTAATTCATTCAAAAACATCTAACGACAATCGACTATTAGTCCCTGTTCCACTATGAGAGCAAAGTTAGACACAAGGTCGTTTTTATGTGGGGATATCCAGCTCCCCCAAATAGAAACACTCTGGGTGGGACAAAATAAGGATTTCTCCCCTGACTGAGTTCGGAGTACTTATCCAGATTAGGACCCAAGCTAAAATCGACTTGGTTAGTCCTAATTTGGATAAGTACCGAGATCGGGTATTAGTCAGCAATGAAAGACCCCTAAAAGGGGTCTAGGAGAGACGGCATAAATGATTCAAAACTTTAAACCATTATTTTTGTTTTTCTCGATTATTCATTTTTTTTTTCCACCGGTAAGGCACGCTGTATTGGACACTGTCTCGCGAGGCTTTTAACTTTTTTTGTTTAGTCAGTAAAAGAAAGCCTCTAAAGTATTTTAATTCTTATTTTCGTGCAATCCTTCGAGAAATACTGTCTTTTTCTTAAGAATCACAAAAATCGCTTGTTTTCTGGAGCAAACAGTATTTAACAAATATTAGGTGTTTTAGTGTTGGCAATTACCGCCGCGAAACCTATCTATACAAATTGGTGCCCTTCGTTACCCCTAAGTCCGTCTGTTCCATAAATCGAAACATTCTGGTCGATATGGGCCCCCATCTATAGAAGTATCGGTTTCCTTAATGAAGTGTTGGGCATTTATAACGACAGCTAACAACGAAAAATGGTTGAAAAAAACAAAACAAATAGGCAACAAATAAATGTTACCGAATGCAAAATAAGTTACTCTTACCTACTTCGAACAGTTTATTTGTTTTAACTCATTTTAAAGCGTTTTTTAGTTCGATTTAAAAGTAGTGTTGAGACGTCAGGTGATCAAATGGACAATTTATTTTAAATTCTAACATGGCGTCACTAATTTTAAATCGAACTAAAAAAAACACTTTAAAATAAGTTAAAACGCAAATAAACTTTTTTTTTTTGTTGCTCTGTTAGCTGTCTTCATATATACTTTATTAGTATACAATCAATTGCTTTTCTTAAATTTTATCTCTTGTCCTGAAAAAGTAACTTTCAATGTTTTTTTTTTCTTTTAATGTTTTCATTTTATTCTAACTAACTTTATTTTAAAATTTAGGACCCAAGCTAAAATCGAATGGACGTCGGTTAAGCTTACTTGTGTCCTAATCTGCATAAGTACCGAAAAATTTTACCACACAAAAAAAGCTTTGAACATTCTTTTTTACACGACTCAAGTTTTGGTGCTTCTGTTGTTTCACAATGACATTTTAGGCCTATCTTAAAAATAGCTAAAGAAATGTATAAACTTTATGTACTTAAAAATGGTAACTGAAGATTAGAGAAAAAAATGATGCAAATTAATCCTGTATTTATTAAGAATGAAAAACTATTTTATATGTCGCCATTTTTTTTTCTTAACTTTCGGAAAAAGTGAAGTTATCTCCCTTGCTGTTTCGTAAGCTGAAATGTCTAGCTGATATGTAAGATCGTTTTTTTTTCTTTATAATTTAATAAATACTGGATAAATTTGCGTAATTTTTTCTATACAATCGTTTTTTCATCTCACACATAAGTATATAACAGTTTATAAATTTAAAAAAATATTTTAATGTCATTGAAGCAGTAGAAGCACCTAAATTTTAATTCAAAAGCCAAACTAAAGATTCCTTGTTCCCTTTGGCTCGGAGAAAAGTGTAATATCTGTTCATCTTTTTAGACAGGTAATTAAAATTTTTGTCCTAATCCAGAGTGCCTCTATTTGGGGGGAAATGGATTACCCCACAATAAAAATTGACCTTGTGTCTAACTCTACCCTCGAAGGCAAGTCTTAGTTTGTGTAGAATATACTTCGCTAACTAAAAACAAATTGAAAGACAATTGCGCCAAAGGCAAGAAAGTTGAAATTATATTTACTTTTAAAAGTAATTGGAATTTTATTTCAAGACAAAGGTCCATTTCAAAGGTAGAATTCATTTTATACAACATTAAATCTTTTTGAACTATTACTTTCTATTGAATAATTTTTCTAACTTTAAATTTAATACTTCTACTAGATGGAGATAGGGAGGTTGTAGAATTGTTTGTAAATAAATCGTGCGTGGTGTGTGTGTATCGTTTTCAGTTTGAAACAAATTTGTAAAGACACGTCATCTTGTGTGCACATGGGTCACAATTGGGCGCGGCTTATTTAGTACGAAGAAAACTTAATTATTTTTATTCTGGATTCAGCAATCCTTTGTTTTGGGATTTTACCAACTTCCTTTTTCTTAATGACAACTTATTTAACCAATGTTCCCTGATAAAATCAGTTTTTTTAGTATTCAAGATCAGATTCCCCTCCTCCCCCCTCCTTACACTTCGTGAAATGAAATTTTCACGATTTCGGCGATCGTCGACTAATTTTTTTCTTGTTTCATTAAAATGTCATTAAATGACCTTGCTTATGAGAACGTAACCATTAGAATAAAATATATTTTGAAAGCAATTCAGTTTAGAAATATACCTTAAAAAAATTAACTATGCCGTTTTTTTATTGTTCCCGAATTATAAAACTAAAATCGAGGAAATTCATTGTTTAGAGTTCATCTGAGAATGACATGATTTCTTTAAAAATATTTTTAAAAAGTTATTTTATGCGACTTTATGATTTCAATAAATATTCGATTAAAATAATAATTTAAAAAAATCATTCAATGTAAGTTGCGAGAAAAACATATACACGTGAAGTTGTATTACTGCAGTGTGTGAACGGCTTACATTATTTTGCCAACGGTTAAGTTGCCGATTTCTTTCCTCGTTCAAGACTTTTATCTTTTGACATATATTGTAGCGTTTAAGTTTTATCATTTTGTTATAATTCGTGATGCAGACAACTGCAGGAAATCCAGTTGTCTTTACTCTTTAGTGTTTACTACAGAGCCAAAAATGAATTAAATTTTCGCCCACATTTCCCTCGGTTACTTGCAAGAAATGAATAGCTTAAACCGTTTTTCTCATTAAAATATTTAGATATTTTAATATCAGGGTTTGGGTTTTTTTTACTTCCTATATATCCCCCCCTTTTTTCCGCCTTTCTATAACAATCTGTCCGGCTTCAAACTGTCCATTTATTCTAAAGGCGGCAATAAGCAGCAGCAGCGTCACGTGATCTCCCCCCCCCCCCAATCTTTCTTCCTGTTTCCGCTTTTTCCTCTCGCCGTTCACTTCTCTTTTCCCATGTGATGATAGTCTACTAGTTACTACTACTTCATGGAAATATTTCGATCTTTTTCTTTGCTATAAGATACGACTAATGCATGGCTTGTGTACGTTTTCGTTCTATACGGTTTTTATTTGTGGTTGTTATAAATTGCATAGTAAATTACAATTCAATGTGTTGTAAGTCACGCAGCCCCGAAAACTTTAATAAGTAAAATTGGCTTACATTGAAATTTAAGATGTCAAAATCTCAAAGCAGATTTAATATCGATTAAGAGAATTTAGGTTTTTATTTTACATTGTTAAATGCTTTTCATACGCCTGAATCATCGGATTTGAAAACTAGTTCTCTCTACCCGGCGTTGTTCCGGAATCTTGATTTTATTTTTAAATAGGATTTCCAAAGTTAAATTTGGTGCTCTGATAGCAGCACGGTACTAAATTGAAAGGTGAATTTGGGAATCGAAACATTTTCCTTTATCTACAGTAATTATAATTTTTAAGACAATTTTTGATTTTAAAATCAACGAGAGTGGAACACATTTTTTTTAAAATAGTTATTAAACTTTTTAAAGGTGATTATAGTATTACAATGAAATAAAGGGTCGCCCGTGGATTTGAGACCGTTAAATTAAATGACATTTAAATTCGACTAGACTTATCTTTTTCTTAAGATCTGTGCATTGTTAAGGAGTTAAACAAAAGCAGTTTACGTAAACCGCCGGAAAATAAGCCAATGCGAAGACTGACACTCGTTAAGAACACTGCTGTTTTAAGTAAATACATTTTTTATTTTTTATACTTAAAAAATAAAAAAAAATAAAGTTTTTTTTTTTTTTTTGTAAAAAACGCATAAGTGCCGGCTGACTGGCTAGTGAGTCGTGCGCAAAACCAGTTTGGCCTTTTTAGGGCCAAATGTCACAAATTTGTGTTTTGGCCATCGAAAATTCCGTTTGGCCTTTTTTATGTGAATATTCTGGAGTTCACTTATGCGGGGCCAGGCGTATCGCAGAATTGAAAACACAAATACTTCGCTAAAAATGAAGAACACAGAAAAATTTAAGTAAAAATGGAAAAGTGTCCATTTCTCGCAAAAAAAAAACTTTTATAAATACTCGTGTCACTTCGCTAAAAATGAAAAACAAACACAAAAAAAGAAAATTAAAGAATATAACCAAATATTCTGAAGTTATTTATCTACCTCCCACAAGGTCGGGAAAGTGGGATTAGATAAGCCAGCGCTCGAGAGGTGAGCACTCTGGTCATTTAAAAATTGCCTGGGCAGTCCCGTCGAAATTCCCGGTAGGGGCACCTCAGACAGTAAGCAATAAACTTACTCCTCCCCAAAGAGGGAAGGCAAAGCCTGGGAGGGTGCACCTCCTAGAACTGCACAGGACCAGACAACCCCCAATAGACCGGCGTAAATCCAGACCCAAAGGCCCGGACAATACCAGTTTATTAGGCGGGGTAAAAAACCATACACGTGTGTGTGTGTGTGTGTATATATATATATATTATTGCGAGAAATGGGCACTTTTTAATTTTTACTTTGTTTTTATTTAAAAAAAAAATGTTTTCTGTGTTTGTTCATTTTTAGCGAAGTATTTGTTTGTTTTCAATTCTGCGATACGCCTGGCCCCGCATAAGTGAACTCCAGAATATTCACACAAAAAAGGCTAAACGGAATTTTCGATGACCAAAACACCAAATTCGTGACATTTGGCCCTAAAAAGGCCAAACTGGTTTTGCGCACGACCCACTAGCCAGTCAGCCGGCCCTTATTATGCGTTTTTACCATTTTTTTTTTTTTTTTTTTATATAACATAAACAAAAATAGCTGTTAAACGTTTTGGCACTTCTGCAGATTAGAGACGGGCCGAAACTTATTTGTTTTCATTTTAGAAAATCTCCAATAGTGTAAGGGGCCGACAACTCTTTTTGTTTCACGTTTTAAGTACATAAAAGAACATTTATGGAAGAAATTAAAATTTGTGAAAATTAGCAGTATATTAGAACATTTAGTGATTAAAATAACATTTGGAAAAACTAACTATATTTTCATTTAAAAATGTAAATTAGAACAGTCATCGTGTTTAGTTTAGCACTTTTTTTTTTCTCGATTAATTTTTTTCCTGTTTTTAAACGGTATACATTTCAGAAATTTGTTACTTTGCCCCCCCCAGCAGAGTTAAAAAGAGCTGTCGGTCCCCTTACACTATTAGTGGAACTTCGGAAAAACAAAACATCTGTATTATGTATGTGAATATCGTACCAAAAATTACGTAAATTGATCAAGTAGTTTTTTTTTTTTTTTATCACAGAAAATCAAATTTATTTGGTTTTACTTACTAATTTGTGAGGTCGGAAAATGTCAGAGTTGTCCGCCATTTTAGGTGGGGAAACCACAAATTTACCGTAATTATTAATGTACCCGAAGAAAGAAATAATAGATCGGATTTGAGACCGTTTTTTTATTGTGTAGATTTTAGCGTCTCAAATTCAGGTTTCAATTTGGTACACTTCTGCTACCAGATTTTATAATTGTTTTTTTTTTTCAATAAAATTATGTAAAATGCTTCCAAATTTCGTAGGTTCAAGAAATAGTTTTCTTTTGTACTATTAAGATTAAAGTTGCGGACTTATTTACGAAGAAACAGAAATGCATTTTGGTGGATTTGATTCCGCAATTAAATCTATTACTAATGGAAATTTGGTGTCTGTCTGAAATCGAAACTATACTATTGCCATTACCTCTATTGTACTATCTTTCAATGCCGAGTTCGTGGGAGTAGTCTAGTATCTATTCTGTTGTCATATCCTCCTCCCACGCATTATTACCTCCTGGGGGGGGGGGGTATTTGTTCGTCATACCATCCCAGTTTAGCAAAAATGTTAGTTATCCTAATAGAAATTTTTTTTAAATACACGAAGTAGTCAGACAATTTTATTAATACACAGAAAATAGATTAATATTTATTTTAGGACTTTCGATTTATGTCCGTTTTTTAGATGGCTCTAGATTTCCATATCCGAACGAACCGCCGAACACATTTGAATGAGTGTGATTTCCTTGTTCCTGTCCAAACTTGTCAGTCATAATTTATTAATGAAGACTACTGCCTATCCGTTCGTATTTTTGAAAATTGATGACACTTTAAAATTGAAGTGCAGATTTAAGTCTTTTTGGCAAATTACGGCGCTGATATCGAACATGTACCAGTTTCTAGGAACTTAGCGTCGGCAACGTTCGGGCATGTTATGTAAACACCCGAGAGATGCCGAGGCGAATGTTGACAGGCGGTAACTTCGATACGTTGCTGAGTCGTATTTTTTCTTTTCAGTTTTATTTTCAAGGAAGATAACAAAAAAAAAAAACGAACACAACATAGCGGAATCACTGTTAATACATTATTTTTATTTTTTGGTCCCCCGATTTATAAAATCGGGGGACTTATGTTTTGAGACATTTCTGTCCGTCCGGATTTTTCTCCACAACCATCCATTGTATTTCTCTGAAATTTTGCATGAAGTTGTAATTTTGGTCAGGTTAAAAAGTGACATTCTCCGATTTTTTAAAAAAACATCTGGTTAGCCCCTCCCCCAGGGGGTCAAAAGGCCCCGAAATGGCAAAAAATGACTTTTTTTGCTCCGTAACTTTTCATCCATCCATTCAATTTCTCTGAAACTTGGCCAAAATGTGGAGGCAATTGTTCCTAATAGAAAATAAGTATCGCTGACCTTGGAAAACATCTGGATTTCGCCCCAGGGGGTCAAAAGCCCCCAACATTGCGAAAAATGACCCTTTTCTCCCATAACGTTTGATCCGTCCATTCAATTTTTTTTAAACTTGCCCAAAATGTAGAGGCAATTGTTCTGGATATAAAATGAGCATCCTTGACCTCAGAAAAACTCTGGTTCGCGCCCCCAGGAGGTCAAAGGGGGGGTCAAAAATGCTCCAAATTGCCTAAATTTATTGCATTTTACACTCGTCACATACGGGGAGACCACGCATGCGCGGCTTGTTTTACATTTGTGTATTCAGTCAACTGGTTAAAAAGTAGTTTTTTAGGGGGGGGGGTCTTTTTTGACATTGCCTTTTTTAATCAGCAGGGTCAGGTTAAACACTAGTCTATCTCCACCGTATCCCATGGGTCTCCGATCTAACGAGGATTTCGTAAAAAATGGCCTTCACAGACCTCCCTCAAAACATTCTTCCAATCGGCCTGTTTCGGTGATCCAACTCCGCATTACTTCTATATCTTCTGACAGCTGATTGGCTAATCGCCTCGGCATTTTTCGGGTGTTTACGTAACATGTCCGAACGCTGCTGACGCGAAGTTCCCGGAAACTGGTACATATTCGAAATCAGTTTTGTAGACATTTTTAGTGACTTTGAACTGCTTGATGAAGGTTTTGAGCTAAAGTATTTGGTAAATTTGTACGTGGGATTCTGTCTTGATAAAAAATACTTTTTAGGCGATTACATGTAAACACCCTGAAAAATTTGGCGGTAAAACAAAAATCAATTCTTTAGGGTGGGTTGTCAGTTTCACATGTAAAATGATCACTGATTTTGGGACCAGAAATTTCTCGCCTGATAACGTTTTAAGGGCATATCATCAAGGAAATTGATAGTGAACATGCACATGAAAAAATTACATGCCTCTTAATCCTATTACTAACCCTAAGTCCGAGTGACAATAGACCTATCCATGTTTTATTCTGTCTAGCCATTTAAAAGAAAATTATTGGATACTGTTCTTTTACAATAGTGTATTTCACTTCCGTTCCTTAAAAAAAATATTTTATCCGTGCATCGTTAAACTGAAGACATTTTTTCACAGCGTTAACTGCTTACGTCGTTAATTATATAAAAGGCAATTTATATTTTTTTGCTTCGTTGGAGCTGGATTTTCTCCATAAATGTAAAACTTACCATGTGTCTAACAAGTAATAAGTAACCTTTATCCACTAGGATGCTTTCTGTTTCTTAGAAAACAAGTCAGCCATTTTAATTTGTGAAATTCTATTTTTCTGGTTTAACATTACTTTATTAAGGTTACATTAACTTAACTACTGGGCTATGTCGGGTAGGGACAGCTAGTTCCTTCATAAATTAGCCTGTTACTAAAATTACATATTTATCTGTAATTTGAATACACTTGAATGTTAATTACAAATAACGTAATCTAAAATATAAAGTTTATATATAACATTGAAAATAGAAGCCTTTATCAATGCAAGATTAATTATTTTTTTTACTTTAATCTTATTAATTTAAGAAAGTTTATATATTTGAATAAGAAATTGGAATGACAGTGTTGGTGGATTTTCATGATTAAAATACTCTAAAAGATAGTACCAGTTTCAAATGCTTCCAGAAACTTAAGATTTAAATGAAAGAACATTACTAAATTCTAGGTTTCTGGAGTTGGACAATATTTTTGAAAATCAAAAAAAATTCCTGCTTTTTCTGCTGATGTTGCAACTTTAAAATCATGACTCCATGTTAAATATTTAAAAAAAAAAAAATGATTTAACTCTTAATTTTTGGATTGTTAAGACTGCTCTGCTAAAGTAATCTCCCCAGGCATTACCACCTCTTTTTAGGAGTTGCGAGAGGGTAATCCCTTCCCATTCAGATTGTGGTCTGATTCAGGTAATTTTTACATTGTTTTGTCTTACCAGCTTTACGCAACCCCCACCCACGTTACAGCTGTATCTTGTCACATAACTGAAACTCACTTTCAAAATTAACCCCCCCCCCCCCCATAACATTTTAGAAAGATGGAGAAATCCACTTAATATCAACTGGTGAGATAATTTTAAAATTCAACCGTCTCAAAATTGAACAAGTAATTTTGCTTCTAATCGGATTTGTTTAAGAATCGGTGATACAACTTTCAGAATGTTGGAAGTGTCGTACACGTCTGCCCAATTCAAAATAATTCATACAGGCATACCTTTTTATTTCGATTGATAAAATAAAAATCATTGTTAAATATCCGAGAAATATTAGCCTGTCTTATAGTTTTAAGATAATGTATTTTGATACTTTTTTTTTTTTTTATTCTGAAACCTGTAAATGTTTTTACTACTTTGTATTTAAACAAAAAAATTTAATTATGCACATTTCCTTTTTTTTTCAACTTGAAATATCATTTCAGGCAATTCTTTTATCTAATTAGATTAAAAAAAAGAATTGCCTGAAATAATGAATTTTCGTGTTTCATAAAAATTGACTTATTTTCTGAAAACTTGCTAAAATTTAGGCATTGCAAAAATCGATATGAATTTTTTTATCTCTGGAATAGAATTTCATGAATAGGATTTATATTTATATTTAATTTTCTATTTCATTCACGTAAATTAAAGAAATGCTTCTGACATTACTTCCAAACAACCATTATCTACTTCAGCAGAATTTCAGTTTAAAAAAAAAAACGGAAAAACTTGCGTGTTGTAGTCAGTTTGGAACACCGAAAGGAAAACTAGGTTGGAAAAATATATTCACCATTTTTTTAATTTATTTTTTTAATTTATTTTTTTAATTTATTTTTTTAATTTATTTTTTTAATTTTTTTATTATTATTAATATATAAACTAGTCGAAAGACTAGCTAAGGAAGAGCAATAACTCTAGTGCATCACTGTCCTTTAACTAGAAAATTATGAATTTGAGTTATCGTTTTTTATTTTATTTTTGTTGAACCCCATTTCACTCTAAATAATTTTGGTGATTGAAAAATAGGGTTTAACATAATAAACCCCTTGGGAAAATATATTTTGGTGAATTACACATCGACATTTTGTTTGTCGCGATTCTACATGAAAAATATTCAAATAAATTGAACTAATCTTAAACATGCAATACAGAAATTTGTAAATTAAATACAATTAAAATAGGTGCTCTTCTAATATGTGATCTAGCGAATTGTTTTAGATTCCAATATGTAATCTATTAACCTTTAGGTTGGGCTTAGTGGGTAGATTACATATTGGAATGTAAACGCAGTAGGTCACATTGGATTAGAAACCATTTGGTAGATCACATATTCGAAGAGCGCCAACAAATATTTAGAATTGACAAAAGAAAAGAAGCTAGAACGATTATTTATTTGAAGGATCAAAATATATAAGTTTAATCAACCGAAATTTTATTTTAAAGGAATTTGATTTTCTTTTTGCCACTATTGGCATTAAATTGTGAGTAATTTCTATGGAAGATCACATAATGATTTATCTCCCTTGAATTGAAAATTTTTTTTTTTCATAATTGTGATTCATTTCAACTTGTCTATTTTTGTGTCAAACATCACTTTTATCGCTGAAGACTCAAGATTTTGGAGGAATAAATAAGTTTGAAAAATGGTTGTACAGTTTTCTGAAATTAAAAATTTTCCAGATTTTTTAAATCCCTTAAGGGGTCTTGTTAAACCTGGCTGGAATAAGAATTTTTTTAAATCCTAGTTTATAAAGACTACAATAAATTATTTTATGTAGCAATGCACACTGAATTTTTTTTTATTTCTTTAATATATTAAAATAGTTCCTTGGAAAGAAATACTTTTAAAATTTGAAAAATTCATTTAATATTTTAGTAATTTGGATTTTTAACATTTACCAATTTAGGAAGCAGGGATAGGGATCTCCACAAGAAAAAACCCTTCCATGAATAAAATCAATTTTCTCTTTAAGATAAATCTATGAAAATTCACATCGTAGCTTACAATATAGTGTATTTTTGTTTCCAAAATCTGATCCCGACATCTTACCACCGGTGGACCACAAATGGGAAGATCCAGTGTTTTAACACTGGATCTTCCCATTTGTGGTCCACAGAATTTCCGAGCTTTGTACCATGTTCTCTTGATTTTCATGAGACGTCCCACTAGACACCCACCGATCTTTAGTGTATAACTGCTTTCATCTTGACTGGCCACATTTTAAATTATTGCCGAGTATCTTTCCAAATCCCATTCTGAAATAATTGTGACTTGTGAAAAATTATCAACTTTTGGTGGAACGGAACTTAATTTTTTCTTTAATAGTACGATTTAATCTTATTTTTAACATTAATTTTTCTTTTTCTAGAGGGGAGAGCGAAGTAGCCATTTGTGTTTGCCAAATTACAACTAAAAATAAAAGTTTGTTGATATTCTTAAACTAATTTTCTGATAATGTTAAAAATAATTTTAAGATGCAATTTTCAATTCTGATTTTTCTGGCCTCTTATAGCTTTTACTAATCATTCCATCGAACACAGGCCAGCATGTGATGATGCATAAGTGAAATGTCTCATGACAATAGATCAGATAATACACTACCCCACACACACAAAAAAAAGAATGCCTTGGAGGATGGTATTATGACAAATCACATGTAGCATATCTGTGGTGTTCTTGCTGCTCTGACTTAGGGTTACTGGTAGGTTAGTTAATCAGTAGGGTAAGTTGGGAAATTCAACTCTATTTCAGATTTTTTTTTTCTTTTTTTTTTTTTGCCCATTGCCAACTCACATCCCATCTGTGTGCCAGACAAGACAGCCATAAGCGGAGTATGTGTACACATGAAATACAATTTAAAAATTTTTTTATTATTTATCTCGTAACCATGGTTTAGTGCCTATTGAACTCTGGTTAGATTAATTTTTGATTCAAACTTTCTACTTGTTATATCTCTTTAATTTCCCAGCTACGGGTTAAATAGAATTACTATTTGTGGTGATATTAATATTCCGATTTGTTTAAAATGGCTTTTTTTTCTTTTCTTTTTTTAATCCTTTTATTTCCTTTCTTACTGTAAACTTATTAATTAACAGTGACGAAAGCAAGAATGCTAGATACTGTATAAAAATGGAGGGCAACATACAGTGAGTGATAGAAACTTAGACGGGCTACTAGGTGAGTTAATTGCAAATTGCGCCTAATTAGAACACTTAAACTCAAACTTTTTAATTACAAAAAAAATTTGAACTGAAGAATATCTTAGCATGTATTTTGTGATTAAAAAAAGAAAAAAAAAAAATATATATATATATATAGGGTGGGGGGGGGCAACATTTGTTAACTTTGCTTTAGTATAATACTAGCAAATATATTTTTGCTAGTCTGGGTGAATTAACATATGCTACACTCCCCACACAAGGAGTTAATGCTTGGGAGGACATCATCAGAACAGATTGTACCCCCCCCCCCTCCCTTTAAAAAAAAAAAAAAAAAGGATGTAATAACTGAGGATTATCCCCATCCTCTTAGAAGGAGGTAATTATTTTCTGGGAGGATGGTCCTATAACAGAACCAATACTATACTACCCCCCCCTAAAATATAATACAATAATAGATTAAATGTATGTATTTTTTTTTTTATTCATTAAAAAATGTCTAGCCATAAATACATTAATTTTATGGTTCCTTGGCCTTTAGGCTAAGATCAAAGTGTAGTATCTGTTCTCAGCATCAAACGTTTTACTATCGCCAAAAATATTGCGTATATATAAAAGTGCAAAATTATAACTGTATATTACAGAATAGCAATTTATTGGAAGCTTTTTATAAAATAAATATGCAAATTAAAATCTAAAGATGCTTGTAGTTTATATGTATGGTATTTGAAGGTCTTATTTCGTATCATAGAATTAAATAAGCACAACCCGTTTTGATGTAAGGATAGAGGGAGGGCTCTCATTTAGATATATATATATATATATATTATATAATGTCTGTTAGTTATGGTGATGATGACTGTGAGCCAGAAACGTGTATCCATGGATTAATTTTATGTACATATAAAATTAATATATATATATATATATATATATATATATATATGATAGATACATCAGACTTAGAACATGTGAATTTTCAGATTTATTTTTAATCAAGTAAAGGCGGATTTCTGCTTAAATTGCACATGGATGTCAGTGTTTTTTTTGTTTTTTTTTGTTTTTCTTTGGAAACCGTTTTGTTTTTTTCTCTTAATAAAAAGCTGATTTCTGCCAACTTGCTGAAATCTAACTCATCTTTTTGTTATTTGACAGGATTTTCTTTCTTCTCTCTTGTTCTCTATGAAACCGAATGTTAATTTTGCTATGACGGCTAAGACTTCAAACGATTCATTTTAGGGGTTAGATGACTTTTTTCATGAAAGAATGACCCTGTCTGCTCTTACCCCTCACCCTCAAACACATGTGCGCTCGGTGTCTTTCTCTTAATTTGAAACTGGTTGGAGATGTTAAGGGAAAAGGGTTTATTTTTCTGCTGCTCTATCCACACAAATGCACTCCCGATTCGGAAATTCAGTATTGTAGTTTTTTTTTTGTTTTTTTTAAAGGCACATGTTTTACGACCTTGCCACTCTGACTTAGGATTAGTGGTAAAACAAATTTGGTAAACTGGCCTAAAAAGCTAGATTCGCCCAGAAATAAGATCATTTTGCGTTAAATTCATACAAAATTGATCTCCCACTTTAAATCCTAATAAAACATTTGTTTTTCTTTCAAGTTTTTCAGGGGTTCACATGTAATCACCTTAAGAAAGGTGGAGGGTGTTAATCTACAAATTTGGCTACTCACTTGGCCTTTTGGCCAAGATCAAAGTGTAGTATCTGTTCCGATGGACACTGCACCCCATACTGGTGTTGTCTTGGCCTTCGGGTCTTGATTTACGCCAGTCAATGGGTCTGTCCTGTGCAGTTCTGGGAGGTCCACCTTCCCAGGCTTTGCCTCCCCTCTTTGGGGAGGAGTAAGTTTATTGCTTACTGCCTGAGGCGCCCCTACCGGGGAATGCCGACGGGGTTGCCCAGGCAATTTTTAAACCCCACTTTCTCGACCCGACCTTGGGTCACATCTTACTTGTGGGAGTAAGATAAAAACTGGCCTTGTGCCTAACTCCTGGATAGGAGTTAATCAATACTCACATTATTGATCATGCTTAAATAAAGATAAAAAAAAACATACAAATTTTAAACTAGTTGTAATTTTATTTTCAAGAAATTTTTATGAGAAAAAAAAATTACTCTTGCATAAAATTTACATTCATTCCCAACAGATATTTTTCCGTAGGTGGCCAGAAACCACAATTTCCTCATTTTATTATTTTAACCTTAAGATTTTAAAAAAGAATTTTCTCTTAATTTCTTTACTTTCATAGGATGTAATGTAACTTGTGCTTTATTTCTCATAATCAAAACTCATGTAGATGTAGGTTTGTATTTAAAAAAAAAAAAAAAAATTATGAACTTAAAAACCTTTTTTCTTTTTTTTTTTTTCTTAAAACGATAATTTCCTTTTAATTTTTTAAGTGCTTAAGATAATGAAGTTATTTTTCATTTAATATTTTCATAATTTGGAAGCATATTAACAGTCAAAAAGAATTCTTAGCAAATCTTCATATAAAATATTGGAAGTTATTTACATCCAATGATTTTAGAAATAGATTAAAACTTTATCAGAACAAAATTAATTTTATAATTACCAGAATAGTTTTTAACTTTCAAAATACTATTTTAAAAAAAGTAATTTGGTTTTAAAAAAAAAAAAACCTGCATAATTTTTGAGAGTTGTAGGTACAGCGAGTGAATAATAAAAAATAGTATTAAATGTGTATTTAATTAGATTGTGTTTTTTTTTTTTTTTAATCCAAGTGACATAGTTTTAATGTATTAGCAGTATTGTCATTCTCATACATTTGAGATTGATTTCAATGTTTGACCCTTTTCTTCGATATTTTTCTTTAATCACATTACAATGTTTTTCTTTACATAAAAGAACCTGCTGATTAGAATAAAATTCCTTGAATAGAAAGGTTAAGTTTTAAATGATAGATTTCATCATATTTGACCTTTTTGAAATGGTCACTATTTGAAAAATGTTTTAACATTGACATCTTACTACTTTACAGATGTTTTTGCTTAGAAAACCTATCAATCTTGAGATTGACATTATTTTACAAACCTGTGGCTATTCTTACATTATGTGAAAATGTGAAGAATTTTTTTATTAGATTCATTAAAAGTTATTTTAAGCTTTCTTGTTGTGATTAGGAAGTGATTAGAAAACCTTGTCCAATATTAACATTTAATTGATTTAAATTGTACAGATAATGTTGAAAAATCAATGCGTACATTTATCTCTATAAGATGAGCCGTCTTTAAATAAGTTGAATCAACTTATTTCTCTTTGTACCAGTCCAACAGAGGGTTTGCAGTTGTAGTTTCTTCTGTTCAGTCTTGGGAGGTCCACCTTCTTAGGCGTTACTTTCTCTTTGATCGCTAATTGCCTGAGGCACCCCTACCGGAGAATGCCGATGAGGCTGCTTCAACATTTTTGTAGGCCAGAGTGCACTTGTTTTCGCAAACAAAATCATCAGATTATTCCTTAAAAGAAACCAAACTTAATGGTAAAATAAAAACCGCTTATGAGAATACTTTTTGTGATGAGAAATATTTTCTAGATTTCTTATCGCTGGCCTATTCAACTTAACACTAAGTGTCTAACCTCCTGGAGAGGTAGATAAAATAAGATGAACTATCTTCTAATTGTCATGGCTGACGACGGATCATTTCTGCTCTCAATCCAATTTTTAATGGTGCCCTGTAATTTTTTTTTCTCTGGTCCTTACAATATCTGAATATAAATTTAGGCTATTTTCTTTGTGTTTTCATATTTAAAAGTTGCTAACTGAATTTGTTGCCTGAAATAAAATTCTCACCGTAAACAAGCATAGACCACATACATCGCCTGATTCTCTGTGAATGGCAGAAGTTCTTAGTTAGAATTTAATCTAAAATGTTACTAAATACTTTTCTTCAAAGACTTGGACATAAAAAACAAAAACAATCTGAAGAAATTTTATATTTTACGTTTTTTTATTTCAAACATTCACCTTCTTCCTCATTCCTGTTTAATTGAAACAATAATCTTGAAATACATGATGCAAATGTTTCCTTGTTTGAATGCATTCTGTGTATCTTGGATTTTTTCTCATCCCAAAGCTGTAACAATTAGAAATACTAGATAAGAATCCTTTGCTTTTTCTTCCACTTAATGTTTCTTTCGAAGTAGTATTCAACTTCATGTTTGTAAATGTTATCTGTAACAAAAAATAGTTAAACGTGTAACATTACAATCTATTTTCTTGCTTGCAAAACATTTTCTTTAGAAAAATTAAGAATATGTATATTAAACCAATGTAAGAATATATATATATATATATAGCATAACTTATTTTAATGAAAGATTTGTTAGATGTGTAACAGTTAATCTGTGTATTGTAATATTTTTCAGTTTGCTGATGCATTTCCTTTTAACAATTTTAATTAAAATTAAACTCCACCGTAGAATAGACCATTTTTGGTTCAGATTTCACAGCAAATGAACAAACCTAGAAATCAATAAAAGTCGCAACACTTATTTTAATTTGCAACTTTGGAAACATTCACTTGTTAGTTTTAGCAACATTTCTCCAATCTGCCTATTTGATCAATTACGCGGTCTAGAACAGGAACTTCTATGTATCGGTGCAGGTGACATACGTCAGATTCATTAATCTAGATCATTTTAAGAAATAATTACCCTCCCACCACAACATATTTTGTTGCCGAGTCTGGATATCTTATAAAAATGATCAATTCTCTGGAGACTTCGGACAACATTTATGTCTTACCCAGAATCCTTAATACAAGCAAATGTAGTTCTATGTAGTCATCATTCTTAAATATTGGTTTCAATTCTATGTAAAAACAAAGCCTTGTATAAACATCTGAAATTCTTTAACTTGAAAGGAGCACAGGGAGAAAATCAAATTAGTCATCTTTTCATATCTGGAAAGTTATTTAAAAAATTTTTTTTTTTTTTAAACTTTTCATGAGTGCCCACCCAACTTAACATTGGCATCAGTAGGCTCTTTCTAAATGTAACTTTTTTGTAAACCTTTCTTAGAAATCCAGTTGGTTTGTCCCAATTTTCTAACTACGTATCCAGTATTTAAAAAAAAAAAATAAAAAAAAATGTACGAATGAGTCGCCGCTTTCAAGGCCCAAAGGCCACTGGAGGATAAGGGTGTAAACAAGTTCTCTCAATGGGAATAAATGTGAATACTACAGCAGAAATGAAATCTAATTTCATTAACATTTTAGCATTACTTTCAGTGTGTTCTCCATTGAAAGACATTTTTAAAATGCAGCTTTTAATTTTGTCAAATTGTTAAAATCTGGAGTTGATGACATCATTGTGTTTAAAGTTTTTGTTTTCAGATTGTTTAATTCTGTTTTTCTTATTGTAGAACGTCTCGTACGAGGTGGTGACAACTTGTTGAGTACAGGAAGAATCTGAGGACACCTTTTCTCATTTGTTAATCTATCAGTCCAGTTGTATTGTTGTTGAGATTTCTTCAATCATGGACTTGGCTAAAGAAGGTGAGTTAAGTAAGTTCTCCATATATATATAGAAATTATGTATATATATATATAATTTTTTTTTTTTTTTTTTCATCTAAATTATATTTTGTTTAGAAATTGTGGGAGGAGCTCTAATCTGCTTCTATTATTTCTGAGCTGTCATTGGTAGGTTGATGTTACCATGGCAGCCAGGTGATGCAGTGGCAGCAGGTGTCACAAAGTACATATTGATGGCTTTGCATTATTGATTTTTTTTTTTTTTTTTTTTTTTTTTTTTTTTTTTTTCCTCCTCCTCTTGTGTCCAAACTTCCCTTTCTCCGTTGCTATGGTTGTGCTTAGGATTCTTTTCTCAATACATCTTTGTTCTAATATTCATGTCCACTTTTTTTTTATCCTTGTGGAGGGGGTGGGGTAAATGATGAATAAACTTACAAACCTTATCTTTCCTTTGGTTAATTTTAAAGCAAAAAAAGATTAGTTTAACTTCACTAGTTAATGTTAATCATTTAAGTTTGTTAGTATAGCTTTAAAAAACTGACTTCAGTTTCGGATTAAAAAGGGGTCACTTTTTTTGTAAATATGCTTCATCTGAAAATGTAAATAACTTCATTTTGTTATTCAAATTTATTTTTGTTATTCAAATTTATTTTTGTTATTCAAATTTATTTTTGTTATTCAAATTTATTTTTGTTATTCAAATTTATTTTTGTTATTCAAATTTATTTATTTTGTTATTCAAATTTATTTATTTTGTTATTCAAATTTATTTATTTTGTTATTCAAATTTATTTATTTTGTTATTCAAATTTATTTATTTTGTTATTCAAATTATTTTATTCCTGTTAAGGGTTAAAGTGTACACCATTTATTGGTCCCCCAATTTATAAAATCGGACCTATGTTTAGAGGCATGTCCGTCCGGATTTTTCTCCGCAACCATCCATTGAATTTCTCTGAAATTTTGCTTGAAGTTGTAACTTTGGTCAGGTTAGAAAGTGACATTCTCCAATTTATGAATAACAATCTGGTTAGCGCCCCCCCCCCCCCATCCCCATGGGGTCAAAAGGCTCTGAAATGGCAAAAAATGACATTTTTTTTTTACCCATAACTTTTCATCCATCCATTCAATTTCTCTGAAACTTGGCCAAAATGTAGAGGCAATTGTTCTGGATATTAAATGAGCATCCTTGACCTCAGAAAAATTCTGGTTCGCATCCCCAGGTGGTCAGGGGGGGGGGGGTAAAAATGCCCCAAATTGCCCAACTTTATTGCATTTTACACTTGCCACATCGTGTCATACAGAGGGGGACCACACATACGCGGCTTGTTTCCAATATTATCCATCTCTTTGATAAAATCTGGACTAAATGTATTACCGTGAATCCATTGCATCACCTATGACTTGCACATTAAACAATTATTTATTGAAATAAAGAACGCAATAGCATAAGTTACTGAAAGTAACTTTTGAAATAAATAATTCAATTATGAAATTAAATCCACCAGATCACATTTCGGATTCTTCGTTAATAAGTCAGTTTTTTTTTTCTTTTTCTTTTTTTTTTTTTAACTATTAAAAGATTAAAATGGGTGATTTCATAGATTGAAACCGTAACATGACAAAACAAGTTAAAATTTTATGGCAATTTGATTCAATTATTAATTAATGACCAAGCAAAAATTAACTTTAAACAAATTAATCAAATTTGATTTTTAAATATTTTTAAAAATTGTGTTAACGAAAATGGCATAGTTATAAAATAAAAAAGGAAATCCCAAAATGAAAGAACGGCGGGTGTGTACAGATAATTCAATATTTTCCTTTATTTTGTATTGTCCATCTCTTGTTATAGCGGTCTTTAACAGTGACTTAGATTATTAATTACCTGTGCCCTGAGCTTATATTTTAACAAAGCTTACCTCCCAGCTATAGCCCCCACCCCATCTCCTGCTTCTTGTCAGTCAGGTAGGAGGATGCTGGCATCTGTTGATTGGCTGTTGCTAAGTGGACCAGGTTATCAACAAAAAACCTGTTGAGAACACAGGTGAAAAGAGGCCATTTAAGTAGTAGTAGCCGAGCGAGTTCACATCAGTTGTGTGCGTTTTCTGCTTTGTCGTGTTGCTGCTAAGCACAGGTGTGCTGGCCACATCAGTGGACAATCAGCCAGGTAGGAACTGCCCTCTTTCCATCTCTTCATTAGTTGAACTGCGTAAAAGTCTAGTCGATATGATCGCGTTCTATTTATAACAAAGAAAAGGTTTCACTGAAATATTTACTCATATCTGACCAATTCCTTTTCATTTAACCCTTGATTAATATTCAAACGTTTACACTTAAAATTAGTAATCAAATTTTTTTTTTCTGTAATATTTTTCTGCTGCTTTTAATCAATTTCTAGTTTTATTGTGGGAGGAAAAATGTCCACATTCTGAAGATTAATTTTAGTTTGTAACTTAAAATGTTTTTAAAGTTCTTTAATCTGTTTAAATGACAGTTTCTGTGGATGATTTAAAAAAAAAATTTTTTTTTTTTAAAGATTTGAAACTAGATAAGTTGGCTTCATATTTTTATTATAGCTTTGTATAAAATGTCTTCATCTTTTAGTTAAAATAATTAGTTTGATTTTATCAGCTATTGATTTGAAGCTGAATAATAATTTAAACTTAAATAATTTTATTTTTTCGATATAATTTAAATTGGCACATTTTTGTAACTTTTTCTATCCTTTTATTTCCTAATGATGAAAACTGATAATTTCTTTGATTTCTTTCCATTTGTGAAAGTTTTGTTCTATTAACCTTGTTTTTTTATTTCTTTTCTAACATGTTATGTCCAAACAAGGATTTAGTTTAGCTTTTTGAATATTATCTTCCAAAAGTGACTTGTTTTTAATCAAAATCTGATAGCGAAATGTAATTATTGCTTTTAGTCATTATTTCAAATAACTCCATCTTTGTTGGTTTGTCAGTTTTTAAAACTGAACTTGTCACTGTATATCTATACAGCTGAGAGCATATTTTATTCTCAAGCCATTTTTTAAATACAGTTTTGTCTCTTCATTTGGGTTGTCTCATATTTGCTATAATTTATTCTCCCAAAACCCAGACAAGCTTTTCAGTCGTTTGTTTATTGACTTTGACAGCTTGTTAACTGATATTACACTCCCGTTTTGACTCCCACTTCCATGTTCAGTCATCTGCATATAATCGCCGGTTGCGCCCCCCCCCCCCCCCCCCCCCCTCCCTCTTTTGAGGTAGGCTAGCTTTCTTTAACACAAAGGAACAACCTGCTGCTTTTCTCTCCCTTCTCCCCCTTCCTCTCTATCTCTCTTTAAAACTATTGCTTGGGCCTTATCACAAAAACAAGAAAATTGGATTGTTTTATTTAATGTTTTATGAAATGTCTCTGTACAAATCCCATACAACTTAAATATTGTTGACCGACAGGTATGATGAAGCGTCCATTGGAAGATGATGAAGAGGATTCATCCATGAAGAGAGCTCGTGGCGATGGGCCTAGAATAGAGTTGAGGGTTCTCTTACAGAGTAAGGTAAGTCATGTTTACTCATTTTTATGTTGGCTTTTGAAATAGCATTCACTTATTTTGGATATTTAATTTTCGAAATTATATTCTTACAATTATAAAAAAAATTATGATCAATTTACTTCTATTTAATGTGATTTTTGTAAAAAGACCTTTTTAAGATCTTTTGCATATTTTATTTTTTGCATCTAATGTCTTTTATACATATATTCTGGAATCCCTTGGAAATTTCACCGCTCTTTACATCTATCTGTATAATTTACTGTTGATAATATTCCTCTCTCTGGGTAAATACTATTTAGAAAAATATTCCTCTTCTGTAAAAAATGATTGTCACTTTAGCTTAATATTCTCTAAATAAAATGAATACCTTTTTCTTTATTTAAAATTGTAGCAATTTAATTATTTTTGAAACCTTCAGTCTTACTGTAAGATAATTGCCAGTTACATATTCAAATCGATAAAACGAATGTCACTTTTTAAAATGTCTTTATTTAGAATTGTACTGTTTTAGTTAATGGGATGGGATAATTCATTTTAGAATGAGTAAAATCGGATTTTTTTTTTTCTTTCTTAGTGATATCATATTAATCACCATCCTTTGTTTAATCGAATGAGCTCATTATTTTTAAGTGAAAGGTGATAACGTTTGTAGGAAGATGAAAATGCTTTAGCGTATTATATAGAAGAGACATTGATTGGCAAATGTTACTTTTATATTCCGAATGCAAAGTTCTAATTAGATTCTATGATTATTTTCATGCATTTCAAATCTGATTTTGTATTTTTAGAATGCAGGTGCTATCATTGGCAAGTCTGGTAGTAACATCAAGAGGCTAAGAGAAGATGTGAGTATTTTGAACTTTCAAACTCTTAAAGACAAATTTCCATTATTCCTATTTTTTCTTTCTTTTGGCTCGCCAGTGTATAAATTACGTAGTTTAGTCTTTTCTTTCTGAGGTAGACTTAAATTTATTTTCCATTTCTCTTCTGACATTCTTTTTTATATACCAAGTACCACTGCTCTGGTTGATAGATCAAGATACCTGAATTACCTAGCCCATCTTTTTCTTGAATTGGCAGTTTATAACTAAAAACACAATCTGTTTATATTATATTTAATTATGAGGAAAAATTTAAAAATTTCTGATCCTTTTCTCACGCTATCCAAACCGTGTTTCACTTATCTGTTCACTGCATTTGACTGATCTTAGCTCGATTACTTCAGTAAAAATGTCACCTAAACTGTTTTTCTTTTTTCTTTTGTTCCTGTATTTTAAAACTGTTCTTTTGTAGTAGTTAAAATCTGTTGACCTCGAATTTGATGTAAGATTGTTTTCCCTTCTCAATACAAAGCAATATCTTACAGAAAAGTAAGAGTGAAACTAAAAGCAAATGACTTTTTAAATAGATATTGCTTTGTTTATCACTGGCTGCCATTTTATTGAAAGTAACTTTTTGATACTTATTCATTTTAAACATTTTATTTCCAATGAACGTGATTCTGTTCAATGTTGGAAAAAAAAAATTTTTTTTTTTTTTTTTTTTTTTTCTCTCACTTTTACCCAGCTGTTTGTTAGAATTCTTGAAAAGTATTTATTCAGGTTATTGCAGAACTATAACTGCATGACCCTTCAGGTTTATTATTGGTGCATTGCATGTGTTGGCTTCTCAAGCAAAGTGAATCATTTACTTGGTCTTAACATAATGATTATTGACCGATCGGGTCTCGACCTAACTCTCAGCTTCAGATTACATGAAGCTTTTTTCTATAAGGAAGTGGAGAAAGTTCCGATTTTGCATTTGTCTTGTGGCTAATACTCATTCTTTATCTGTTGTAGGTATTATTTATACGAACATGCCAATGCATGCAAGAATATCTAAATAAAGAATATTTTTTACCGTGGAGTAAGGAAACAAATTAATACATATCTACATATATATATATATATATTTATATTAAAAAAAATAAATAAATTTCTGCTTGTTGCTTGACTGTATGCTATGAAGCAAATTTCAAATACAACATTTGGTTAGAATGTCTGCAATTGTCTTCCTCGCCAGGCAGCAGACTTACACCTGTCGGGGGAAGCTCCGTGCGTTGTGAATCTATATCATTCCAAACAAAGAAAAAAAATTCCTCTCTGCTTACCCCTTCCCGGGAACCCGCTCCAAAAGGGGAGAAAAAAAATCATCAAAAAGAAGACGCCATTTTAAATCTTTAGAGAATGTGAAGTCTATTGAAGACTTTTGCAGCCAGTAATAATTCTTACTGCAAGTTTGTCTAAACTAATGCCTCAAGTTTTTATTCCACAGAATCTCAGCCCCGTTGAAGTTGACTTGTGTATGAATTCCATTTACATTACCTTTTTTTTATGCCCAATGTGAAGATTTCTGGTAGTAATACTTTGTTATATATATCTTGCCTGCCCCATTCTTCTCGCCCTTCTATGTCCACCAATGGCCCGTCTGTTGACCCTGAATGTCCCTGACCCATGGAACGTCATCCCTGCCCGTCCGTCCGTCCATCCATGATGCAGTTCAAAGCAAGTGTTACAGTGCCCGATTGCACCGGCCCTGAACGGTATGCACCCTACTGCATTGTACTACTACACATTTTATTATGACTGTTTGATAATGTTAAAAAAGCCCATTTATAAGTTTTCTTCTTTCTCTTTCTCTTTTTTTAAAAAAAAAAAAATAAATTTTAAGTTTGGTTTTCTTTTTCTTTTTTTTTTAATCCCCTACCCACTCACATATCCGTTTCTGTTTCTTTCTCAATATTTTCTCACCCTTTTTAAACTTTTTTTCTTTCCCCCTCCTAATTCTTCCTAATGACTGTAGTTGACTACCTTGCCGGATGGGAGACACCACATACAGTGCTCAATTACTCGGAACTAGCATGAAACTGTTTTGATGTATTTTGTTTTTCATTTTTCCACACCGCTCGTTTTCGTTTATTTCCCAATCTGATAGAGAATTAAATTCCCAATTTTGATAATTTTTTTTTAATTCCTCCAAATTTTAAGCTCGATGTTCTGCTCGCAAACAAAATCATCAGATTATGCCTTAAAGGAACCAAACTTAATGGTAAAATAAAAACCACTTTTCGTGATGAGAAATATTTTCTAGATTTCTTATCGCTTCATGCTTGTTCAGATTTCATTGAGTTCTGAGTCCGTGGTGAACCCTGTTAGCATAACAGCTCTTGTAGTGGAGCTTTTTCTTTTCTTTTATCCCTTTTTTTCTTAATTATTTTTTCCCCTTTTTTATCAGAAGTGCCTTGTGTGGGTGTGTAGAGAACTGCTGTCTGCCTATTCTGGGTGGTTTGGAATGAACAGTCTTGGGATTTCATTTAAATTGTAGACTTTTTTTTTTTTTTTTTTCTAATACAATTAGCTACATAAAGGGACATACACTTCTGTTCATTCGACTTTTTTTTTTTTTTGCTTCAGCTTAACAAAGCATACTTTTGCTACTTAAAACTTTTTTTTTTTTTTCTCTAAATCTTTTAGGCTGCTTTTGGATTACTTTTTCTTTCTTTTGCCATCTAAAATCTGGCAATATTAAACAATGCACTATTGCATGACGTACACTCTGGTGGGAGGAAGATTTTGTTTATTCACTGTTTAATTTCTTATGGACTAAATTTCAATTTGGCTTTTAAAAAAATCAATATTCTAAATAAAGATTCACAATTGAAGGTCCCTTAAAAACTTGCTGTAAATTGTTGGCCTCGTAAAAATAGAGGACCAACTTTAAGTGTCACTATCATTTCTCAACATTTCATGGCGGCTTATGTTGATGCATCCCAGTATTCTGAATACTCCTGGAACCTTGTTTAATTTAGTTGGTGAAGTATCAGCATAACACTGAAAACTTATTCGGTTGCTTAATTTGGTGTTGGTTTGATTGTTTTATTTTTCTTGTAGGTTTTTATTTTTATTTGAGCTATTATTTCCATTTTACAGAATCTTGACAATTGGTGCCGATATAGATACAGCTTTGGAATGTTTGATTGACGTCATTCCCTCTCTTGAAGATGTAAGTTAGAATCTGATTTCTATGCATCTGTGACAACATAAAATTAGATAGTTAAATCAGTTAATATTAAATGTTTTTTTGTTTCTTTTTAATAGACGTAATTTAGTTTAAAGAAAAAAAAAATCACTGATTCTAAACTATTTCACCATATTCTTCAGCCTGGTGAATCTCTGGTTTACACTTTTACCGATACAATATTTCGTACTGATTTATTATGGTCAATTTTTTTTTTTTTTTTTTTTTTTTTTCTGAGGAAATAAAATTTTAGGACAAACTGCCAATGACATTTTAAAATATACAAATATTTTTGCTAAAAGAAAAATTATTCAACTTAGCCTTTTGCCTACGAGCAAATCTGTTCTGATACTACACTTCATTTGAACTCCTAGACTGAGATAATTAAAATTTTGGGAAGCTGGATTTCCCCACATTAAAACTTTTTTTTCTATTACAAATAGGGTTGACAAAGTAGAAATCTGTATACTGGTACCGTCTTGGCCTTGATTCCGCCAGTCTGCGGTATTGTCATGTGCAGTTCTAGGAGGTCCACCCTCCCAAGCTTTGCCTTCTCACCCTTTAAGAAGGGGTTAGATTTGCTAATCGCCTGAGGAGGCTGCCCAAGCATTTTTTTTTTTTTTTTTTTTTTTTTTTTTTTTTTTGTAAGCCAGTGCTCTTTCTGTAGTGTCACATCTTACCGCTGTGTATGGGGGGGGGGGGGAGAAAAATACCATTACTAATAATTTTTACTCTGAGGAAGTACGTAACCAGAGCATTTGCATTTTCAAACCATTAAGTTAGATGTGGCTTACTCACTTTCGCTCCTCAGATTCTCATTGGCTGAACATGGATTATAAAGTTCAACACTAATTTGCTTAAAACTTCTAAATAGTTAAAAAAAAAAAAATTAAACACATTTTACAAATGAGTAGGTAAAGTAAAATAGTTTCTGATGAATTTCTCAACAGTATTTCCTTTTTTTTTAAAAAAAAATTTCAGTATTAATGTTACAACATATAGTTTTTAAAGAAAAAAATCAATTGTGGTTTTATCCAGTTTTAAGTGTCAGTATTTTGAAATTCTTCAAAAAAGTAATATCAACCATAAAAATCTTTGTATTTTCTTAAATTGAAAATCCCCTTTGAAATGAAGGGGTTAGGACTTTTCAGGATTTACAAAATTAATGCCCACTGTATCTACTTAAAAACCAATTGGTTATTTTTTATTTTTTTTATTAGTACAAACAATTCTCCGACAGTGATTTTGATTGTGAGATGAGAACTTTGGTTCATCAGAGCCAAGCTGGTTGCATCATTGGTAGAGCTGGATTTAAGATCAAGGAACTGAGGGAAGTAAGTATTTCACTTTCTCTTGATATTTAAAAAAAATTTTTTTCTTTTTAAGGTAGAATTTAAAAATTTATATCGCTATAATAAAGTGACTGTCTAGTGTCACTCTCCTACATGACTTTATTTGCTATAAAGTCAATTTATTAAAATAACATTTTCAATAGCATAAACAAATTAAAAACATCCTTCAATTAAATTACAAAATTAAATCCACCATAATACATTCTAGTTTATTTGTAAGCAAGTTTGCCATTTTAATCTTTTTAATAGTTAAAAAACAATTAATCCTTTTTGTGGCCCTTCGAAATTCAAAAAAAAATTTTGAAGCATTAAACGTTTAAAATTCTTATCAAATCCTCAAAATTGACAGGCTTGATGCTTTTTATATCCAATAGTTTTTTTTATAAATCAAGATTCAAACATTACCATAACAAAACTAGTTATAGTTTTGGTTGAATAAATTTTATGACCAAACAATATTTTAATAATTCATTGTTGATACTGACGCTTGTCCCCATAAAATTAACAAATTTTAAATTTTGCTTTAGAAAACTGGGACCAACATCAAAGTTTATTCCACATGTTGCCCACAATCAACCGATCGTGTTGTTGCAATCTCAGGAAGGCCTGTTGTAGTTACAGACTGTATAAGAAATATTTACAAGCTTCTAGAAATGGTAAGTTCTTTGGTTCTTCCGTTCTTCTAATATTGTATTTGGCAAGTTTGTATCTTCTCATTCTGGTAGCTTGTCTTACAAATTTTAAATTCATGTTCAAGAATTTAACAGTTTTTGTAATCCTAACACATCACTCGATAAATCCCTGGCTGAACTAATAAACCAACTTTTTAGTCAAAATTTGACTTTATTAATCAACATAGCCTGCTTCTAGGATGATTCACTGATACCAACTCTTTAACAATTTGATGCGTCTTTTTAGGACAATTTGTCATTGGCCTCAATATGCATCAGTTTCCGATATCATTTCTTATTGGAATCAAATCTCTTTCCTTGGAGCATTCTTTTGAGGTCTGTAAACAGCCACTGGAGGTCAGATCTAAAGAATAAGATGTGTGGAAACAATCCGATGTGCAATTTATGTAGTTTTGCCAACCTTGTGATCAACTTCTGACATGATGCATTGTCTTGGTGGGAAAACTTTTTTCATTTTGTAGCTTTCTTTTCTTTTTTTTTTTTTTTCTTTTCAAATGCACCAATGCTATAATATTCGCTATTGCTGGTTCTCCCTTTCTCAAGATACCTTTAGATACCTTGCCTGCTGATGTTTGTCTCTGGATGGCTTTAACTTGCTGCTGTCCACTCAGCTGACTGCTGATTTGACTCCAGAAGTGGGGGATTCATGTTTTATCTACTGTCACGTGTTGATGCAAAAAGCTCCTTTTTTGTGGTGTTAAAACTGTTGCAAACAATGCTCTGAAGTATTAACACGTTGTTTTTGATCGATTGTAAGCAAACCCACTTTGAACACAGCTTTCTCATTGACAACTGTTCATGGAAAATGGTGCCTTCTGATGTCTTCAACTTCTCTGCTATCATGTAACTTTAATTTATAATCGGCCAAAACTAGTTTGAAATTTAAAAAAAATTATTTTCAGGAACAATTGCCGAATTTGGGTGAACTGAGCATTCAGCATTATTTGTGTCTGTACGCCTGCATTTCAAGTCAGCATACCACCTTAACTGTTTCCGATGGAGTAGAGTCTGAATAACACGCATCTAGCCATTGCTTTGCTTGAACAGTATTGTTTCCATCAGAAATTCTTCAACACAATTCAGATTTTTTTCCATTGTTTTGAAACTTTGCGACAGTAGCTTTATTTAAATAATTAGTTTGTAAACTAACCTGATTAGGCTTAAATTTTTTGAAGGTTGGTACTTTATAAAATTATGGATTTATTGAGTGATGTTAGAATGTGGACAATTTGTAATACGAATGGAATTTAGTTGAACTGTTTCATATGCACAAGATTAAAAATTACTAGCTTATCTTATGGACTGTTAATATAACTTCTGAAACCGTAATAGCGCTTTATTTTTTAAACCAAAGTTTTCTATTTGAACACTCTAAAATGGTTTTAAAGGTTTAATTCGGGTTATTTACAGAACTTAAGTTAACCCTTAAAATGTCCTATAAAACTAATTGGAAGGGGGGGGGGGTAAAATATTTTAGAATCTTTTCCCTTTTAAAGCCTTTTTTTTTTTTTTTTTTTCTCCCCCATCTATCTCTTTTTCATATTCGTTTCAATGTAATCGCAATTCGAAAGTAATAAACTGATTCAAGAGATGATTTCCAATTTCTGCAGTTTAATTTTCCGCAAGTTAAAATTTCTAAACTGTGGGACGGGGTAACAGAGAAAAAATATTTTCTGGGTTTTCACTTGTTCACCAGTTTTCTTGTTTTGTTTCTTTGAGATTCAGAAATAAGTCTTTGAAATCTATTTCTTTACATTTTAACATAGAATATTCTCACATAAAAGAAAAAAAAAAAACACAAGTTGCAGAAAATGAATTAGTTTCATTCAAAATTGTAAAAGAATTTTGAAAAAAATAAATGTCTGAAAAAACAATGTAGTAGAAATATAATTTGCATTTTTGCATCATAGTACAATCTCTCTTAATAAAACACAAACCTAAATTTTAACTTGTGCAATATTTTTCTTTAAAATCTTTAGACTTTAACAATGACTGCACTAAAACTTATTTTAGTATTCAAATCTTTAAAAAAAATCTAACTGCTTTTTGAATGTCATTTTAAAGTAAATTAAAAGCTAACAATTTCACAAAAAAAATGTATCAAAAGAGCAAACTTAATTTACTTCGAAGTTTCACCGATTGCTTTTGTTTTCTTCTGTTTAGGTACTACTCTCCCCAGAAACAATCCAAAGAGGTTAAATAATTTAAAATCTTCCATGATCTTTTTAAGGAGTTAATTGGGAAATGCTCATTTGATTTCCACGATTATTTCTTTAAATAAGAATTGGCTCACAAAATTGACCACGTCCTGATTGAAATTGTAACATTTAACAAGACGTGGCTTCCTTAGGAAAAATCAAATACTAGATAAAAACTATACTCCGGGGTATAAATGGGGTGGGGGGTAGCAAAAGTAATTTTCATACCGGTCAGATATTAATAAAAATAAATACTAGTTGAAATTAGTATGCTAACGTTATCTGTAAATATGATGCAATTATACAGATTTGAATAAGCATTTGTGAATAATTCAAAAATTCATAAAAATGTTTTTAACGGTGGGAGTGGAGTGTCTTTTTCTAAAACATTTTTTTTTTTTTAATTTGCTTATTTCTATATTTAATATTTGAGAAAGTGATTGTATTTTTGAAGAACAATATTTTTGAAACTCGTGACATTTAGGCATAATAAAAATGATTAAATATAATATGCATTTTATCTGTGACTCATTCATTTTTTTATAACATTTTAAGCTTTTCTTATGTAGTAGTTAATTTAAATATGTAAAGTTTCATGCTCGGACGAATCCTTGAAGTTGGCAAATAACAAACGCTTATCTTACTCACATTTCCATTATCTTACTGGTGGTTATGTTCATAAAGGTTTTTCTTTTTCCTTTCTGGTGGAATTTTTAGGAACCCTATTATTATAGCTCTTATAATTCCACAAAACTTAAACTGATTTTCACAATTTGGAACATAAACAACAGAAAGATCCGTAAAGTGTTGGTTCATGGTTTAAATGGGGGGATGAGCTTTTCTGAATTTGACGATTATTTGAACCGCTCTTCTCATCTTGGGTGTTATATTCACGTTTTGGCCCATGTAATATCCAACCTTCTTCAGGTAGATAGTTTCAAACTTGGGAAGTATTATTACTAATATTAATAAGTAATATTACACATTGAGACAAGATTAAACTTAAAAAATTCATGCTAGAATTGTCCACATGGCCTAATGGTTAAGAGCGTTTAACAATCGGTTTTAAGTGACTGATCCTTACTACAGGCGATAACAAATTAACAACTCTGTCATGACTTATGGAATGAACAATCTATTCCCATGGATTAAAGGGTTTAGTTTGAAATTTTGTACACGTTTCTGAAAGATGCACCCGAAGGTCGGAGATTACATCGACCGAAATGTGAATATAAACAAATGAGAATAACACTCCATATAATACAAGAATTGATATATTTTTGAAATTTTAAAGGCTTTTATTAAATAGTTGTAATTAAAAATCGAATTCTTTTAGATTGAATAACATCGATAGTTGATGAATTTGTTCATGTTCCGAAAATTCTGTGAAACCATCTTTGCGCCGACAAATGCAGATTTTGTTGACGGGAATGTTTTATCTTTACGAACGTGAAATTGCAGAGTTTTAGAAAAATGTTAGCTTTTACAGTTTGAGTTATTAGGTAAGAAACGTTGCAAATATCTAATTTGTTTTTCTATTTTGCAGGCCCCACCGAAAGGAGTGAACCAGCCATATGATCCCCATAACTATGACGAGTATTATGCTCATGACTATGGCGGTTACACCATTGCTGAGGGAGGCCGAGGGAAATTGCCCCGAGGTGCCCCTCCCCCACCTCCACGAGGAGGAGTCTCTCCATTGATGAGCCCACAGATGAGAGGAAGGTGAGTTACGACACAAAGCAACATTTTCCATCTTTTCACAATCTTAAATTCATGTCACGAAATAGAAGTCATAAAACTCTTTGAATCTGCAATCCTGCTTTTCTTTAATTGTAAATGCTAAATGACGGGAAGGCCAAATTTAGTTTTGTTTATTTTCTTACAAGATGTAGTCACACAAAATCCCTCTAACCAAAGTAGGTTCACGGGTGGAAAGGTTTCAATTTCATAATGCTGTACATTTTTTATTTTTATTTTTTTTTTATTAAAATTTCTTCTCTCTAATTTTTAGTGCAATGGATTTGTGGTCTTATGGCAATTCCTGTCTTAAAATACTAATTTTGAAGATTTAATTTTAATTTGTTTATCTACTTGAAGATAATAGAAAATTCTTTAATCTTTTGAAGACCTGAAAATCAAGTGTTGCAAATATCAAATGACTTCTTTTTAACTTAATATAAAACATTTTTATTCTTAACTAGCAAAAACTACCCGCCCTCCAGGCAACAATTAATCAGGGATGAGGGGGATACAGTTAAAATGTAATGTTTACATTTTTTAAATATAGATTTTATTTTTTTTTTTTCCATTGTTAGAAATATATTAGGTATCTAATTTAGGGATATATAAATGCCTGAAGCAATATTTAAAAACGATTAAAGAAATACATAATTTTTAGTTGAAAAAAAAAAAAAAAAAAAAACCCTAAACATATTCCTAAATTATGTAAACTTTATTTTACTATGTTTAGGGTTTTTTTTGTTTTTTTTTACATTGTGTACGTTTTCAGCTTCCAAAATTCTCTTTAAAAAGCCGACATTCGATTTGTAGTTTCAATTTAATATCGATTTACTTTTTGATTTTCTAACTTTAATATTACGTAAAAACACTTAAATCACATGCAGGATAGGAAGATAAAATGTCTCTTTAAAAAAAGAATTAATATCAAATTAAATCTGTACGGATATTTTTTACTTTGTTACTACATCTTAAATTGCAATGTAATTTTAAAACTACAAATCGAATAATCGTATAGAATAACGGTATTCTGGAGATAATTTAGGATGCTGAAAACGTACACAAATTTAAAACGTAAATAAATAAATTTAATTTGCAAATTAGTCGACAACTTTTAATTTTACAATTAGAACTTAGTTGATGAAATCCTTCTAGACCGAGGTAATTGAAATTTTTGTTCCAATGCTAAGTGCCCCTTTTGGGGGCTGTATTTTCCCCACGTTAAATATTGACATTGTGCCTAACTCTACTCTCGTGGGCGAAAGTAAATAGGAACAGCAACAAAAACAAATTTATTTTAAAGATAAATCAACAGAATCCCTTTGGTAATTAATGCATTTAATGTAAACTTTATTTTTTAAAAAAATTCATATTCAGTACTGTTTCCAAAAAAATATGTAAATAATTTATAGCGTTGAGTGTTTAGTCAGGTTTCCTGTGTGTATGTATATATATATATATATGTGTGTGTGTGTGAAAATATTTTAGTGTATAATTGAATTAGCTAGATTTTATTACTTTCTTATATATTTTACTCCTCAAAATAGAATTCATCTAATAACATAAAACATCTGTTTGTTTCTCTCTATTTGGCCTAAAGTTAAAAAACGATTCTTGATTCTGAAGAGAAGCCTTGTTACTGTAGTTTTACCCCCAAGTGTTTGCATTATTAAAACTCTAGTCCCTTTTGTAGGGTTAGTATTTTTATAACGTGTTTGGTTGGTTGTTAATTTGACTTGAAACCTGATCTGTGAGTGTTCCACATGATTCTCAAATCGGTTTCATTGTGTACCAAAATATTTGCTTCTGATCAAACTTCTGCTGTCAATAACTCTGAATTGTGAAATTTTCAGAGGTACATCTGGAGGCATGGGAGATGTGGGCAGGGAAGGGTCTGGCTCCATGAGCAGGGGTGGACTACCTAGTCTTACTGGAGGAGGTAGGAACAACATTGGCACTGCTCCCCAATATGGCAATGGCGGTCTTGATGGCAACAGGGGCAGAGAAGATGGAAACCTTTCAGCACTTGGAACAATGAGGTAATACACTTAAACACAACGTTCCTATAGTTAAGATACCTCTAGAAAAGAACCTATCCATTCCAAAAAGAAATCATCTAGTTAACCTACAAGTGTGATGGAGTATGTTTCTCGTCACCCTTTATTTCGTAGCTCCTCGTTAGCGACCAGCTCGAATAAGGTATTTTGATGTTTTTAATAAATAAAAGCCTTCCCTTTTCAGTACAGGTGGTTCTATTCACTCTTGTATTTTCTAAGTAGTTTTTTTAGCACCTGTGCTGTCATTTATTGTCATCATTCTTGTCTACCATCACATTGACCGGAACGCCTGTCCTTATCGTAACACTCTTTTTAAGTGTCTATTTCTGCTGTAGTCTCACCTTCTGTCTAGAGGTATCACTGATGGTTCCGATTGTGTTCATGATTTCCTAATTATTTACACCTGCCTTTGTATCTCCTTACTAATATAACCTTTGTTGGAATGCTGCTCCGAATCCGGAGACATTTTGATTTGCTTTCTTTGCGAAGGTAGGCACGTCTTTTTGCTTGTCTGTGGTTTTTTTTTTTTTCTTTCTCTCCCCCCCCCCCCCCCCCCCTGTAACTTAAACATAAATTGCAACTTTTTTTTTTAAAATGCCAAACCTCTCAACCTGAGGGAAATTGTATTGGGAGGGCATCTTGAACCTTTGAAATTTTTTTTAGTCTCTCCTCTTCAAAAATAATCTTTCCCTTTTTTTCGCTCTCCTCTTCAAAAATAAATTTTTCATTCATAACAAAATATCTTTAGTTTCACTTTTTTGTCTTTCCTGAGAAAATCGCTTTTTGCATTCCATTGAATTTTGAAATGGTTTTATTTTTAATAAAAGCATGCAGGACTCATCTTTTTGCTTTTAGTACTGGATAAAGTTTTGTCATTTTAAAATGGAAAACCTATTCCAGTGCAAAACTTGATGTTACGTTTTTCTTATTTCTGTTTGTTTGTTTCCGTTTTTTGTTCCCCCAGAGGTGCTATGAATGGTAACATGGGAGCGCGAGGTGGCCGGGGAGGCGGTGAGTATCATGATTTACTTTGATAGAATTTTTCGTTTTAAGCATAACTTATGGTTTCTAATAAATGTTTATTCTATATCCAGACTCTAATTAATGGTTTGTCTTTTTATTAGAAACTCGATTTGTCAACCCAGGAAGAGGTGGAGGTGGTCAAGGCTTTTATGGAGGTCAACAGAATTTTGCCCAAGATAGCATGGTAACTATTTTATTTATTTCTCTGAATTTTTCTTATCCTTTTTTTTTTTTTTTTTTTTTTCTTAAATTAAAAAAAAATTTATTTAAAAAAATTTTTTGTTACCTGTTCACTCAATATATCTCCTTTATTTTCTTAGGGTGGAATGGGTCAGCAAGGAATGATGTTTGGTATGGAACAGGCTACAACTACTCAAGTCACCATTCCTAAAGATGTAAGTGAAATAATTTAATTTGTTGTGATTACTAAATCTGAATGAGATAATCAATTGGTCATTCTAACGTATTCAAGCCGTTTCTGACAAGTTTAAAAAATTTAATGTGTTTTTAATTTCACTGGCCAAAATCTATATATTGATAGGTGCAACTGATACCATCTATATATACATACTTGCCTATCTTCCATCTTTTGTACATGCCTAAACAATTGTCACGCTCAGTGCCCAGCAACAGCCAAGTGTCTGAATGCTGACACACCTACATGACAGGATGGGAGAGTTATTAGAATTGAGATGAAGAAATATTTGTAAAGTTTATTTTTTAAATAAAACCATTTATTACTTTTTGTATTAGCAAATCTTTGGAAAGCTAAAAATATTTTCAAGGCATATATTCTGTTTAATATCCGTTTTCCATACTTATGGAATTTTTTTCTTCTGTTTTTGAAAATCTCAATTTTAGGTTTTAAAAAGAAAAATGCCCAGATTTTCTTAAAGCATTAGCACATGTCATTTTATCAATAAGAGATTAATATATTCAAATAAATTTCCTTGTATAATCTCCAATTATTATTTCCAAATTTAAAATTGTTTTTAGTTCTATTTTACGAATATGTAATTTATAGGACTATGATAGAGAATAACTTTCTTACCACATTGACCGTTCTTCTCCACCCCTACTATCTGTTTGTTATTCTCTATGTAATAATGGTTGTTGGCTTTGCAATAAAAATGCTAATCCACTTAAAGTAAATAATCTACTACTCTTTAGATTTTCTAGCCGATAGAGTATTCTCTAGAAGACTTGAAAGCGGTGTGTATTAATCTGGCAAATTTGAAACGGATCACTTTGAAGCCCGCTTTAGCTAATATTGACAACTTAGTGGGGATCAATATCATATGTAATTTTGGGTACAAAAATAAATCGAAATTTTATCCATTTTTAAATTGAGTAGACTAAGTCAAGAATTATTGAGTTAAAAACTTTACAAGAAGCTCACTAGGATGAAATGACTGGAGCCCTTTTATTTTTTTTAATTTAATTTAATTTAATTTTTTTTTTTTTTTACACTCAACGTAAAACAGATGTGGAGAAGTTCTTACTGAAATACTTAGCAGATTATTATTGCTATTATGCGGTTTTTAAGAAAAGTAAATGCAACAGTTTTCAGAATTTACTTGCAGAGTTTTAATAGAAGTTCTCTGGTATACTACGATAAGTACTGTTCTACTACAAAATGTTGAACCTATCATGGGAGAATGGCAGATTGAAACCATGAAAAGTAGATCAGTAGTACTGACTTGCCTCCACATCTATTAGAAGATGAAGAGGCCCTAATATATGGACAGGATGTCAAGAGATAATTGGTAAAACAGCAATTGCTGGAGTGTCAGGAATTTTATGATCACACTCTATTCTCTTAAAATGGTTGCTTAAGAATATCTTTATCTAACTCTTCCAATATGATATGGACATAATGGTGCTTTTATTTTTATAGAAAATATAAATATATCTAAAAGGAAAATTCATTTTACTTTAAATCAATTGAATTATCCCAAGTGGTCTATAGTTAAGCACTTTAACGTCTCATTAAAGTGGCTGGTGTTCAATCTGATACTTGGCTAGATTGGAAAAACTTGTGACAGATGACCACAAAAATAAGATGTACACTATATTTTATAAAAATGTTTCCGTGATCTAAAACTTACAAATAACTTTTTATTTTTTTGTCTCTTCCAGTTGGCTGGTGCTATCATAGGAAGAGGGGGTAATCGTATCACAGAAGTTCGTCGTCAGTCAGGTGCCCAAGTTGTCATAGATGAGGCCCTGCCTGGCTCTAATGACCGGATAATTACCATCACAGGCTCCCAGGAACAGATAGATGCTGCACAGTTCTTGCTGCAAAACAGGTCAGCATGATGACTTTTTCAATCAACCATTTTGTTTTTAGTTTGTATGTGTGCGTGCGAGAGAATTTAGGTTTTGAAGTTATTAGCTTTAGAAATGTTTCATTGAACTGTTTTCACAACCTGCTAGCAAGTAAATCTCATTATTTAACAGGTTCTAAAAGTTTAACCCTAACCCTTATTCTACAGTTAGTTTGTTAACATGAATTATTGTTTACTTGATACAAATTCTAGCTTGTGCATGAGGTGATCTGCTAATTTAATGCATGGCCCATCTTCATCTCTTGTCAAACCTTTTTTTAAATGCATTCTCGAGGGCCTTTTTTTTTATGTGTGCTGTTTTATATTTAACGTTTAGAATTTTTTTTTTTTTTTTTCTGACTCGTACTATTTTATTAAGTGTCAATTTTGATTTTAAATATTTTGAGTTATTAAATCGCCAATTCAAAGAATATAGAACTAATGTTGGCGTCGGAATGTAACGATGGCATGATTCTTCATGTTAATGATAGGAGAAAGGAAGAAACGGAGCCGCGCACTTTCTCTGGAAGCCTTTTTGGCAAAGCTTTTGCTGATTTCTTTCAGATGTCTCTCTGATGTGAATGACCTTTGATGGCAGTCAAGGTAGGAGGAGACTCTCTGTGCTGGTGGAAGTCAGTATTTTAAACTTTAATTCTCAATTATTAAATTCTTTGCGTATTTCAAGAACTAAGAAAAAAAATGATTTTGTTCTCAAGTGCATTAGACAAGTGTGACTATGTATATAAATTAGTTGATCACTAACTGTATTGGCTAGTGGCCATTTTTTTTTTTCTTTTTCTTTTTTTTTTCCTTCCTTCTTCGTTCCTAACATTTTTAACTCGTGTTTTAATCATCTTAACCTCATTCTATTAATTGTATGCAACTTTTTAAGATGGTTTGTATCTATTTAAATTGCATTTTAATTGCTGCCAAGATTTTGGGTCCTGTTTTGGGCTAGAATATATAAATATATATATATATATATATATATATATATATAATAAATACCCCCCCCCCCCCCCCCCCGCCCATGTTATGGTTATTGTCTCTAATTGCATTGAAATAAAATTTGTTTCAAAGTTTCTTAATTTTGAGGAAACCTTTTCTAACACATTTCCTAGTATCAGAATTTCTAATCTTTGGTTTGAATGGGGTGACTTGTAACTTTACTGTTTTGGCTAATTGAACAGTCAATTAGTTTCTCTCCAGTGAACAAGTGGTGGTTGGTTGTTGTTTTTGTGGGTAGTAATAATAATAATAATAATAATAATAATGATCTGCATGACACGTTTTGGTGATGGCACTTGGCTTGTAACTAACCTCTGGCACTCATGGTCTGGAAGACTAATGAATTTTGTTGTTGTGTAGTCAGAGAACAATGAATCATTATCTTCCTGAACCATGGATGTAAGTAGCAGCGACACATACACAGGCTCTCCTGACCCCCCTTCCCACACTAATATTCCCTTTTACTACTGATGAAATAATTCTAACTAGACCTGTTACGTTTTTTCTTTTCTTAGTATCTCTACATACCTCTCTCTCTTGTTACATACCTCTCTCTCTCTCTCTCTCGTTACATACCTCTCTCTCGTTACATACCCCTCTCTCTCTCTTGTTACATACCTCTCTCTCTCTCTTGTTACATACCTCTCTCTCTCTCTCTCTCGTTACATACCTCTCTCTCTCGTTACATACCTCTCTCTCTCTCTCGTTACATACCTCTCTCTCTCTCGTTACATACCTCTCTCTCTCTCTCTCTCGTTACATACCTCTCTCTCTCTCGTTACATACCTCTCTCGTTACATACCTCTCTCGTTACATACCTCTCTCGTTACATACCTCTCTCGTTACATACCTCTCTCTCTCTCTCTCTCTCGTTACATACCTCTCTCTCTCTCTCTCTCTCTCGTTACATACCTCTCTCTCTCTCGTTACATACCTCTCTCTCTCTCTCTCTCGTTACATACCTCTCTCTCTCTCTCTCTCTCTCTCGTTACATACCTCTCTCTCTCTCTCTCTCTCTCTCTCGTTACATACCTCTCTCTCTCTCTCTCGTTACATACCTCTCTCTCTCGTTACATATCTCTCTCGCTCTGTCGTTACATACCTCTTGCTCTCTCGCTCTGTCGTTACATACCTCTCGCTCTGTCGTTACATACCTCTCTCTCTATCTCTCTCGCTCTGTCATTACATACCTCTCTCTCTCTCTCGCTCGCTCTGTCGTTACATACCTCTCTCTCTCTCTCTCTCTCGCTCGCTCGCTCTGTCGTTACATACCTCTCTCTCTCTCTCGCTCTGTCGTTACATACCTCTCTCTCTCTCTCTCGCTCTGTCGTTACATACCTCTCTCTCTCTCTCGCTCTGTCGTTACATACCTCTCTCTCTCTCTCTCTCGCTCTGTCGTTACATACCTCTCTCTCTCTCTCTCGCTCTGTCGTTACATACCTCTCTCTCTCGCTCTGTCGTTACATACCTCTCTCTCTCTCATACCTCTCTCTCTCGCTCTGTCGTTACATACCTCTCCCTCTCTCCTGCTCTGTCGTTACATACCTCTCCCTCTCTCTCGCTCTGTCGTTACATACCTCTCTCTCTCTCTCGTTCTGTCGTTACATACCTCTCTCTCTCTCTCGTTCTGTCGTTACATACCTCTCTCTGTCGTTACATACCTCTCTCTCTCTCTCTCGCTCTGTCGTTACATACCTCTCTCTCTCTCTCTCTCGCTCTGTCGTTACATACCTCTCTCTCTCTCTCTCTCTCGGTCGTTACATACACCTCTCTCTCTCTCTCGCTCTGTCGTTACATACCTCTCTCTCTCTCTCTCTCGCTCTGTCGTTACATCTTAGTTTGAATCCAAATTACTGCTTTGCTAATCTTCACCATCCACTACTACCACTTCCACTACCAACATCTCTGAACAAATTGGACTGCATGCACAATTCGTTACATGTCGACTGAATGTAATATTGACACGTTTTGCATGCATTTGCATTCATACGTGGCATATTGGTTTGATGATTTGCATGAATTGTTTTAGGTATAGATTTTCTATGACCCCACTCTCACTCATTCTTTAAAATTCATGTTTGGAATCTTACGAATATCTAACACTTGCTCAATCCATGGAAAACTTTAAGTGACTGCATTTGCTATTAACCCTTTCCGTGCTTTATTTTTCTGATTAAAATAATCTAATTACTGATAATACCACCACCACCACCACGGTGCTCTTCTGTAGTGAAGTTTAATTTTGGATAATACAGAATTCCTATTCAATGCTAGCTTTCTATACCCGGCACTGCTCAGGTGGAGGACTGTTTAATTCAAATTAATTAGCAATAAATAAAATTGTTTTCTATATCAAAATTATGCATAACTAAGACACTCTTGTTTAGTAGTTTTATTAATGCAGATTTTATAGAACTACTCTTCGATTTAAGCTTTTAGTATTTTACACTGTGCTTTCTTTTATTTCTTGACAGATTTATAACTATGAAAAATGAATTTTTTCTTTTTAATGTGTTTAACTTCCCAGTTCAGAAACAAAGTAAAAACTTAATTTGTCAAACACATAATGTCTTTCTTAGTCTTGTCTAATTATTCCATTTCCACCCATTCATACAACTTTTGGCTCCTTTCTACTAATCCTCTTAGAACTATTTTTGGTTATTTCTATTTTGTGAGTCTATAATTCCTAAGCTTACCCATTCCAAGAATTTAATTTTGATAATCAATCTTTTAAAAACTAACACTTTTCTTTTTTTTTTTCTTTTAAAAAATTTTTTTTTTATACTTTATTTCAGCGTGCGGAAGTTCTCTGAGAAATATTGAAGACTGAATTGACTGTGCTGCAAGTTATAACCACCACAGCAACAACACTTCAGGGGGAATTGGAAACAAGTTATTATATTAAAAATTATCTCAAAATATTGAAAAAAAAAAAAAAAAAAAAATACTGGGTGACTGAAAAATTTGCTCTCCCTAAAAAGACCAAGATTTGTATCACTACTTAGATTTCTTGCAATGGCAGCTGTAAATATAAAACTACAGACGTTTACTTCTACGGCTGTAAATTGTTCAACAGTGGTCGTAAAACCTGTTGCCATAGCCAACATACAAAAGCAGCAGCAGCGTTAGCCTCTGTTGTTTCTGCCCTATCTTACTCGTATTATTGGTTCTGTACCTTTTGTCTCTCCCCCCCCCCCCTCTATCCAACTTTTAAGCTTTCTACTCTCTCATTCTGAAATCTGTTATCATCGGCCAGCGTCTGATCGACACGGATTGAGATGAAAGCCAAAGACTGTTGTAGTTACAGATTGATAACCGGTCCTGACTTGCAAGGCCGCTAGATCCAGTTTCACGTAAAACACCTGATATTCCCTAATGGTCACCCATCTAAGTACTGACTAGACTCGACATTGCTTAACTTTGGTGATCTTACGGAAACCAGTGTGTGAACGTAATTATAGCCATCTATAAGGTAAGTGACGTTGAGCCTTGTCAGTACTCGTATGGGTGACCATTTGGGAATATCGGGGGGGGGGGTAGTGGCTTTACAATCTACAACGAACAGTCTTGGGCCATTCATCATGACCTCCTCTACCAGACACTGGCTGGTGATGACATCAATTTCAGACTCTTTTCCTGCTACTATCCTTTGCACTCTTTCTAGTTTCAATAAATCGTGATAATTATAGTGAAGGAACTATTTTTATATTTTTAACAGTTTTTTGGGAGGAGGGATAAAAAAAAAAAGTTTAAGTTTTCAGAAAGAAAACCTGGGCAGAAACTTTTATTGTTTCATTTATTCTTTGCCCACCCCCTTTATTTTTTATTTTAGTTGGTTGGTCAGTTGGCTAAGTGGTCATTCGGTTCAGTTACTTACTCGCTTTAGGGTGATAGTGCTATGATATATATATATATATCATATCCCCCCACCCTCACAGAATGTTACCCACTGCCAATGCTACCCCCCCACCAAAACTTTTAGATAATCTCATGGCACATATATCGTTTCCGTCATTTTTGTATATTTCATTTTTCATGCTCATTCTTATATCTTAGCATTCCTATCATTGAACTCTTTTGTTCCCATCAGAGCTTGCTCGCATTTAAGCAACACAAAAAGAAAGAAACCCTAGTAGCACTTGTTAAGTTGCTACAATAAACAAATCTGCAGTGTGTAATTCTTTCCGTGGTTGTTAGATAAATTTTCTTAGTTAATGTTGTCAATGTGCAGAGAAAACAAAATCCTTCACAGCCCCCCTCCCCTTCCCCAACTGTCTTAATTTTTAGCTGCCGACTTGGAAAATTCTGTCCTTTGATATTGTTTCAGCTGGCGTACACATGGCTCTGTGAATACACAACTGTTTTTGACAGATTTGGTGTTAATAAAAGTTGGTATTAAAAAAAACAAAAAGCCCCTTGTTTCATTTTTTTTTTGTGTGTTTTCTTTGTTTTGTCTCCTCTCCTGGTGTAACTGTTTTTCCTGAAAAGTTTTTTTAATTTTTTTAAATTTATTTATTCATTTTGTTATCTACCTCCAAAGTGGTAAGATGTGAACGTCGGAAAGTGGCATTGAAAAGCCAGCGTCCTAGAGGAAGAGCAAAAAAGAGGCTTACAAAAAATGCCTGGACAGTCCTGTCGGCATTCCCCGGCAGGGGTGCCTCAGGCGATTAGCAATAAACTAACCTATTCTCAAAGGGGTGATAAGGCAAAGCCTGGGAGGATGCACTTCCTAGAACTGTACAGGATAATACGTCAGACCAGGGGAATCAAGCCCGAAGGCCAAGACGGTACCGATAGTATGTTTATTACTAAAATTCTGTGGATCTTGTCTGCATATTGGATGATGTGTGCCATTAAAATAGGTGGAAGACATAGAGAAAACTTTTTGACATTGTGAACTAACAAAGATGATGTCAGCCATTAAAACAATATAGATGAGCCCCTCCGGATCATTGATGTTATTTATTTCCGATATGTTTGACGTATTTATTATTTAAACAAGGTCCCTACCTCTGGGTTTTTTTTTTTTTTTTTTTTTTTTTTTTTTTGTTGTGATATTTCAGGACATTGTACACTTTCAGCTGAGCATTGTATAACATTGTGCCTTCATAAGTTTAAAGTTTTGTAAAGTCAACACCTGGTAAGTCGGGGGGGGGGTATTAGTTGGTTTGAATTGTTTAGCAGTTTCAATAGTAACTCTGCCTCATTTTGATAATGATTGCTGAGTCATCAATTTGCTGTTTTGATACCTCATTGTAACAGTTTCCTATTCCAGTAGCTTCTTTCCAAGAACTGCAAGATTGTGAAACTGTTTTCTTCCTACCTATAGCCTTGGTCTTTTCAAGACTAAGGCCAATAGGCATCTCCTGTCTTTGCGATAATCATCTTTCATTCGTGTTAGCTCCTTACATCAAGTGGCTTCATGCCTTGCTTGGAGCGATTTCCATTTAAAAAAAAAAAAAAAAAAAAACTATTCGAAAGATTAGTGGACAACTCTGCATCAAAAATGGATGTTATCTTTCTCACTTTTATTCATATAAAATATTGCCTGAATCTGAAATTTAAACAAAGTTAAACTAGAAAGAGAAAATAACTTAGAAATCAGCATTGAAAGCAGAAGAAACAAAACGTCTCATTATGGAAATAGATGGAAGGCAGAGTTGTCGGACTTATTTCCTCTCAATCTCAATTAATTTATCCGGCAGTTTTTTGTTTTTTTTTATTCGCTAACTTGTGTGACTAAATGGAGATATTTATGCACACAAATAAATATGCATTGCTCTTTATTATAGTTGAGGATCTACCAGTAATGAGTTCAAATGCTCTCAAGTTAAACTTTAATTCTAGAATAGAAGAGGGATGATTCCAAGTGAGAATAAAGGAAATATCGCAATGAAAAATGACGTTTCTAACCTGATCTTCTAAAAGACGTGCATTCTTTTGGAAAATGCTTTTAGATCCAACTTCTTTGTGGACGTTATCACGAGCAGCATCTTTGTGTCATTCAGTAAGAATAAACATGCCATACCATCTGCAATCAAATAGAATTTCAGAATGAATCGTACAAACCATAAAAATGGAATTGAAAGCAAGAAGAGATTAAAACTTTGCTATCCAGACTGTTGAGCTACAGAACAATACCATATGCAGATTAGAAATCTCATCTGCGTTAAAGTCGATAGATTAGTACCATTTAATGATGAGTGGCTCAACCACGGAAAACATTTGGATACAAGACAAACAGAGGAGCTGTCACAGTCGGCCTTCGTGGAACTCAATAATACAGTGATGCAAGTGTTCTGGGTTTTCCTGGATTTCAGATTTTAGCATATGGGAGATATAATCGAAGGTTTCACATTGAAAGGGAAAAGTTATGTGTACTGATTTCACAAAAATATAATTTTCTTACTAAACTTATTTTTGTAGTTGAAATTTCTGTAAAATTTGGAGCTCGGATATCAGCAAAACCCACCAATCTTCTCTTTTATGTCAAAATTTTCCGGACCATTTTAATATTGACAATACAAAATATTTCCAGGTTTATTTTGAATTGTCACTTTCATTTATGAATAATATTCTCTGTATAAAAGTTTCAAACTTCTTTTGCTGAGAAAATCCTTTAAATACCATTTTTGTTGTTAGTATCATTCATTATGCAATTCCATTTGATTGTTAATGGTCTGGCAGGCTCTTATATGGGATACACTCAATATTCCGTGGACATAGGCTTTCGACACAATTTGGGAGTATTGTCAGACTTTTTATTTTTTATTTTATGCAATTCTTAACGAATATTATTTGCAGTATTTGTTTTACTGTATTAGTTTTTCTATCTTTTACTTGAAAGGATCAACCAATATAAACCGTAATCCAGCCCCGCCAACTTGTACGTGTTCCATGTGAACTCTAAACTATGGTTCTGTTTCCATGTTTAATTTATTCTGGCGAAAATGCTTTTTTCTAGGGACATTTGCGTACATAATTATCCGCGTTGTGGGTGCATCTAGGTCACCAAGCTTCAAGTTTTAAACGTTTCTGTATAGCGATTATTTTACAATGTACGTCATCGCATTTTATTTATTTATTTTTTTTTATTACGTCTTTTCTACATGGCATTTCTGGTGGCGTTACGAAACCTCCATTACAAATTACCCGTTTTACTATTGATAGGTTTTCTCTGGTTTCTTTGTGTGGCCTTCCTGCTTTCGAACAATTACTGTTTATTGTTATTATTCGGTTTAAGACGGTATCTTGTACGTCAGTTTCTACCTAAAGTAATCTTGGACATTTCCAGCACTGTCATTTTAAACTGAAGACAAAGCATCGATGAATTTTCTTTTACATATTCAATATCAATAGCTATTAGCATTTATAGCCCCCTCTTAATATTCGGGGGGGGTGATGTAACTTTTGGCAATTTTTTTTTTTTTTTTTTTTTTTTTTTCTGATTTAAAAATAAATTTTAAGGGCTTATGATCAGATTTCTGCAAGACAATCTTTCTTAATAAAAATTCTGTTGCCCTGCTCGCACTCCATTGCCAATATTTGCTTTTCTATGTTAGAATAGTTTGTTTTGACCAATGAACTCCAAGCAAGGCATCACATTCCCACCGAGATGTAAGGGGTTACTGTGATTAGGGGGCATTTGAGTTGTGTAGCAAAATGTTTGTTCCCATTATATTTAAATTTCTGCATGTTGGTACAGTTGGGAGCAGAGAGGAAATTCCAAAGGCAAGCGGTCCGAGGAAAAAAAAAAAAAAAGCTATTAGAGTAGAAAATCTCCCGGCATCTACGGATCTCTACAGTGAAGGGGTGGGATTTTAGTGCTAGTAAGTTCATCGAAGCACATTCTGTGGAAGTCCTTGTAAAACAAGCACAGGGAAGCAGCAATGGAGCTCTGTAGACAGTATGGGACCTATTAAAGTTTTTTTTTTTTTTTTTTTTTTTTTTTCAAATATGGAGAGGCTAGTGGTTGATGCAGCAGCCCAAATATGGCTACAATACTCGTGAATGGTGGCTTTATAGAGATATAGGTGGCTGACTTATGGTGGAATGCTTGCTACCCTACGCACAATAGCAGCTGCACAGGTCAAAGTGCACCACTGGAGAGTGGGATTTGATATGGAATTTTCACGTAGGGACAAATGCTTCTATGACTGTTTTGACCAATTCAGTTACCACCTCTGCGCATTGTTTAGCAGGGAGAGAAAAACCTTTACTCCATGGGGCATCTCTAATATACAATTTTTTTTTCCTAATCAGCCCGTTAGGGATATCTTGTTTTGAGTAACGGCGCTTTGATGTGATATCAATCATTATTACTAGGTGATCAGTATTCTTGAGTCAGCTGTGGGCATCTGTTACACAGGCCTTGGGCAGTGTTGTCAAGAATAGGTTAAGAAGTTAAGCTTGCTGGTCCTCAATCTGGGATGCAGGTTCAGAAAGTGAGTTTGTGAAAAGGGAATGTGTGATCGGAATAGCTGTTATTAGTTAAATCTAGCTAAAGAAAGCAAGCCAGTTTTTGTGGTGGACATTCAAATCCCTAAATACATTGTTTCTAAGCAAAGTGCTTTGTCTATATTATTGGAGACTTAGTCGAGTAGGGTACAGTCCTGAGTTGAGGGAGAATGGTAGAGCACATATAGGTAACTAATGCTATGTTTTAAGGTCTAAAGCACATATAGGCCTGCTCTTTAGATTCTAGATTTTTTTTTTTTTTTTTTTTTTTTCTTTTCCTCAGAAAATGCTTGAATTCTGTCAGAATTCACAACATTTACTGGTCTCTTAACCTGCGTAGATATTTTCTGATGGATTTAATTGTAAGAATTTGGTTAGTTTGGCTATGGTTGATCTTTCTCATGGTTGAATACTTTAAAAAACATAGATTCTCTCCTGATTAAAAAGATATTTTAAAAAAAATCTCAGATTATGTTTAATAAATCAGTTAGGTATGTTTGTATATTTGTATGTACAGGATTCACTCCTCAACGAATCAACTGATCATTATGAATTTTGGAACACAGCTGCTAGGCATATGGGATAGTAATGTGGGCTATATTTAGTTTTATGCAGAAGATGGGTGGAAGCCCTTTGTGAAATGTTAACAATAGGTATTAGACATCAATTGATAAATATTTTACAAATCTCATTTTCCTTCGAGTATTTTAAAGGGTATTTAGGGGCCATAATACAAAATTCAATTCAAATATATCAGATTTGCATTGAATCTGATCCATCGTCATTAGACACCAATTAAGCAAGATTCCCTGAATTTCAAGTTCTTAATACCCCTTAAATTTGAGATTTTCTGTAATGGATTTGGATCAAAATTAGAATAAGGGTTTAATATTATATATGAAGTAAGGCATAAAAGTGGTGCAAAACTTCTGTTCAGAGGAATTAATTTTCCCCATCCTGGGACAGGTATTCTTTTCGTTCTTATATATTTATACTAGCATGGTTATTTGTCATTGCTAGTGTTTGGAGATGGAGATAAGATCACATTCAACAGCATAGTACAGTGTTCTTTAAAATTGTTTGTCTAAATTGTGTATTAATTTTACTTAAAAATGGATCTTAGTGAAATCTAAATTTTGTCTCGTTGCTGAAGAAAATACAATGATTTACATCGTTAAATCAAATTTTCTCTTTATAGAATTAATTTTTATTCTTACAAATTTTTCTGTTTGTTGAATTAGTTCAACTTTTTTTATTTAATAAAAACATTACAAAATTATTTAAGTGATTAAAATGTTTTAATTAAAAATTAAATTACGGTTTTAACTTTTTTACTTTTATTTTTTTTTTTTTCTCACAATCTTCTAAAACATTTACATTTGTTTTAATCTTCTTTAAACTAAAAAAAAAAAATGCTTTTAAATACCGATTTATATTTGACAGATTTAAAAAAAAAATTGTGGAAGCCAACTTGTAAGTTTGATTGAGTTTTATTTTTAATGATTTTTCAAATAAGATTTTAAAAGTTAAATTTAATTAATGGGCATTTAATTATTAATTGAACCAAATTGATATAAAACTATAGCTAATTTAGTAATAAACCTGAATTTATTATAATTTATCAGTATAGGTTGTGGCGGAACTGTCCAGAGATTTATTTTTTGTTTAACTCTACATAAAGTGTCTTTTTTTTTTTTTTTTTTTTTTTTTTTTCTTGCATGGTTTTCTCTTACTGATATTTTGTAGAGATTAAAAATCCCCAATGATGCAATGATAAGTCACTGGGCTACCTGGCTTTCATATGTCGCATAAATACATTTTTCTCTTCTATGAATGAGTTTCGAGTAGGGCGAGGAACCTCCCCGCCCACTGAGGTAACGATGGGAGATGGAAACAGATGAAGACGACGGGGTGTATTAAACATACAATTGACCATTCTTGAGTTAAAGTGGATTAGAAATTCTCAATATGGAAAGTAATGAGAATATATTTTGTTGCTGTTGTTGAATTGAATTCTGTTGAAGGAGGGAGCAAAGTCACGCCCAGTCTCAACACACATAATACTCAATATAAGGGAAGTGTAACAGACTTTGAACGACATGGGTTTGATGGGCGAGCAGAGACGAACCCCGGACTTAGGGTTGAAATCGACAAAACCAAAATCGCCCAGAACTTAGTAATATTGCCGGTCCAAAACACAGACGTTAGAAGTTTTTGAGCAAACATAGTCTTGTACATTTTACCCTCATAATTATTTTTTTATACAAAAACACATCCGAATTTGTCCTTTATTTATTTTTCTTGAAATTGCCTTCACCCCATCAGGGGTACAAACTTTGAAGACAAGCGTCGGACGATTACCCTCTTGATCTAATCACAATGTGGGGAGAGTGGTGATTGAAGGACCTTTCAACACCGGTCTTCATCAGTACAGCAACTGTTTCCACAAACAGGTACCAAGTAACCAACCGAAAACCAGGAACGGCTAACTTCGGGAACCTCACCAGAGAGTGTGGTACATTTTTATTTACTATTAATCAAATATTTATTGAAATCAAAAATAAAATAACTAATTTTAAATAATCATATTAAAAAGAAAATTGTAAACATGACTGTGTTTTGAATTTTTCTTTTCTCTCATCCCTCCAGTTATGTCTTTACTTGGGCTGGGTAAATACAGTGTGTCTCTACTTAGGCTATAATATATATGTATATAAAAATTCTCCGTTTTAGTAATTAGCAAAAATGCTTTAAATAATTTTAGTAAAATAAATACTTTACTTCGAATTTGTATTATTTTATTATTGGGTCAGATGATTATGATGATGATGATTGGAAGTCGCAACTTGAAAAATGACACTAAAAGAATGCAAGATCTCTTCCTCTCCCTGCTACTCTTCGATAAGGAGTTTAATTTTAAAAAGCGCTGGATGTCAACGTCTTCTGAGAGAGTAGTGGTGGCAGTATGGTTGGTGATGTTTTCTTATTCCGCCTACTCTCTCAGTAAGAAAAAATGGATGCGAATCGAAAGAAGGTTAAATAATTTTGCTATTATACGATGTTACAAATGGATTCTTGTTTAGATAAGAACACTCTAAATAGTATGGAGAGTCGTGATAACGAAACAAATTCAAATTGAGCCAAGATAAACGTGCTTATGATAGTTGTGTGTATTTAACGGCAACGCTTCGTCTGTCTCATAAATACTGTCCTTGTCCCTGTCCCCTCTCCATTGTTTCCTTCTTTTATTTCTTTTTCTATTCTTATTTTATTAATCTCTAAGATTATGAAGTAACAAAGATTATTAGACGAACTGAAATCATCAACAAAGGTATAGTGAAACGGAAGAATTCCATACTATTTAAACTTGTCTGCTTTATATATTAGATAAACAACTATATATATATATATATATATATATGAAAGAAATCATCAGGTTAAGTGCATTTAGCTTGATGATTTCTCTCAAGAATGAAACAAACGTTTCTGTGTAGCTCACTTGCCATAAGTATTTTTCTATACTACTCTACTCTACTCATGTATTGAGTACTGTTCAAATAAATACTGAAACGAAAATATTACTTACATATGTATGTATGAATCAGTAATACCTATTATTATACTAAAGCCGAGTTAATCAATGTTTGCTTTCCTAAGGCTTTCTTCTAATATATTTAAATCACACAAAATAAATGTTACAATATTCCTTGGTATTGGGATAAGGTTATGTTTGAAAGAACAATCCATATTAATTTTTCTAATCAGCTGTGATTTGCAATTTAATCACGAAGTCAACCAGCTCCTACTAAATTTCTGTCTATTAGTCTAACCCCCCTCTCTCACTTTATGTTGTTTGACCTCCACCCCATCTTATTTTATACAGTTTTTATCACTCTCGCTTAGGTCTTTCTTCCTTTCTCTCTCTCTCTCTCTCTCTCTCTCTCTCTCTCTCTCTCTCTCTCTCTCTCTCTCAAGGCAATAAAATTAACTATAAAAGAGAAGATTGGAATAGTTCACAATAAACAATAAAGGATATCACAATTATTAATACTTTTTAACCCATAGCTGGAGAGAGAGAGAGAACAGAAAGACTAATTTTGTCCTTTAAAAAAAATAAAATTAATTGGCTTTGTAATCTCACTTTTTTTTTCATGCCAGCCAAGGGACTTCTTGTCACCATTCTGGAAACCTCGGGACTGTCTTGTCTCTCGGCAGATTTTTTATTGGAATGAGGTATGGTTTGATTTGGACCTAATAGGCCATCCTCAAGGCATTATCGCTTATTTTGGGAAGGAGTTGTTTTTTTGCCTTTCACCTGATGCGCCTCTATTGGGGAATGACGATGAGTCTGTTTACGGCTATTTTTGTACTAGAGGAGGGGAAGGGGGAGAGAAAGAAGAGAGAGAGTGGGTGAGGAGAGGGTAGGAAAAAAACGAAATTCAAAATCAGGAGAAAAAAAAGAACAAAAAAGAAGGGTGGTCGAGACGCCATTCATTAGTCGGTTGTAAATGGCGAAATCGTCGTGACTCACGCAAGTTGGCAACCTGATCACGTGACCAGTTGGCTGAAGTGAAAGAAAAGAAAGAAAATGAGCAACTTGGAAGGCAGGCTGTTTGTGTGTTTTCAGGGTAAATCTACACAAGTATTAGCTTGCACAGAAACGCTTCGATGGCTTTTTAAAAATCGTGCGTTAAGTGTGAAAGGCACGGGGTTGTTTTAATTCGTACAATGTTTTTCATCCGCGAACTCGTAAGATAGAGCACTTTTAGGAACCGATTCTCTTGTAGAGCTTCCAGAACTCGGAACTTTTTTTTTTCAAGAGACCATAGATAGCCCATGAAACGATGCATTCGCAACGCCATCAGTGAAGAGAGACATCAAGAACGACTGGAAGGACCAGCGACAAAGAATGTTTTTACGTATCGACTCTCGATTGGAAAAAAGCTCAAATCAACAGTTTATTTTAACTGATCACAACTCAAGAAATATTCATCCCCTGAAATTTCGCGCGTTCTATAAAGACCCAAACATAGTTTTATATCTATTTCCTGTGTTTTCTTCTATACTCGACGCACGTGGGTACGTTCTTAAAAGCTAACTTTGGTATCTTGCCGAAAACGTTCGGAAGACACAACTGGAGACACACACGAACTACTAAACATAACCACAACATATATACACTACTAACCGAACGAATGGACACAGTGAGAGAGTGTGTGCATGAACTAACAAAACAGACACGCTAATATACACAATGCAGTGCCTATTCAATTCATACACACGCAAACTCACGTGACGTCGGTCGAAACAAACATGTTTGCTCATTTCCTTCTTAAAAACCGAACAACTCTTTCACTCGTAACGTTCCTCGGATATTCTAAACACTCATTCGTCACAAAATATTTATCTTTCATAATCTTAACAAGTTTTCAATAAAACATAATTATTTTTGTATGTATAGACTTTGTCAGTTTTTCTTTTGATAATGTCCTATCTTCAACATTGGTGACTCCGACGTGAGGTCTCTTCAACAAACTAATCGGTATGCGAAGATATCACGATTGGAACACTAAGTGTTTTATATAAAAAGCGAGCAATATACCAACGAGAAACTTGCCTCTTCCATACCTTCTATATATCTTGTATCGATTAATTAAAACATCATTTTTTATATCTCAAATGCGTAGAATGCGAATTTTGAGCAGTCTATCTCAATGGATAGGTTTCAGTTCGAAATTTCTGGGAAGGTACCGATGCGACAGCAGCCACTTGAGAAAGACTGACGAACACAACAGCTCAAACGTTGCGAACAACTGTAACACGATCGTTTGCACGGAAGAGTAACTTGGCGTGTGTGCACCTTGGGGCCTTTTCTGGAACGGCTCTTTCGTCCTGGCATGGCACTAGCCCATCAACTCCCTGAGAACCGATCGTTATATTCCTTTGATAAGGAAGTGTGCTTGGTCTGGATACACGGCGTCATCATTAGTTGTAATTAATTCTCTCCACAGAATTAATTATCTGGTTGGGACTATCGCTGGAAATGAAGGCTTTTAATGATGGAACGACTATTACTTTATATATAAAAAATATAATTTTATTCATTTCAACTTCCGAAGAAAAATATAAGCTGACTCGCGAGCGACACCCAACTTCGAAATCAAAACTCCCTCTGATAAACGAGAGAGAGAGAGAGAGAGAAAGGGGGGAACCAGTATGCATGAAAAAGAGGTAAAGAGAACACCAATGATGCTCTTAATTCAACAGTCACAGGTGACAGGTTCATTTGGGTCAGCTCGTTGACCTTTAAAATGTATTGCGAGCCATCGACTTCATAAACATCTTGTCAAATTCGGTCGGCTCAAGTCTGATTAATGCAAAATTCTTTCGATGTTACTTGCCTCCCTCCGAGAGCAATGGAAGACTGACACAAGGCTTATAAATGTGGATATCTCTAGCCCCTACAAAAGGGTCACTATCTTTGTTACACGTCTGGCAAAGGAAATTAACGGAAATTAACGAAACGGCTGACCGCAGTGAGGCAATTCTTCGTCCGTCCCCGCAAATAGCCTGTGTGTCCCCTCCCCTCTCTTTCCTTCTTTCTTCATATCTATTTCCGGGAAGAGCTTGTACATATACAGCCATAGTTGCATATATACGATCGAATTTAAAAAGTAATCCAACTATTTATTACTTACTATCTGTATTAACCCGGTGTTGCCCGGCTGGGAACATATTGCCGGGTGGAGAGTTTAGAGAAAAATAATATAAAATATGAAATATATTAAAAGTTAAATTACATTTCAGGATATTCCATTTTTTAAACCAGTTACCACCTCCTATGATGTGGATCAGAGGTTGGATTTAAAGAGGCATAGTAAACATTTTGCCGGTTTCGGTTGTTAAGCGGGCGAATCCCTGTTTTCTTGACCTTAAATACCAATCATCATTTACCATTTTTCATCATAAACTTACTGTTAAGGTACATATGGAATTACAGAAAAGATCGTGGCTACACAATCTTCCAGGCTGTCCCTTCTGCTGCAAAAATGTAGAGGGATTTTGTTGATTTAATCCTTTAAACTACTAAATAGGACATTTAATCACGAATCACAAATATAGAAACGTAAAAATAAAATCCTGTTACTGTAAGGGTGTTTTCAGCATCATCGTATTTGGTTTACCGTCGGTTTTACATGCTGGCATGTGTTGGACGGCTAAATATTGTCGCGGTTCCCTTGTTTACAATCCATCTCTCCTGCTAAGTTGAAGCACCTCTCTGTACCTCAGTGGCGTCCACGAACTTCGATCTCCTGGTGACGTCCTCCTCATGTTCCATCTTCCAGAGACGTGCTCTACTCTAGCCACGACGCTCGTAATGGCAGACTTTGATTTCCTGACATTCTTCTACCTTATCGGTGCAATAAACATTAGCTTTCCTTTTCCACTGTTCAGCCGCGTTTGTCATTCTTTCTTTGCCATTGTCGTAGTGTGTGTTTTTCTTTTTCTTACTTGTAAGATCGATCACCAGTACCGGCTCTTTGCAACGATACATTGCGTCTTCAGACCGGACTCGAACTCAGAGTGGTGTTTTAGTTGGCAGACGTCATACCAAATCGGCTATCGCGACAGTTTCTTTGATAACTAAAAAGATATGAATCAAACATCTGAAGCAGACCAAAGATCGGAAAAGTGTGAAAGGCTAGTGAACCCCAAATATGGTAACAATACTCCACGCATGGGCGAATAGTGGCTTTATATAGATATAGGATACTGGAAGGTGTGAACAATTTTCTAACCCAGTAGAGGGAGCCTACCTTCTTTGCAATAGACTTGGCAGTGTCTTCTATGTATTTTTAGCAGTACCATGACTAAGATCTACTTTATTTTGTATTTATACGCAATCTCTTTGTAGTGATTAATATGTGGTTCGGTTGGATAAAACAGGCATGTTAAAACTCGCATAGAAATACATCGAGCAATTCGAACACATCTGCACACGTTTTCCCCTCATTTTCGCCCAGCCTTAGTTTGACGCTAAAATATTGGACAGACGCTGTGGAGACCCGACGCTAAAGACCTCTTCTCGTTCTTTGCCGTGGCGTGTCAGGAGGAGATGGAACTCTGGAACTCAATTCTGTTTCTATAGATGAAGCCCGTCTGTTGAATCAACTTGCCTTATATTCTCGTGTCCCTTTGTTAATGAATCTTAAATAAAGTTGATCTAATTGTAGAGAAGATGTTGGTATTTTTGTATGGAACTCGGGTGACCCTTTTCTTCTTCTTCGTTTCAAGCCAGTTCAGTCAGATGAATACAGACGCTTCTACAAAATGGCTATCGCCAATCTCAAGCAAGCATCTCATCACGCCAACCACTACATATTTATTCAAATTCACGTTGCCTCTGAATCTTTTGAGTTTGAACGTTGGTCTCTCGGGAAGGGTGTTATCAGCCATGGTAATCGGTTAAATGTTTACGAAATTATTAAAATAAAAAGGATTCGTAAAATGCAATAGCATGAACTTCAAATTTTTGATTTCAATCGATATTCGATTAATAGTTAACAATAAAAATAAAAGTTCAATCGAAGTCACATTGCGACTGAGGATCGCTTGTAAATTTAATATCCTTTTCGGATGAAACCGGCTCGACCCGCCCAGGGTGAATACTGCACCAGATACCAGGTTGGAGCGAGAAAGATTCACACCCACCCACACACACGCGCGCGTGGACATATGAGAAGCGAACACAGCCAAACAAACCTTTTTCGTCGCTTTCGTTCAACATGTAGGACGTCGGATCTATGTGAACAAAAGGAAGTGTACTTTCTGCAGTACTAATATTTAATCTCTCGCAATACATTGCACATGCCCAGACTTGCGTAGGACGTAGGCGCTTGGAACAGAGTGCGCATGCCCAGCTTTCTCCGTTTCGTCCAGACTATTTACCGCGCAAATATGATTAGTTCCAGCCGAGATGCCGACCTGACATAACATCAATTCCTTTTCTTAGATGTATCACAGGTTAAAGTATGTGAAAGTCAAGCTTCGAATTTTGGTGACGTGTGAACGGATAGACGGGCCTCGGGAAAGACAGATATGTCGAACCTCCTAAATTGACAGTCATGCAATATACACTGATATGTAAAGCAAACTGATTTTGTTCACAGGTGGCGAGCGGATCGGTTCAAGCAAATGGCAACAGGAGAACCCGACACCGCTGGTTGTAAACGAATCAGGCCGTGTTTGCCAATTACTCTCTCTCCAATCGAAAAACAAACAAAACAAAATGGAGACAAGGTTCTTTTTTTTTACCTGCAAATATCTTATTGATTAAAAAAATTTGACAATTTCATAAAACTGATATATATCAGGATGTCCGGAAAGTTTGTGTCGATTTTTAGTAGTTCATGTTTTGACACGTTAGCACATTCAAATTATTGACAGCTTTAATATACATACTTCCGTTTCCGGTTAGAGCATACTTCAAACTATCTCTTGAGAAAGAAAGTTAAAAATTATTTAACTTATGTTAATTTTGGAGCCGTTTAAAAATGGAAGATTGTAAGATCAATTTTAGGCATTTAATACTTTTTTATTTGCATAAAGGCAAAAATGCTTCGCAAACAACCAAAAAGCTATGTGCAGTGTACGGTGCAGCTGTTTTAGCTGACAGAAGTGTACGCAAAGTTTAGAGCTTAATGATGAAGAAATTTCGGACAGACCACCCTTTACAGATGACGACTAAATGAAGATATTGATTGAGAATAACCCACATTGCACAACATAGGAACCAACAGAAAGGCTTAACATATCAATTCATGAGCATTTAGTAAAACTTGGGTATCGATACGTGTAGGGGCCACGTGATTCGAGTAAAAAGAACATTTTGGATCGCTTTTCCATCTGTGATTAGCTTTATAAACGGAATAAAAATGCGCCATTTTTAAAGCAAATTGTTACATACGATGAGAAATTAATCATTTATCGTAATGTAGTGAGAAAACGATCTTAAGGTAAGCGATATGAGCCACCTAAAAGCAGTCTTCACCCTAAGAAAGTTATGTTTTGTGTTTGGTGAGATTGGAAAGGAATTCTGTACTAGGAGCTTCTGTCAAGTAATCAGACCATTAACTCTGAACATAATGCTCACAACGGAATGAATTCAAGGTACCAGATATTGCTCCTTCAGATTACTATTTATTCAGATCTTTGCAGAATAATCTCAATAGTAAACCTTTCAATTCTTTGGATAACGTAAAAACACCTGGATGAGTTCTCTGTCATAAAACCATCGCAAATCTGGGGAAATAGAATTTTCAAGTTGAATGAAAGATGTCGATTGTCGTATTGACTCCGAAGACTGTTTTGTGTTATTTAAATAGAAATCTGCTATTCGTGTTTTCTGTCAATCGGGAATGCAAAAGAAACAATTTGGAAGAGTTAATCAAAACGCCTCCCCTCGTCCCAATAAAGTGTTGTTGAAGGGAGAGTTCCGTGTTTATGTTGAAAATGTACAGTAGCTAACATACAATAACAAAAAAAAATCGAAAATATTAAACAATAACGGTGCTACGACGAAACAGTTATCCCGTGAAGAAGACTTCCCGGTGTGCGTTGGTGCCAGTGGGTCTGAATGTGATAATGAAAATACCTCCGATTTTCTGTGTTGATGACAATGTTTGGAGAAGCTGTCAAACCGGAAAAAATGTACAAATTATTGAAAGGGAACGAAATGAATTTTATATTATTAAAAAGATGAGGAACTTATGAAACTCCTGCTCGCACACCTTAACCCAATATAAGTTTGCTTAAGCGAATTTCTTTAACCTTCTATAAGTATTAATTATTGTGTTCTTTAATGATGAAATGCATAAATAATAATGAACGTTCGTGTTATTTCATAGCCTAATAATGAAACATACATCGAGGCGAAAAATTAATGCACAACGGCTGTTGCGATAACAAAACTATTTGCAGCGGTTATCGAAAGAGGCGGAAAGTGTTGGGAATATTGGGAGACGTTTTGCCACCAAGAGTCCAGACAAGACCACTGGTTAATGTCAGTAAGCAATCACCGATAATGTCTTGTGTGAAAACTCCTAGTGAGTAAATACAAAATATAAATAGAATGTTTCTTTTCAACCGGTTAAGTCGCTCTGACAATACGCATACAAAATCGGTTTATTAAGTAATCCGCCAGTGTGAAAAGTCAATGCAATGAAAAATTGTCTGTGTACATATGCACGCCCACCCGCCACAATTTCCACGACGACAACCTGTTTAAACTGCTACTATCTAACGCGGGAGTTTACGGAGAAACGCACGCGCACAACTCAAATTACGGCTACTATGATGAAATTCTGATCAGTGTCAGGTAGCAGTCCAAGTACAGTGGTACTGAAGAAATCGAACGAATATTTAATACTAATTCCAATGAATGTTTTAGTTTAAAAAAATAGAAAACTAAGAATGGAAAGAAACTTATCGTCAAATTTTGTAATTTCTACCACTATATTATATATAAATACATTGAATTGTGTAAGAGTATAAATTTCCTTCCCTTTTCTAAATATGACTAATCAAAAATGAAATATCGATCAGGATCAAATATTAAAATATTAAAATCAATCGGTAATAGAACTTTTATTTTTTAACAACACACACCAATATTTGTCTTGTATGACCGATGCAACAGATTTGATTAAGTACCTTCTAGTAAAAACGCTATAAATCACAAACAAACAAAAAAAAAACTGTCTTTATTTTATATATAAAATTATAATTAAAAAAAATTAATAATTTAAAACCAAACTAAAACATTCGCAAGAGCTGATTTCACATGTGCCACTGAATTTGTTTGGAGATCAACCATTGGGAACCTATGTATGGTCAGAAAGACACACATAAATACATCTGAAGTCAGAGCTACGCCAATATCGCCCCTTATATTGGCTGTCAGAAGTCGACAATCTGCCGAACGATCAAGAGGTTAATCTCTGATGAAAAGAATTTCGAACAAATAGAATGACAGGTGAATCTGTAAAGACATCGAGGAGGTTCCTCCGTTATGGTCCGCCATTTCCAGTGAGGGGGACGTCACGCCCCCGTTCTTACATACAGAGTGTTGTAGCAAATTCCGGAAACCAAAGCTACGCCAAGATCGGCGGTGATATGGGCTGTCACAAGTCAACGATCTGCTGAGCGATCAAAAAAGACATTAGTTACTCCTATTACCGCAAGTTTCACCACATGCTCATCACGAATGCGTCCAAGGAGTCGAGGAAGGTCAAGGCGGCAACTTTGCTGAACGAGCTCAAACACGGGTCAGCCGGGATGCTGATGTTCTTCTCTGATGAAAAGAATTTAAAACAGACAGAACGACAGGTGGACCTAAAAAGACATTGAGGAGGTTCCCATCGTGAAGCATACGAAGTTTCTTCTCCTCTGTCATGGTCCTTGGCGAGGAGGGCGTCATACCTCCGTTCTTCTTTCAAAAGGGCGCGAGAATCACGACCGAGATCTACCAGGAGGTGCTGAGGAGCGTTCTGAAGCCTTGGAGGGCGAGATCGCCACCGGACGACCCCACATCTTACAACAGGACTCCGCTCTTGCACACAAGGCCAAGACGACCCACCACTGGTCGTCGGACTTATGGTCGCCCTCCTGACCCGACTACAACCCCCCTGACTACTTCATCTGGGACATGATCGAGGTCAAGACCAAGAAGCACGCCCACAACACGGTCTACTCTCTGAACGGCCTTTTGGCTAAGATCAAAGTGCAGTATCTGTTCCGATGAATACTACACCCCATAAACTGGTATTGTCTTGGCCTTCGGGTCTTGATTTTCGCTGGTCTATGGGTCTGTCCTGTGCAGTTCTAGGAGGTCCACCCTCCCAGGCTTTGCCTTCCCTCTTTGGGGAGGAGTAAGTATATTGCTTACTGCCTGAGGCGCCCCTACCGAGGAATACCGACGAGGCTGCCCAGGCAATTTTTAATGGCCAAAGTGTTCACCTTCTCGGGCGCTGGCTTTTCAAACCCCACTTTCCCGACCCGACCTTGGGTCACATCTTACTTGTGGGAGTAAGATAAAACTGGCTTTGTGCCTAACCTCCTGGAGAGGAGGTAAATAAATACTCTCTGAAGGGCGTCATTGTGTAGGCGTGTGACTCATTTCGCGCCCGCCTTACGATGGTTGTCTTCGTTACTCGCGTCTACATTGAAAAATAATATAGTATGTAACTCTAACTGTTACTAAATAAACTGTCGGGTCGCTGCATGTATAACTTTTGTTTTTATATTTCGTTTTCTTGTTGTAAAGTGTCGGATTTTGCTGCAACACCCTGTATATAAAAATAACAACAAAAAGAAATAACGTGCTTGTTTATGACGGATGTGTCTATTGTGTGAGTGATGTCTCAGTAATGAAAACTGAGATAAATAGAAGACAGACAATGAAATAAAAACGATTTGAAAAGATGTCATGTCAAAAGCTGGCGTCGTCAAGGTAAGAAAAAGCATGAAACAAAGTGTGGGGGGGGGGGGAGTGTGTTATGGATTTTTATTTTTGCAAAAACCGTATCCATTCGTCGCTGTGTTCCAGAAAATATCAATTACGACTTTTCCAAACAAACCAGCAATCGCAACAACGGGCAGTCATTCACTGACCGCACCCAGACTTATCCGTGAAAGAGATATCGGAGTGATGCGAACAGAAGCAAAAATCAATTTTGACTCCCGAAGTGGATAAACTTGCTACGTCTAACCTCACAGATGAGTTATAGAAGCCGAACACGCTGTCTGTGGACAACTTAATATATATATATATATATATATATATATATATATATATATATATATATATATATATATATATATATATATATGTAATATTTGGTATTGTTTATTATCTATGTCCGTATACGTTTCGTCCTTGATAATCGGGACTCATCAGCATAGAGATATGACTATTCACTACCGGTCATGCGATTCGAAACCACGGATTACGAGTATTTTGCAACTCAAATCCGACGCCTTAACCACTCGGCCAAGTTGAACAGCGAATAAACGGTGATAATTTTAACACTTTATACGGCGACTTGACGTCATAGAGCGTTCGACTTTGTAATGAAAGGAACGATGCATTTAAAGCTAGCGACGTCATGCTGTGTTAATACTACACTTACAGTGCTCTACTAGACGGGTTTTTCTAGGAGCTACAAATAACCCAGTCTTCTAACGTCTTTCATTGAAGTTAAGCGACGCTAAGCCTGGTCAGTACTAAATGGGTGACCATTTTGGAATACTAGGCTCTGTATGTGCTCTCCACTTATCTCGGTATTATTTCCAGTATAAATGAAATCAAGCAGTGCCGATTTCAGGAGAGGGATAGTTGGAGATTGCGCAACCCTTGCTTTACAATTACACGTGCAGCCACCAACACAGAGTATCCATTGTCTGTCAAGACGGAATGGAGGCCATGATTATGAACCTAGTCTTATAGGAAACTATTGCTAGCCTGAGAAGATGATATCATTATTACCGAACATATACTACGCTGATCCTCGAAGGAGGAGGTAATGACTGAGAAGATGGTATAATGACAAACGAACACTATCCCCCCCCCCAAAAAAAAAGAAGGAGTTAATGCCTGGGAGAATGACATCATGACAAAAGAACAGATACTACACTTATTCCCTCTAAAAAGAATAAGGTAATCCTAGGAGGGTGATATTATAAGGAACAAACATACGCTATACTATCCCCGTAAAGAGGAGGTAATGCCTGGGAAGATTCTACCACCATCTTAAAAAAGGAAGAGGTAATTCCTGAGAGGACGGTATTATACCAACTAATTAAACGATAATACAATAAAGTAATCCTGAGAAGATAGTATTATGAATGAACAAACATATACTACACTTCTCCCATAAAGGGTGGGTGGGTAATCCCTAATAAGGTAGTTCTATGACAACAGAACATATACTACACTTACCCCCCCAAAAGAAAGTAATACCTGTGAGGATCCCACCTCAATAATAAGAGAAAATAATGCCTGCGAGTATGGTATTATAACAGAACAGATATTACACTACCCACCCCCCTAAAAAGGAAGAAGGTGATCCTTGGAAAGATGCTTCTATGACGACATAACCGATACTATATTACCCCCTCCTCCAAAGGAGGAAGTAATTCCTAGGAAAACGGTCTCATAACAACTAATTGAAAGATAATACAATAATTAACTAAAGGCTTACATATCAGCAATAACATATGACATTCGTATGAACAATAATATATTGCATTCATATGTGCGCCGTTAACATGACATTTATGAGCTATAACATATGACATTTATCTGAGCTATAACAGATGCCATTCATATGTGCAATAACATGATATTTATATGAGCTATAACATATGACATTCATATGTGCAATAACATGATATTTATATGAGCTATAACATATGACATTTATATGAGCTATAACATGACATTCGTAAGAGGTATTAACATATGGTATTCATATGAATAATAACATATAACATTCATATGAGCTATAACATCTGATATTCCCATTAGCAATAACATATAACATTTATATAAGCAATAACACAACTCTGGCAATGAGAATTATATAGAACTGCCCTTTGGAGTCAGTTTTTATTCAAACTTTTTACTGTAAATCTACGATGACTTTGACCTTTTCCCGCGTTTGAGTAATGGAATGTGTTGGAAAAATGTTTACTGCATTTTCCAGATTTCCCATATAAAACAAAATAAACCGTAAAATGTTCACATGGTCCACTATTTTTTTGATAACGAAATATAAACAATCGGTATTTCAGTAGAAAGATGTAAATGCTGCTTTGATTAAGATACTATAAACTGGAGGATTTATATCCTGTAAACATATGCAATGCCGCATGTTTAATGGGATGCATAGTTGCCATACCTGCAGACGACAGGCTGGCGATGGGAGAAATATTTAGACCAGAGAAGAAAGACCACCCAAGAAATGGACTGGCATTTGAAACAGTAATGCCTTTTGGATACTGCGATTATGGCCAATTTGCGATTTTTCAAAGTAATGTTCGTACCAGATCGTGAACCTCAAGGTCAGTCAGATTTTTTATGTCCATAAATAAACAGCTGATAATCTCGAGTGGTCTCGTGGTGTTGTCCAAGTGATATCTCTCTTTCTCTCTCTCTCTCTCTCTCTCTCTCTCTCTCTCTCTCTCTCTCTCTCTCTCTCTCTCTCTCTATATATATATATATATATATATATATATATATATATATATATATATATTCCAGCAGAGGGGCAGAGGGTGTCAGTTAGGATTCTATGGTTTTCAGACACAGAGGGTCTTTTTAGCCATAAGCTGATCAACTGCTTGTGTTCGGTTGGACTTATGCTTTGATTTGGCCAGGCTAAGAGTTCTTATTGCAAGTCTGTCGTTCGGTGGAAAAGTATCATTGTAACCTCGAAAAATAAAACCTTGTCACTTGTTTAAAACTTGAGTTGTTGTTTTGTTTGGATGGATAATCTTTCTGTTTCAGCACTGACAACGGAGCTTGCCGCCTTGATAACGCTGTTTGAAAACCACTATATATTTATTTATACATTAATATGTACATATAAAAGTATATGCATTTTCATCCCATGCAAAAGTAGCGAGTAAAACACATGCCTTTTTCTAGCCCACAGACAGAACTATTTCAAGCTAAAAATGCTACTACTTTTCCTCATAAACCCATCATGTAAACCCAATATTTCGATGTACTTGCACGACATTTTTCTTAAAATTATCATCCTGAGGAAGTCTTACAATAAAAACGAAACGTTGATGAATATATAAAAAAATATATCTTGTTTTTTTCTTTTTCATTTCCCATTACGTCGGATTACTTTCATCCTTACTTTGTCATATATATATATATATATATATATATATATATATATATATATATACAATTTTTTATTAAAAACTATACGTTACATACGTCAGAGACGTCTCTGAAGTATGTAACGTATACTTTTAAATAAATAATTTGTATATTATCTCTCACATTTTTGTGACTGAGGATTTTACTGATTTCTTTTCAACATACACCGAAGCCCTATTTATATATATATATATATATATATATATATATATATATATATATATATATATATATATATATAGTATTCAGGTTCGATTATTTTCGATAGGATTCCGGATCAGAGAGCTCTATGTCCGTTAAAACAGAGCATGAATACGTTATGAGGTTTAAAAAGACTAAATATACATTCGGATTGTACACATTATAAGTTATTTCGACCTTAACTAGGTCTCCTCGGATGTGTTTCCAATCACGTTTCAAACCCAAATGGAAGAATTTTAACACCTTTATATCTTTTAGAACAAAGTAAAAATAAAGAATTAGAAAAAAAAAAAAAAAAAAAAAAAAAAAAAAAAAAAATAAAAAAAAAAAAAAAAAAAAAAAAATAAATAAATAAAATAAATAAAAATAAAAATAAAAAAAAAAAATAATTTCAGCGATATTCTATTTGTTGATTGGACTCTATCGTATAGAAGTGGTGATTATGTAAATTAGGGTGGTGGCATTAACGGAGTATAAAAATATGTAACATTTTTATCAAGAAGTCAATCCTCGATTTAAAAGGAGAATATAATTGATCCTGATTAAAACCTAATTGCGTTCGTTTAAAGGAATAAGAATTTTTTAAAATTATGTAACAATGCGAAAGTTTTGATTAGATTTCAGATTGCGAATATTATACGTTTAAAGATTAAAATACAAAAATTACGATTAAAATAGGTACTGCAGCTACACACGATTAAAGGATGTTATATTATATGATAAGTTTTTATTAAATTTCAGATTGTGAATGTTATACGTTTAAAAATTAATATACGGAAGTTACGATTAAAATAGGTACTATAACTGCACACGATTAAAGAATGTTATGTGACGATGAATTAAAGGTATGGTGAAGTTAATATAGGTTTTATTTAAAAAAAAAAAAAATAAATAAATAAAAAAAAATTTACAGGTTGGTTATTTTAAATTTGTGACGATGTCTACATTTTGCTAATAGTTCGTCCCTTTTATTTAAGATATTACTGCCTTCATATTTTAATATTCTAATTTTTTCTTCCAGACATAGATTACATCTATGTCTGAAACCCCTAGGAGTGTTTGACTTACATAATATGGTCCAATCAATTATTGGTTTTAGTCCCTTACTTTTTAAAAGCCACACATGCTTTGCCAATTCAGTTTTATTAGTGATATTTGGGTTAGAGAACGAATGCTTGTGTGTGTAAAATCTTTGTTTCCAATTGCCAGCCGATATTCCTATATATATTTTCTTATCATTTATGTTTTCTTGTGGGTAAATTGTGGCTTTGTATACTACATTATCTATATTACAATTTCCTTTCAGCGGGCAGTTGCTTTCAATACGACAATTGCATTTCTTCTCCTTGACTTTATTCTTGTTAGTGATTGTTTCCAGAATTTTTTTATTGTGAGAAGTGATTATGGTGTCCATGTTTTTTGTACATGAGTAACTAATTTTTACTGTTTTACGGTTGAATATTTTATATAGGGGGTTACTCTTGGTGAAATGCTTGTCTAATAAGTTTAAAAATGTTCTCCCAATATTAATATTGGATAGTTGACAGAATGGAGGGTTAAACCAGATAATTTTCCGTCCTCTGTTCCTAGGTTTGCTTTTCTTTGTCTCTTCAACATATCTTAATTTCTCCTTAAAACCACTGTTTTCTAATGCATTATCGAATGTGTTTTTACTTACGTTAAAAATATTTACATTGGATGATAGCTTATTAAGTTTCTCGCATAGTTTATACTATTGGTCAATAAGTCTTCAGAAATGGAGGGATAAAAATCTATTATGTCGAATTTTATTTTTTATTTTTTTATATAGTTTTAATGATTGAGAAACTTCTGAGACTATATATATATATATATATATATATATATATATATATATATATATATATATATATATATATATTGGGTATTTAGATATGTATGGCTAGGTTTCCTTCCTCTTATCTCTGGGAATTTAAACTGCATTTTCTTTCTTTGTTTAAAATGACCCAAAGCGTCTTTAGAATATATATATATATATATATATATATATATATATATATATATATATATATATATATATATATATATATATATATATAACTTTTGACGAGCAAGCTACACATATGTATCGTATTAACTACCTGTTGGTCTATGCTATACTTCCAAGAATGAAACTATCGCCTGTATTATTTGGGTGGGGCAGCACCCTCACAAAGAAGCCGATATCAGCTGATCAGTTAAAAAAAAAAAACTGTGATGGCAATGGTGATCGTCTCCTTATTTGAGCTCCACTTCTTTGTCTAAAGTAAAAGAGATAGGGGTTCGGCGGGAAATAAACAAAAAGAAAAAAAAAACAAAAAAAGGAAATGACCCCCAAAAGATTCCTATCACTAACCCCATCTCTCATCTGACTGATTTTTTGCTTTGCGAAAATTACTTAAAACATGTTCATTTATTTGATAAGTTTTAATGGCGACGTTGGTAGCAAGTAACCCCCACCTCCTCTTCGCTTGCCACGATTTGGCACATGTGCGCGCGTGTGATTCACGAAAGTGCTTGTATTCGACTGCGTTCTGATTTGCGTGCAATGCACTAGAGGGTGAATCCGGCGTGCGGTCAAAGTCACGCCGAAATGACCACCTTTCTGCTTGATTAGCGAAGATAAAACTACGGACGGCCGCGAGTCTGATGAGCCCCCAACAAAGGTAACTATTTAGAGCAGCCAGTGACAGATGCACGGCAACTGCATTCTAGTCACGATTGGCATCTTCAAATCATAATAATAAACAGGTCTGTTGTAGGGGGAGGAGGGAGGGAGGGAGGGAGGGGCGGCGATTGACCTAAAATGTCGCCGAGTCAACGTTGGTCTCAAATGCTGACGAGTCATCTCTGTCCATTTTGTTGCTGTTATTGTTATTTAAAAAAAAAAAATCAAAGTAAACGTGAGAACTCGTGTGAACTGAATTGCGTAGTCATTCGCTTTTCTTTTGTGTGCGTGAGTTGAGTATTCATTTGCCTTCGCTGGCTTCGAAAGGCAGGTGTGTGTGTGGGGGGGGACGAGCGTGATGCCGTACCGTGTACTGTCTTGTCTCTGGATCTGTTGGACTCTCGTCTTTTTGCCTTTTTAATTGTCAGTTTGACTGTTTTTATTAGAAATTGGTGTTTCGAACGAGCAAGAATAATTTTTTGGGGGGTTGAAAATGTCGAGTTCGCACCTTTATGTGAAACAATAATTATTTTTTATTTAAAAAACAACGGATGTAGTAGCACGAATCTATTGATTTGACTGTTCTCTCTATCCACTGGATACAGAAAGAAAGAAATGAAAAGGAATGAGTAAGCTAAGTTTGGGTTGGTTGTTTTGTTTTACGGCATATTAACCTTTTTCGGGTTATTTACTGCCGAATACAGTCATTTTGGTAAAACGTTTTTATGCTTCAAGTTCTTTATATCTTCAAGTATTTGTTCATGGTGTTATGTTTAATTGTTTTGTAGAGGAAAATGCTGTTTTTGTTTTTAGCTTTGCAGAACATGATTGAGTTTTGCAAAAGAAAATTAAAAAAAAAAATAACATCAATGTTTGGTGTATTTCAAGTTAGGACGCCGGTATCTCCAGACAGTCTGATCTGGTAGCACTAGATCTATGAAACTTATGAAACTCCTGCTCGCACACCTTAACCCAATATAACCCAATCAGAGAATGTCACTTTCTAACCTGACAAAAGTTGCAACTTCATGCAAAATTTCAGAGAAATTCAGTGGATGGTTGCGGAGAAAAATCCGGACGGACGGACGGACGGACGGACGGACGACGGACATGCCTAAAAACATAAGTCCCCCGATTTTATAAATCGGGGGACCAACAAATAAATAAATAGATGTAACAAACTGGTACAAAAAGCAAAAACATGCCCCCCCCCTCCCCGGGTTAAAAATATATCCCAACTAACTAAATACCCGTCATATCTACAGTGTTAGGTCATAAGCAAACAACAACAAAAAAAAAAATGAAAAATTTAGTAATGTTTTCAATAAATTCGTAAATTTAATCCATTGAATAGCTTGAATTATTTGAATTATTCGGAATACTATACCCATCTTGGTTGTTATTTTCACAACGTTTCAGCCGATGTAACCACCGATCTTTTTCAGGTGCATATTTTCTAACTTGGAAAAAAAACCATCGCAAATCTGGGGAAATAGAATTTTCAAGTTGAATGAAAGATGTCGATTGTCGTATTGACTCCGAAGACTGTTTTGTGTTATTTAAATAGAAATCTGCTATTCGTGTTTTCTGTCAATCGGGAATGCAAAAGAAACAATTTGGAAGAGTTAATCAAAACGCCTCCCCTCGTCCCAATAAAGTGTTGTTGAAGGGAGAGTTCCGTGTTTATGTTGAAAATGTACAGTAGCTAACATACAATAACAAAAAAAAATCGAAAATATTAAACAATAACGGTGCTACGACGAAACAGTTATCCCGTGAAGAAGACTTCCCGGTGTGCGTTGGTGCCAGTGGGTCTGAATGTGATAATGAAAATACCTCCGATTTTCTGTGTTGATGACAATGTTTGGAGAAGCTGTCAAACCGGAAAAAATGTACAAATTATTGAAAGGGAACGAAATGAATTTTATATTATTAAAAAGATGAGGAACTTATGAAACTCCTGCTCGCACACCTTAACCCAATATAAGTTTGCTTAAGCGAATTTCTTTAACCTTCTATAAGTATTAATTATTGTGTTCTTTAATGATGAAATGCATAAATAATAATGAACGTTCGTGTTATTTCATAGCCTAATAATGAAACATACATCGAGGCGAAAAATTAATGCACAACGGCTGTTGCGATAACAAAACTATTTGCAGCGGTTATCGAAAGAGGCGGAAAGTGTTGGGAATATTGGGAGACGTTTTGCCACCAAGAGTCCAGACAAGACCACTGGTTAATGTCAGTAAGCAATCACCGATAATGTCTTGTGTGAAAACTCCTAGTGAGTAAATACAAAATATAAATAGAATGTTTCTTTTCAACCGGTTAAGTCGCTCTGACAATACGCATACAAAATCGGTTTATTAAGTAATCCGCCAGTGTGAAAAGTCAATGCAATGAAAAATTGTCTGTGTACATATGCACGCCCACCCGCCACAATTTCCACGACGACAACCTGTTTAAACTGCTACTATCTAACGCGGGAGTTTACGGAGAAACGCACGCGCACAACTCAAATTACGGCTACTATGATGAAATTCTGATCAGTGTCAGGTAGCAGTCCAAGTACAGTGGTACTGAAGAAATCGAACGAATATTTAATACTAATTCCAATGAATGTTTTAGTTTAAAAAAATAGAAAACTAAGAATGGAAAGAAACTTATCGTCAAATTTTGTAATTTCTACCACTATATTATATATAAATACATTGAATTGTGTAAGAGTATAAATTTCCTTCCCTTTTCTAAATATGACTAATCAAAAATGAAATATCGATCAGGATCAAATATTAAAATATTAAAATCAATCGGTAATAGAACTTTTATTTTTTAACAACACACACCAATATTTGTCTTGTATGACCGATGCAACAGATTTGATTAAGTACCTTCTAGTAAAAACGCTATAAATCACAAACAAACAAAAAAAAAACTGTCTTTATTTTATATATAAAATTATAATTAAAAAAAATTAATAATTTAAAACCAAACTAAAACATTCGCAAGAGCTGATTTCACATGTGCCACTGAATTTGTTTGGAGATCAACCATTGGGAACCTATGTATGGTCAGAAAGACACACATAAATACATCTGAAGTCAGAGCTACGCCAATATCGCCCCTTATATTGGCTGTCAGAAGTCGACAATCTGCCGAACGATCAAGAGGTTAATCTCTGATGAAAAGAATTTCGAACAAATAGAATGACAGGTGAATCTGTAAAGACATCGAGGAGGTTCCTCCGTTATGGTCCGCCATTTCCAGTGAGGGGGACGTCACGCCCCCGTTCTTACATACAGAGTGTTGTAGCAAATTCCGGAAACCAAAGCTACGCCAAGATCGGCGGTGATATGGGCTGTCACAAGTCAACGATCTGCTGAGCGATCAAAAAAGACATTAGTTACTCCTATTACCGCAAGTTTCACCACATGCTCATCACGAATGCGTCCAAGGAGTCGAGGAAGGTCAAGGCGGCAACTTTGCTGAACGAGCTCAAACACGGGTCAGCCGGGATGCTGATGTTCTTCTCTGATGAAAAGAATTTAAAACAGACAGAACGACAGGTGGACCTAAAAAGACATTGAGGAGGTTCCCATCGTGAAGCATACGAAGTTTCTTCTCCTCTGTCATGGTCCTTGGCGAGGAGGGCGTCATACCTCCGTTCTTCTTTCAAAAGGGCGCGAGAATCACGACCGAGATCTACCAGGAGGTGCTGAGGAGCGTTCTGAAGCCTTGGAGGGCGAGATCGCCACCGGACGACCCCACATCTTACAACAGGACTCCGCTCTTGCACACAAGGCCAAGACGACCCACCACTGGTCGTCGGACTTATGGTCGCCCTCCTGACCCGACTACAACCCCCCTGACTACTTCATCTGGGACATGATCGAGGTCAAGACCAAGAAGCACGCCCACAACACGGTCTACTCTCTGAACGGCCTTTTGGCTAAGATCAAAGTGCAGTATCTGTTCCGATGAATACTACACCCCATAAACTGGTATTGTCTTGGCCTTCGGGTCTTGATTTTCGCTGGTCTATGGGTCTGTCCTGTGCAGTTCTAGGAGGTCCACCCTCCCAGGCTTTGCCTTCCCTCTTTGGGGAGGAGTAAGTATATTGCTTACTGCCTGAGGCGCCCCTACCGAGGAATACCGACGAGGCTGCCCAGGCAATTTTTAATGGCCAAAGTGTTCACCTTCTCGGGCGCTGGCTTTTCAAACCCCACTTTCCCGACCCGACCTTGGGTCACATCTTACTTGTGGGAGTAAGATAAAACTGGCTTTGTGCCTAACCTCCTGGAGAGGAGGTAAATAAATACTCTCTGAAGGGCGTCATTGTGTAGGCGTGTGACTCATTTCGCGCCCGCCTTACGATGGTTGTCTTCGTTACTCGCGTCTACATTGAAAAATAATATAGTATGTAACTCTAACTGTTACTAAATAAACTGTCGGGTCGCTGCATGTATAACTTTTGTTTTTATATTTCGTTTTCTTGTTGTAAAGTGTCGGATTTTGCTGCAACACCCTGTATATAAAAATAACAACAAAAAGAAATAACGTGCTTGTTTATGACGGATGTGTCTATTGTGTGAGTGATGTCTCAGTAATGAAAACTGAGATAAATAGAAGACAGACAATGAAATAAAAACGATTTGAAAAGATGTCATGTCAAAAGCTGGCGTCGTCAAGGTAAGAAAAAGCATGAAACAAAGTGTGGGGGGGGGGGGGAGTGTGTTATGGATTTTTATTTTTGCAAAAACCGTATCCATTCGTCGCTGTGTTCCAGAAAATATCAATTACGACTTTTCCAAACAAACCAGCAATCGCAACAACGGGCAGTCATTCACTGACCGCACCCAGACTTATCCGTGAAAGAGATATCGGAGTGATGCGAACAGAAGCAAAAATCAATTTTGACTCCCGAAGTGGATAAACTTGCTACGTCTAACCTCACAGATGAGTTATAGAAGCCGAACACGCTGTCTGTGGACAACTTAATATATATATATATATATATATATATATATATATATATATATATATATATATATATATATATATATATATATATATATATATATATGTAATATTTGGTATTGTTTATTATCTATGTCCGTATACGTTTCGTCCTTGATAATCGGGACTCATCAGCATAGAGATATGACTATTCACTACCGGTCATGCGATTCGAAACCACGGATTACGAGTATTTTGCAACTCAAATCCGACGCCTTAACCACTCGGCCAAGTTGAACAGCGAATAAACGGTGATAATTTTAACACTTTATACGGCGACTTGACGTCATAGAGCGTTCGACTTTGTAATGAAAGGAACGATGCATTTAAAGCTAGCGACGTCATGCTGTGTTAATACTACACTTACAGTGCTCTACTAGACGGGTTTTTCTAGGAGCTACAAATAACCCAGTCTTCTAACGTCTTTCATTGAAGTTAAGCGACGCTAAGCCTGGTCAGTACTAAATGGGTGACCATTTTGGAATACTAGGCTCTGTATGTGCTCTCCACTTATCTCGGTATTATTTCCAGTATAAATGAAATCAAGCAGTGCCGATTTCAGGAGAGGGATAGTTGGAGATTGCGCAACCCTTGCTTTACAATTACACGTGCAGCCACCAACACAGAGTATCCATTGTCTGTCAAGACGGAATGGAGGCCATGATTATGAACCTAGTCTTATAGGAAACTATTGCTAGCCTGAGAAGATGATATCATTATTACCGAACATATACTACGCTGATCCTCGAAGGAGGAGGTAATGACTGAGAAGATGGTATAATGACAAACGAACACTATCCCCCCCCCCAAAAAAAAAGAAGGAGTTAATGCCTGGGAGAATGACATCATGACAAAAGAACAGATACTACACTTATTCCCTCTAAAAAGAATAAGGTAATCCTAGGAGGGTGATATTATAAGGAACAAACATACGCTATACTATCCCCGTAAAGAGGAGGTAATGCCTGGGAAGATTCTACCACCATCTTAAAAAAGGAAGAGGTAATTCCTGAGAGGACGGTATTATACCAACTAATTAAACGATAATACAATAAAGTAATCCTGAGAAGATAGTATTATGAATGAACAAACATATACTACACTTCTCCCATAAAGGGTGGGTGGGTAATCCCTAATAAGGTAGTTCTATGACAACAGAACATATACTACACTTACCCCCCCAAAAGAAAGTAATACCTGTGAGGATCCCACCTCAATAATAAGAGAAAATAATGCCTGCGAGTATGGTATTATAACAGAACAGATATTACACTACCCACCCCCCTAAAAAGGAAGAAGGTGATCCTTGGAAAGATGCTTCTATGACGACATAACCGATACTATATTACCCCCTCCTCCAAAGGAGGAAGTAATTCCTAGGAAAACGGTCTCATAACAACTAATTGAAAGATAATACAATAATTAACTAAAGGCTTACATATCAGCAATAACATATGACATTCGTATGAACAATAATATATTGCATTCATATGTGCGCCGTTAACATGACATTTATGAGCTATAACATATGACATTTATCTGAGCTATAACAGATGCCATTCATATGTGCAATAACATGATATTTATATGAGCTATAACATATGACATTCATATGTGCAATAACATGATATTTATATGAGCTATAACATATGACATTTATATGAGCTATAACATGACATTCGTAAGAGGTATTAACATATGGTATTCATATGAATAATAACATATAACATTCATATGAGCTATAACATCTGATATTCCCATTAGCAATAACATATAACATTTATATAAGCAATAACACAACTCTGGCAATGAGAATTATATAGAACTGCCCTTTGGAGTCAGTTTTTATTCAAACTTTTTACTGTAAATCTACGATGACTTTGACCTTTTCCCGCGTTTGAGTAATGGAATGTGTTGGAAAAATGTTTACTGCATTTTCCAGATTTCCCATATAAAACAAAATAAACCGTAAAATGTTCACATGGTCCACTATTTTTTTGATAACGAAATATAAACAATCGGTATTTCAGTAGAAAGATGTAAATGCTGCTTTGATTAAGATACTATAAACTGGAGGATTTATATCCTGTAAACATATGCAATGCCGCATGTTTAATGGGATGCATAGTTGCCATACCTGCAGACGACAGGCTGGCGATGGGAGAAATATTTAGACCAGAGAAGAAAGACCACCCAAGAAATGGACTGGCATTTGAAACAGTAATGCCTTTTGGATACTGCGATTATGGCCAATTTGCGATTTTTCAAAGTAATGTTCGTACCAGATCGTGAACCTCAAGGTCAGTCAGATTTTTTATGTCCATAAATAAACAGCTGATAATCTCGAGTGGTCTCGTGGTGTTGTCCAAGTGATATCTCTCTTTCTCTCTCTCTCTCTCTCTCTCTCTCTCTCTCTCTCTCTCTCTCTCTCTCTCTCTATATATATATATATATATATATATATATATATATATATATATATATATTCCAGCAGAGGGGCAGAGGGTGTCAGTTAGGATTCTATGGTTTTCAGACACAGAGGGTCTTTTTAGCCATAAGCTGATCAACTGCTTGTGTTCGGTTGGACTTATGCTTTGATTTGGCCAGGCTAAGAGTTCTTATTGCAAGTCTGTCGTTCGGTGGAAAAGTATCATTGTAACCTCGAAAAATAAAACCTTGTCACTTGTTTAAAACTTGAGTTGTTGTTTTGTTTGGATGGATAATCTTTCTGTTTCAGCACTGACAACGGAGCTTGCCGCCTTGATAACGCTGTTTGAAAACCACTATATATTTATTTATACATTAATATGTACATATAAAAGTATATGCATTTTCATCCCATGCAAAAGTAGCGAGTAAAACACATGCCTTTTTCTAGCCCACAGACAGAACTATTTCAAGCTAAAAATGCTACTACTTTTCCTCATAAACCCATCATGTAAACCCAATATTTCGATGTACTTGCACGACATTTTTCTTAAAATTATCATCCTGAGGAAGTCTTACAATAAAAACGAAACGTTGATGAATATATAAAAAAATATATCTTGTTTTTTTCTTTTTCATTTCCCATTACGTCGGATTACTTTCATCCTTACTTTGTCATATATATATATATATATATATATATATATATATATATATATATACAATTTTTTATTAAAAACTATACGTTACATACGTCAGAGACGTCTCTGAAGTATGTAACGTATACTTTTAAATAAATAATTTGTATATTATCTCTCACATTTTTGTGACTGAGGATTTTACTGATTTCTTTTCAACATACACCGAAGCCCTATTTATATATATATATATATATATATATATATATATATATATATATATATATATATATATAGTATTCAGGTTCGATTATTTTCGATAGGATTCCGGATCAGAGAGCTCTATGTCCGTTAAAACAGAGCATGAATACGTTATGAGGTTTAAAAAGACTAAATATACATTCGGATTGTACACATTATAAGTTATTTCGACCTTAACTAGGTCTCCTCGGATGTGTTTCCAATCACGTTTCAAACCCAAATGGAAGAATTTTAACACCTTTATATCTTTTAGAACAAAGTAAAAATAAAGAATTAGAAAAAAAAAATAAAAAAAAAAAAAAAAAAAAAAAATAAAAAAAAAAAAAAAAAAAAAATAAATAAATAAATAAAATAAATAAAAATAAAAAAAAAAAAAAAAAATAATTTCAGCGATATTCTATTTGTTGATTGGACTCTATCGTATAGAAGTGGTGATTATGTAAATTAGGGTGGTGGCATTAACGGAGTATAAAAATATGTAACATTTTTATCAAGAAGTCAATCCTCGATTTAAAAGGAGAATATAATTGATCCTGATTAAAACCTAATTGCGTTCGTTTAAAGGAATAAGAATTTTTTAAAATTATGTAACAATGCGAAAGTTTTGATTAGATTTCAGATTGCGAATATTATACGTTTAAAGATTAAAATACAAAAATTACGATTAAAATAGGTACTGCAGCTACACACGATTAAAGAATGTTATATTATATGATAAGTTTTTATTAAATTTCAGATTGTGAATGTTATACGTTTAAAAATTAATATACGGAAGTTACGATTAAAATAGGTACTATAACTGCACACGATTAAAGAATGTTATGTGACGATGAATTAAAGGTATGGTGAAGTTAATATAGGTTTTATTTAAAAAAAAAAAAAAAAAATAAATAAAAAAAAATTTACAGGTTGGTTATTTTAAATTTGTGACGATGTCTACATTTTGCTAATAGTTCGTCCCTTTTATTTAAGATATTACTGCCTTCATATTTTAATATTCTAATTTTTTCTTCCAGACATAGATTACATCTATGTCTGAAACCCCTAGGAGTGTTTGACTTACATAATATGGTCCAATCAATTATTGGTTTTAGTCCCTTACTTTTTAAAAGCCACACATGCTTTGCCAATTCAGTTTTATTAGTGATATTTGGGTTAGAGAACGAATGCTTGTGTGTGTAAAATCTTTGTTTCCAATTGCCAGCCGATATTCCTATATATATTTTCTTATCATTTATGTTTTCTTGTGGGTAAATTGTGGCTTTGTATACTACATTATCTATATTACAATTTCCTTTCAGCGGGCAGTTGCTTTCAATACGACAATTGCATTTCTTCTCCTTGACTTTATTCTTGTTAGTGATTGTTTCCAGAATTTTTTTATTGTGAGAAGTGATTATGGTGTCCATGTTTTTTGTACATGAGTAACTAATTTTTACTGTTTTACGGTTGAATATTTTATATAGGGGGTTACTCTTGGTGAAATGCTTGTCTAATAAGTTTAAAAATGTTCTCCCAATATTAATATTGGATAGTTGACAGAATGGAGGGTTAAACCAGATAATTTTCCGTCCTCTGTTCCTAGGTTTGCTTTTCTTTGTCTCTTCAACATATCTTAATTTCTCCTTAAAACCACTGTTTTCTAATGCATTATCGAATGTGTTTTTACTTACGTTAAAAATATTTACATTGGATGATAGCTTATTAAGTTTCTCGCATAGTTTATACTATTGGTCAATAAGTCTTCAGAAATGGAGGGATAAAAATCTATTATGTCGAATTTTATTTTTTATTTTTTTATATAGTTTTAATGATTGAGAAACTTCTGAGACTATATATATATATATATATATATATATATATATATATATATATATATATATATATATATATTGGGTATTTAGATATGTATGGCTAGGTTTCCTTCCTCTTATCTCTGGGAATTTAAACTGCATTTTCTTTCTTTGTTTAAAATGACCCAAAGCGTCTTTAGAATATATATATATATATATATATATATATATATATATATATATATATATATATATATATATATATATATATATATATATATATATATATATAACTTTTGACGAGCAAGCTACACATATGTATCGTATTAACTACCTGTTGGTCTATGCTATACTTCCAAGAATGAAACTATCGCCTGTATTATTTGGGTGGGGCAGCACCCTCACAAAGAAGCCGATATCAGCTGATCAGTTAAAAAAAAAAAACTGTGATGGCAATGGTGATCGTCTCCTTATTTGAGCTCCACTTCTTTGTCTAAAGTAAAAGAGATAGGGGTTCGGCGGGAAATAAACAAAAAGAAAAAAAAAACAAAAAAAGGAAATGACCCCCAAAAGATTCCTATCACTAACCCCATCTCTCATCTGACTGATTTTTTGCTTTGCGAAAATTACTTAAAACATGTTCATTTATTTGATAAGTTTTAATGGCGACGTTGGTAGCAAGTAACCCCCACCTCCTCTTCGCTTGCCACGATTTGGCACATGTGCGCGCGTGTGATTCACGAAAGTGCTTGTATTCGACTGCGTTCTGATTTGCGTGCAATGCACTAGAGGGTGAATCCGGCGTGCGGTCAAAGTCACGCCGAAATGACCACCTTTCTGCTTGATTAGCGAAGATAAAACTACGGACGGCCGCGAGTCTGATGAGCCCCCAACAAAGGTAACTATTTAGAGCAGCCAGTGACAGATGCACGGCAACTGCATTCTAGTCACGATTGGCATCTTCAAATCATAATAATAAACAGGTCTGTTGTAGGGGGAGGAGGGAGGGAGGGAGGGAGGGGCGGCGATTGACCTAAAATGTCGCCGAGTCAACGTTGGTCTCAAATGCTGACGAGTCATCTCTGTCCATTTTGTTGCTGTTATTGTTATTTAAAAAAAAAAAATCAAAGTAAACGTGAGAACTCGTGTGAACTGAATTGCGTAGTCATTCGCTTTTCTTTTGTGTGCGTGAGTTGAGTATTCATTTGCCTTCGCTGGCTTCGAAAGGCAGGTGTGTGTGTGGGGGGGGACGAGCGTGATGCCGTACCGTGTACTGTCTTGTCTCTGGATCTGTTGGACTCTCGTCTTTTTGCCTTTTTAATTGTCAGTTTGACTGTTTTTATTAGAAATTGGTGTTTCGAACGAGCAAGAATAATTTTTTGGGGGGTTGAAAATGTCGAGTTCGCACCTTTATGTGAAACAATAATTATTTTTTATTTAAAAAACAACGGATGTAGTAGCACGAATCTATTGATTTGACTGTTCTCTCTATCCACTGGATACAGAAAGAAAGAAATGAAAAGGAATGAGTAAGCTAAGTTTGGGTTGGTTGTTTTGTTTTACGGCATATTAACCTTTTTCGGGTTATTTACTGCCGAATACAGTCATTTTGGTAAAACGTTTTTATGCTTCAAGTTCTTTATATCTTCAAGTATTTGTTCATGGTGTTATGTTTAATTGTTTTGTAGAGGAAAATGCTGTTTTTGTTTTTAGCTTTGCAGAACATGATTGAGTTTTGCAAAAGAAAATTAAAAAAAAAAATAACATCAATGTTTGGTGTATTTCAAGTTAGGACGCCGGTATCTCCAGACAGTCTGATCTGGTAGCACTAGATGAGTAAGCTAAACGAACGGAGAAAGAAAGAGAGTAGCTTATATAAGCTAGTAACTTGTACTATCGCGTATCGCACCTTTACCTTCCCACACGTTTATTGGGTAAGTTGCTTCGATGTCATCGATTGTCACGTTCTTTTGTCCGATGGGTGCGTGATTGGCTTAAGGGATACCGTCGCCAACTATTGGATCGGCTATACCGAGTTCAAGTTCGATCGTATCTATTGTGCTCATTTAAGCATTAACATCGTTGGGAAAGGTATGAACCCCCTTTCCCCCCCTCCAGCTATTTGTAAAATGACAATTTGTGTCGTTCAATTCATTGTATACAGTGAATTCTTTTCAATAGATTTCAGTTGTGTTTCGGAATTAAATACCCACACAAGGGTTGATTTGCCGTAAAACAGACAAACGCAATAAAAGTAAACAAGTCGCGCGTGCGTGGTCGCCCTCTGTATGTGACTCGATGTGGCGAGTGTAAAATGCAATAAATTTGGGCAATTTGGGGCATTTTTGACCCCCCTTTGACCCCCTGGGGCCGCGAACCAGAATTTTTCTGAGGTCAAGGATGCTCATTTTATATCCAGAACAATTGCCTCTATATTTTGGCCAAGTTTAAGAGAAATTGAATGGATGAATGAAAAGTTATGGGGCAAAAAATGTCATTTTTTGCCATTTCGGGGCCTTTTTGTTTAAAAAATCAGAGAATGTCACTTTCTAACCTGACAAAAGTTGCAACTTCATGCAAAATTTCAGAGAAATTCAGTGGATGGTTGCGGAGAAAAATCCGGACGGACGGACGGACGGACGGACGACGGACATGCCTAAAAACATAAGTCCCCCGATTTTATAAATCGGGGGACCAACAAATAAATAAATAGATGTAACAAACTGGTACAAAAAGCAAAAACATGCCCCCCCCCTCCCCGGGTTAAAAATATATCCCAACTAACTAAATACCCGTCATATCTACAGTGTTAGGTCATAAGCAAACAACAACAAAAAAAAAAATGAAAAATTTAGTAATGTTTTCAATAAATTCGTAAATTTAATCCATTGAATAGCTTGAATTATTTGAATTATTCGGAATACTATACCCATCTTGGTTGTTATTTTCACAACGTTTCAGCCGATGTAACCACCGATCTTTTTCAGGTGCATATTTTCTAACTTGGAAATCTTTCTGTCGAACTAGGGATCTATAAAAATTTCGAACTTAGCCCTTCATTTAATACACGGGGTAGATTGTTCTCGTTCCGTCAGCCATGACCGGATAGAAGTGTTAATTATTATGTTATTCTTAGTTTAAACAGCCGTTTACCATTGATTATTTCCTAAAAAATACTTCCGACCAGAAATATATCTCCACAGGGTAACGTCGAGTGAATTCTACTAGCGTATATATATATATATATATATATATATATATATATATATATATAAAAATTATTAATGATAATATATGTATTAGCATATACTATCAGTGCCTTTTTACTTTGCAGTCTTCTTAAAAGATTCAGCTCGATGATTGTCAATTAGTGACAACAGAGCAAATATAAGTCAGGTTCATATTATATTCCAATAACCATGTTTTAATTTTATTATTTTTATTTTTATTTTTTCACATTTCCAAAAAAACAACATTTTTGTGAGATATATTTTTACGGTCCGTTTCATTTGTCTTGTGCCAAACAACATTTTTATGTTAATATCGTCTCTGCAACATTACAAAATCATCAGAAAAATTCACAAAGAGTAACATTTATTGGATTAAAGTGTCTTGAAAAAACCCCCACTTTAATCCAAGAACTTTTTACTCTTTGTGAAAGACCATGAAAATAATTATATGATGTATAACTTTTAAAATATAACATATCATGAAAAATTGACGCTCGATATACGAGATCGAGCAATTATATAAACAAGTAAAAGATGAGATTAAAGATGATATGACATACAATATCTACTCAGTCATCAGTTGCTCAAAACAAGTGGTAAAAAAAAGAAATGTTATTATTCTTTCCTAAAGCCATGGCTTTAAAAAAAATGATATCTTATCGCCAAATTATATTTTCACCCTTTTCAACTTTTTTCTTTTTACATTGTATATTTTTATTTTGTATTGTCTTTATTTTGATATCTTTTCAAATTATGACTTTTGGTAATTTTCTCTTTACCAACTTATCTGTTTGCACCCCTCTGGCGATAAGATATCATTCTTTGAAAAGCTATGGCTTAAGTAAGGAATAATAACATTTCTTTTATTTAAACCCCATTGTTTTGAACACCGAATAGATATTGTATTTTATACAATCTTTATTCTAATCTTTTACTTGTTTTAATATATATATATATATATATATATATATATATATATATATATATATATATATATATATATATATATATATCATTTAAATCATTATTTATATATATATATATATATATATATATATATATATATATATATATATATATATATATATATATATATATATATATATCATTTAAATCATTTAAATTCCCGAAACAGTTTTTCATGGTAAACAACTGATGATCCCTTAAATAATGTTAGAAACAAACTAATATAATAACTGAAAAAGTTAAATTGACTCACATGAGTGATTTTCCACTGAACGACTTGGAACTTAAGTTTTTTTTGTTTTTTTTTAAATATAGTTTTAATGGTTGAGAAACTTCCAAGACTATATATATATATATATATATATATATATATATATATATATATATATATATATATATTATGTATTTATACAGCATTCTTTCATTTAAGCAAACATTGTTAAACATAACATAATTCACTGCTTGATCATGTCTTTATTATTTAAAAAAAAATTCTAATTATCTTTTTTTTGTGTAAAAATAAAAATAAATGAATGTATGTTCCATCTGTATCATTAACGTTTTTGATTGTTAAACAAATCATCTTCAAGTGAGAAAATCAAATAAACAAAAAAAAGCTGGAGAAAAGAGAACGTGCATGTGAATTGAGCCAAAAGAACAACTCAGTGCACTTCCAGGAGAAACGTTAACAATTTAAATTCTATGACGCGAGAATTAGCGTCACACGGTGTATTGTATTACGTTAAGTATGTTAAAATGTTGTGACTCGTTTCATATGTAATGTTATTTATTCTAGGTTGCTGGGTTTCCGAACGTATTATTTCGTGTTATTAACTAACATTTGCTTTAAATCAAAGGGGCCAGTTATGTTTTTGTAAATCCTGGTAAATTGAGCTACAGTTTAAAAATTGCATGGTGAGTCGGAGGGATAGGGTAATAGTAATAACACCAATGTAGCTATTATTATTATTATTATTATTATTATTATTATTATTATTATTATTATTATTATTATTATTATTATTATTATTATTATTATTATTATTTACTCACTAGGAGTTATCACACTGGTCATCGTCAGTGATCACCCACTGCCAACAACCTGTGGTATTCCCTGGAGTCTGAGTGACAACAAGTCTCCTCAGACTTCCAGTATGCTCCACCTCTTTTCGTTCATCACCGCTGATGACCTTGCGGTATCGCAACAGCCACCTACCACCGATTTCACGGTGATAAGGGCCATTGGTCTCCTCTGGGGCCCGGGTGGCAACAAGATTATTATTATTATCAGTATTGTTATTATTATTATTATTATTATTATTATTATTATTATTATTATTATTATTATTATTATTATTATTATTATTGTCGTCGTCGTCGTCGTCGTCGTCGTCGTCATCATCATCATCATCATCATCATCATCATCATCATCATCATCATCATCATCATCATCATCATCAGCAGCAGCAGCAGCAGCAGCAGCAGCATCATCATCATCATCATCATCATCATCATCATCATCATCATCATCATCATCATCATCATTATTATTATTATTATTATTATTATTATTATTATTATTATTATTATTATTATTATTATAGGAGTTTCATTCCCTCAAAGGGCATTTAAACTTATAAATAACATTGGTTCTTTCTTTTTTTATAGAAGTCGCTCCAGAGCGCAAGGAGTTAAAAATAAAATAAAAAACTACTTCAAGTGTTAGATAGATATATTCCGATCCAGAAAACAGCAATTCTTCCCCCTTTGTAAGAAACATCGCTCTTGAAATCTGAGGACTAAAGGACAAAATAAAGGGAAGTGAGAGTTACGAGGCTGCCGAAAGTAAAGGTCCACTTTCTACTTTCCTAAACTGTTTTACTCTCATTTATTTTATCTTGATATCTTTTGTTTTATGGGTTGGGGACGAGTTGATTTTTACTACACAATTTTGGGTCTTAAATTTCTTGCAGTAAATAATGAGTTTAATTTCATTATTATTCACAATTGGGGATATGTATTCTGTACAATATGTTTTATGGCTTTTTCTTATAATCTAAAGTTTGGCTGCATTTGATTACAATAGTATAGTGTAATATAGTTTTAGTTGTGATGTTGGATATTATTATTATTTTTAGTAGTATTTGAAAACTTTCGAATCATTAATTTTATTTGTTCATCAACGATATAATTAAGGAATTCGTTATTGATAAGGACTTATCTTATATGGATAGTGTTTTTTTTGTGAAGGAGATTTGTTTTGTACGGTTTAGCAGGTTTGTAAGAATGGCTTTTTTGTAGCGATGGGACATTCGCTCTTGTAATTTAATAAACTGGAATTTAAGCTGGTTGTTTTTTTATATAAGTAGAAGTATTAAACGAGGAATGGGGTTTCATTTTTTACGTTTAGTTCTACGGTGAATTTATTTTTACTATTAAATTTTGCATCTATTCCTATCGGTAAGAATAACACTCCTGGAACTTGAGAAGTGTCCAATGAATGCATGTTGTAGTTTCTGGTCGGCTGCAGATGCAATCGATCCGGACAAATTTAATTTGGTAATTATCAATAATGAATCAATTACGAGTTGAGCCACACCGGAAGTTCGGCCATGACAGCTTACAACTACGCATAATTTATTTAGAAACAAGCAAAGATAAACGGATCTCGAAATGTAGTTTATGTTATTTGATCTCATAGTCGGAATTTGAGTAGTTTTGAATCGGTCCACTTATTGACGCGTATACATTATACAAATTACAGGCGTACGCGAAGGTAGGTGGGATAACCTATTGACTGACGAGAAAGGTCTATCTTGCTTGCATTGATTTCAACTCTTCTTATTAATGACTACAGGGTGGGGCATACAGCTCCCCTACATTTGGGATGCACACTGTGGTGTTAAGGTGGTTGTAGAGAAACGGAACCGGTGTCAGTCGGTAGGCTAGGCTCTATCATTTTCATTTTCTCTCTCAATTATAACAAGTTTTCCATGTTGTTTTTTTATAGATTTGCCTCCTCCAGCTATGGATGAAATACATAGTGTAGCTTATAGCTCTCCCACATTTGGAGTGGACATTGCAGGCTGTAGTCTGTAGAGAAAAAGAAGCAGGTCTCATTCGGGAGGCTAAATATAATTAATTTTTTGTTCTTGATCAATTATTACGAGATTTTGTCTATCAATAAGCATGGTGTATTGAGGGAAATGCTCTCCTGGCATTTGATCTTTTTAAAGAGGGAGAGAGAGAGAGAGAGAGAGAGAGAGAGAGAGAGAGAGAGAGAAAGAGAGAAAGATGTGGGTTTGCCAGCAAGATCATCATATTTAAGCCCCTGTGACTTTTTCCGTTATGAATACCTAAAGAATGATGGGTTATATCTTGTATATTTGTATTTATATAAATATGTTTTGCTCTCTAACCATGTTTTTATTCCATTTATTTCAAAGAATTCATTTCTACATTTACACATGCACATGATACATTTTCAAGAGAAATCGACACTAGTTTCCTTTGAAGTCTTCTACAAACAATCAGATTCAGGTTAACCTGAAAAAAAAACCCCGATGTAGTTACTTATAAGGAGGGTTTGCATTTTGAAACAAGTGGGTTTGGGACGTCTTTTTCTATTTCTCTCTCTCTCTCTCTCTCTTAGTCAAATGTGAATGATTTAATTTATATATATATATATATATATATATATATATATATATATATATATATATATATATATATATATATATATATATATGGGAAAGGAAAAAGGAAAAACCAAAAAAGGATGTTTTTTTTATATATTCATCAACGTTTTGTCTTTATTTATAAAGACTTCCTCAGGATGATAATTTTAAGAAAAATGTCATGCAAGTACGTGAAAATATTGGGTTGACATGATGGGTTGATGAGAAGAAGTAGTAGCCACTGCTGTTGGCGCAGGACCGAGGTCCGGGCTTAGTGAAGTCAGTGCCTACTACTTCTTCTCATCAACCCATCATGTCAACCCAATATTTTCACGTACTTGCATGACATTTTTCTTAAAATTATCATCCCGAGGAAGTCTTATAAATAAAGACGAAACGTTGATGAATATATAAAAAACATCCTTTTTTGGTTTTTCCTTTTTCATTTCCCATTACGTCGGATTACCTTCATCCTTTCTCTCATATATATATATATATATATATATATATATATATATATATATATATATATATATATATATATATATATATATATATATATATATATATTAATAATATTACAGAAAATCAGATAAAATCAGATAAAATCAGATAAAATCAACATGGTATCATAAGTTTCACGCCTGGAGCATACTCAGATAGAAAATTAATGACTTTTTGAGTTTAATTATATTTATTAACAACTCATTCCCAGCTATCTTCAGTCATATTTGATCTCGGAGGAAACTGCATATCATTCTATGAGATTGTTGTTGTCGTTTTTTCTTTCATGTTTTTATTATTTTCTCTAAGATTTTGGCGAGAGAAGAGAGAAAGGAAAAAAGAAAAGAAAGGGTGTGTGATTGAGTCTGTTATTTGTTTATGTATTAGCGTATTTATTGTTTCTATTAATCTTGTTCAGTTATATTATTTTATTTATCCATTTTTTTATGTTTTTATTGTATATTGATTTATTATTTTTAATTATGAAAGAGGATTAATACGTTAGTACCAATACTAAAAGCTATTTTGTTAATATTGGGTTGTTTCTTTTCTATAAATATTGCTTCTAGTAATTTTAGTCGACGTATACAATTATTTTTATTTATGATTTTAGTGTTAGTTGTTAGTATTTTTTGTATCTCGGCTGACTGTAGTGTTTTGTTGTGTGAAATGATGTGGCGTTGAATTGCGCTGGTGTAGATGATATGTAAGACGTCTGGAGAGAGTTGTTGTTGTGTGGCCAATCTAAGTACTATATATTTTTTCAATTTGGTTATTAGGAAGACATTCCTCAAATGAGCATGTGAACTAATATATTACGTAATATATAAGAAAGAAGAGATCTATATGTGTGATATGTATGTGCTTTAAGGGGTGGGCCTGATTGTTCTGACTAATGTTGTTGTGTATATGTTGTTAAAAATAGAAACTGCAGAGATATTATATTTTTATGTCAAAATGTTATTTGTTGTTATCTAGAGATAATGTTTAAAGTTGTGTATGCGTAAAATTGTTTTTATTGTTTGTAAAAAAATGGTCGAATGCCTGATAAGTTGAGAGGTGTTGGTAGGAGGTAAAAAAATCCCCCCTTATCTTTTTTCTTGGAAAATGGGAAAGAACAAAATAGCGGAATGCCTGACAATGTGAGAGGTGTTGATAAAGTCTTTGTGGTAGGAGTTGTAAAAGAATTCATCCTAATTTTATTTCTTCGGGCGAAGGGGACAAAACAAAATGGCGGAATGCCTGTTAATATGAGAAGTGATTTAAAAGACCTTTTGAGACAAGGTGCGTTAAAAGTCCTTCTGTGAGAGGTGAGTTAAAATCCTTCTGTTTTTCTACCTTGATGAGGGTCGAATTTGATTTCCCTTCTCTAGTATTTGAAGCAAGCACCAGAAGGCAGGAGGCATTGCCATTTTTAGCAGGTTCCCAAATACCGTTTGACTGATAAAAGGGTTAAATGCACTCTTGTGATTCCGGTTCTGAGATCAATTGGCCGGTTTTGTTTATGTGTTCTTTTTTTGGGGGTTGCTTGTCATGTCTCTGCTGTTTCGTAAGTTATGTAATATGTTGGAATTGTGTATAATTTATCTAATATAAATGTATGATTTATTGTAATTTATGTAATATAAATGTATTATTTATTGTAATTTATGTAATATAAATGTATGATTTATTGTAATGTATGTAATATGATTGTATAATTTTTGGTTTGAAATTTATGTAATACTATTCCCACCCCCCCAGTTAAGACTTCGGAGAATGATTCACAAAAATTAAAAGTGGTCGGAAATGAAATGTGTGTTCAGGCGATAAGGAGGCAATCGAAATCTTTCGACCTCTCTAGACGGAATGGTGCCTGACAGTTATTGGTCAGTTCTGAGTAGACAGCTGAGAGCGGCTGAGAAAAAAGGAGCAGTAAGTCATTTCCGCTAATCAGCTAGGAATTACTGAGACCAAAGACCGGACACATAGGATTTCCGGTCGCAAGTTAAAATATTTAGCAGTCAGAGCTTGGAGCAGATTGGAGTCAAAGTCGGCGATAGCAGATCGGAGTGGACGAGAAGATGATGAGATGAGCTGACGACTTCGACCAAACGACAACGATGGCCTCGACAGACAAATTATCTCAGTAAGGTCTTAGCTGATATACGGGAACTTAATTAAAATGTGGATACTAGCGTTTGAGGGTTCTTTTCCGCGACGGTATCACACACACACCCAGAGCGCAACTGACTTATACATATTGTATCTGAGTTTGTGTTTTTTCTTGTGAGTCTACGTTGCTTTTGTTTTTGTATGCTTGTAAACCAATGTTGCGTCCTCGGCGGTCGATTAAGAAGATGAAATCGAATAGAAAAGCATGACACAAAAGTTGGAGTCTTCGATCGTCGGGGGGGGGGGGGGGGGACGTCACAGGGTCTTACACCTGTACCATTTGTCTACTAAGAATACAATTACGAATTACTTAAGACTTCTATCCGGTCATAACTGACGGAATGAGAACAATCTACCTCTGTGGATTAAATAAAGTCTTCCGTTCGAAATTCCGTACAGATTCTCGAGTTAGACATAAATATTCCTGTGTTGGATAAGACGCACCTGAAGAAGGTAGCGGGTTACATCGGACGAAGCGTTGTAAGAATAATATTCAAAATGAAAACAGTAGTTCGAATAATCTAAATAATACTCTCTCTCTCTCTTCCCCCCTCCCTCGCTCTCTCTCTCTCTCTATTACATATATAATACAACAGAAAAAAAACTATCCCGTTGTTTCTTACAACCTAAATAGAAAATTATTTCCAATACATCCGAGGTAAGTAATAATTAGTTCCAATTGGCAATCTTTTTTTTTGGGGGGGGGGTGAAGGTTAAATCCCCAGTACGTGCGATAATAAGAATACAATTACGAATTAGTTAAGACTTCTATCCCGTTAAGGCTGACAGAATGGGGGAAGGCAACCCCCGTGGATTAAATAAAGGGTTCCATTCGAAATCTCCCAAAGATTCCAGAGTTCGACATGGAGATTCTCAACTATGACAAGACGTCTCCGAAGAAGGTAGGAGGTTACATCGGCCGAAACTTTGTGAGATAACAACCAAGATGAGGACAGTAGTCCGAATAATCCAAATAATACATTTGTTTGGATGTTCAAAATGCAGACGCTTACACAGTTCCAACCCAGTCATGTCTGTTTTTTATTAAATTCACTTTTTGCTACATTCACTTATGATATGGTTTACAGTTTTCTTTTCTTTGCCAATATTTTTTTTATTGTTTTCCTGGATCTTGTCTATCTTTGTTTTTATGTAATCTGTTCTAATTGCGTTTTGTGCAGTTGTCAGTAGCGATTCTGTTTTTCTGTTTTCTCCCATTTTGCTTTTTTTTCGTTTTTTCCAGTTTCGCTGCTCTGTTCACATTGGCACTGATTTAGGTGGCGGTAATAAGCCTCTCTGTATTTTGTTTTATTTATTTTCTAGTCGTTTTATCGCATTACCCACGCAGTCTTCAATATTTACTAGTCCTCTTCCACCTAGTTTTCTTCTATTCTTTTTACATAAAATTGATCAATAACATCCGTCGAGTAGAGTGCATTATGCATGGTCATTTCTAGTTTTTTTTTTATTATCTAAGTATCTGAGTTAAGCTTATGAAAGACCCAGAACATCTTACCATGGATACTTCTTAAGTGTGCCTTCTTTTAATTATTTTCTTCTTAAATGATTTAGTTTCAAAGAGATTTCTGTTCATCTCATGGGTTCTCTTTTAATAAGTTTTCATTTCGGTCAATTTGATGTTGTCAACTTCAGATATTTATAAGTATCTCGTTCACCAAGTACCCTCATCACCTCGCAATGAATCTCTCCAAGGTCCCAATATTTTCCGCAACCTTCCAGTAGAGGTCTGGTTAGTGTTCTCCCTTTTCGGGTTTTCCATCTTCCTTCACGACTATTTGGTGTGGTATCAGCCGAGGTTGATGCCATCACTTTTTTGGTGGTGGTGGTGGTGGTGGTGGTGGGGGGGGGGAGTTTATGAAATTTATTGCGGTTTCAGTTCTTTGGGTTCATGTGGTGGTGTTCTTTCTATGTTTTTAACATTTTTATTGCAATTTCCATATGGTTGGTTAGCGTTCGTGGTTGATGTGGGTTGATTTCTGCATTCGAGGATTTTTCTTAAGATTCTATCTGTTTTCATCATTGCTGTCCGTTGTGTAGTCTCAATCCTCCCTTTTGATTCCAATTTCTGTTAGTTTTTTAAATGCTTTTTTCGAGAGTGATCCTAGTGCTCCTACGATTATTGGTATACTATTGAATTTCTTTACGTTGCATATCCCTTTCAGTTCTTTGGCAAGTTCCGTATATTTGCTTTGTTTTTCTGTAATCTTTGATCTTCAAGCTGTATCTGTTGGGACGGCAAAATCTACGATTTGGCAAGTTTTTTCTTTCTTGTTGACCGTTACGACATCCTTGTTTGTATAAGTTTATCTGTTTGTACCTCAATGTCCCAGAACATTTTGTGATTTTCGTTTTCCAGTGCTGCCTACGGGTTGCGTTTATACCATTTGTCTGTATGTTCAAACTGTAGTCTATTGCATAGTTTCCAGCGTACTGTCCCCTACCACAGTCATGTCTCTTCGTGTACTCTTTTTGGACTAGTTTGCCGCATTCACTTATTATGTGGTTTACCGTTTCGTCTTTTTGTCCACAGAGTCTGCATTTACTGTTTTCCAGGGTTTTATGTATTTTAGCTTTGATGTAGTTAGTTCTACTCGTATTGTTCTGTACAGTTGTCAGTAACGATTCCGTTTCTCTATTCAAGTGTCCTTTTCATAGCCATGTCCAGATATTTTCGTGAGTCTTTTCTCTTGTCATTCCTAGAAATCGTCTATGTAGCACCTTTTCCTCACGTTTCTTTTCTCGTCTTTTTGTTTCTGATATTATTATTATTATTATTATTATTATTATTATTATTATTATTATTATTATTATTATTATTATTATTATTATTATTTTACTCAGTAGGAGTTTTCACACAAGTCATTATCAATAATCCATCACCGAAAAATAACCTATGGTGTTCCCTGGATTCTGAGGGACAACTAGTTTTCTCAGATTCCCAGTACTCTCCACCTCTTCTGATAACATTTGCAAATTATTTTGCGTTATCGCAACAGTCGTTTACTATTGATTTCACGCTGGCAATGACCGTTTGACTACTCTCGAATTTGAATGACAATAAGCTTTACTCTCCGTACCCTTCCAGTCGAGGTTTGGATGGTACTATTCCTCCTCTGTCTTTCCATCATTTCAGCCCCCCCCCCCCCATCCATAGCCACTTTCCCACGGATGTTGGTACCATTGCGCTTTGTTCTCTTCTTGACGTTGGAATTGGAATGTTAGAATATCTTTCTGATATATTCACAAAAGAAATCTCACCTTCTTAGAGTTTGGTTTTATATGCTGACTCATCTTCCCTTCCAGTTATGTTTTGTTGTCCCAGTGTCATTTTATTTCGACTTACCTGTGAGTTAGCGTAATCATCATCTTCTTCTTCTTCTTCTTCTTCTTCTTCTTCTTCTTCTTCTTCGGATTATTCTATTTCTTTTTTTCTTCTTCTTCTTCAGATTATTCTTTTTCAGATTTTTTTTCTTCTTGTTTCTCAGATTCTTCAGATTCTTTTTCTTCTTCAGAGTCTTATTTTTCTATTGCTTCAGATTTTTCTTATCATTCTTCTTCTTCTTCTTCTTCTTCTTCTTCACATTCTTCTTCAGATTTTTTTCTTTTTCTTTTTCTTCAGATTCTTCACTTTTGATTGTTCTTCTATTTCAGATTCTTTTTCTTTTTTTTCTCATTCAGATTCTTTTTCTTCTTCTTCTTCTTCTTCTTCTTCTTCTTCTTCTTCTTCTTCTTCTTCTTCTTCTTCTTCTTCGAATTCTTCTTCAGATTATTCTCATCCAGATTTTTCACTTTCATCATCATCATCATCATCATCATCATCATCATCATCATCATCATCATCATCATCATCATCATCATCATCATTTTCTTCTTCTTCTTCTTCTTCTTCTTCTTCTTCTTCTTCTTCTTCTTCTTCTTCTTCTTCTTCTTCTTTCGGATTTTGTTGAATTTCCCTTATTTTATTTAATTGATTGAAATAAGTTAATCCAAGATTTAGTGAAGCAGGTTCGGTAATATTTAAAATGATCTTCTTTGTTATATCAATGGATTAAATAATCAGCAGTTAGAAATAGTTGGAAGATTAGAATAGACTGGTTGAAATGAGATAGGTCCAGGGAATTAGACGTGGGCATCGTACTTGCTCAAGGGTAATGGCTAGCGATGGGGAAACGGTCATAATCTGAATCCTGCACGCACCACCATCGGCTGACTTAATTAGCTCCAAAGTTTCTCGGCCAAAACCTAGCAACAATTGTAGCTCTTTTCTGCTTCAAACACTTGTGGAGGAAAAGCCAATATCGAAAGAAAGAATGACAAAGTCTAGACATACAAAAATAATTAATTTTTATTGATAACTTGTCAAGACAAGGGAAGTAAAAAGTTGGTAATGAATGAGAGTTCAGAGATGTTTTAGAATGTTCCGAGTGAAGGGAAGTTATTTTGTCTATAAGAAGAAATTGAGTAGCCTTGTTCGTTTCGGCTGGTGTCGGGTGAGTTTGCCAGTGGCAGTATGTATAAATAGGGTAGATATTGTAGATGTGTGGATCGTAGAACAACATTATTCGAAAAAAAAAAAGATAACTGTGATTTGGATATGTTTACTCGACTACCATACTCTAGCTATGTAAATAAATCATATCAAGAAGATTTCATTCAAGTTAAGATCAAGAGGACGACCACCAAAGAGATGGGTCGACCAGATAAGGGCTGAGACTGGTATACCGCTCCTGACAGATGAAAGACTGTCTCAAGACCGTGATAAGTGGCGGAACTTTGTTTTGGCCTTTTGGCTAAGAAGAAAGTGTAGTATCTGTTTCGATGGATACTACGCCCTATAGACCGGTATCGTCTTGCCCTTCGGGGCTTGATTCTGCCGGGAGTGTGTGTGCATGAACTCGTACGTTCGGTGATCAGTGTGTATATGCTGACGCTGTGTTTAGTGGTTCGTTTCCTGTTGCGTCCACCGAAGATTTGGTTCGTAAATACATAGGTTGTGATTGCGACGCACTCACGTGTGTTGAGTCTGAACAAAAAAAAATACCGCAAAAAAGACGAAAGACAGCTGAGTATTTGGGGTTTTATATTACTAGCGAGATTAGGAGATTAATATTCTCGTGCCTGTGGCTAATTGAGAGTCGGTACTTAAAAACAACATTCGCTGCTACTGTTGCTTCTCATACATTTATTTTAGATATTATCAATGCCGATGGTAAAAAAGCTACAGTTTAGGGCAGGGTTCTCTAACGGACCATTAAATTATGATGGAAGCTTGCAGCGGGTATTATCAATGAGGATGTTATCAAATCCAGAGAGAGGCATAAAGTCCAAAGGAACCCATTGGTCACATTCACAGATGGGGGGGGGGGGGTCGTGGTTAAGACGAGGTAGAGTGTTTTTCATTCCCTGGAGATGAATTTAAACGAATCAGTTTGACCGTAAAATTGATTGAGTTCCTGTTTGCTCTTGCTTGAAAAGGTCAAGTTCAATATTAATAATTCAGACGTATGGATGGAGGCGCGAGACGCATTTATTAAACTCATTAACCTTTAATATTGATCAAGAAAAATGTTGTTTCGTGGATCGCAGAAACATATTCCGTTAACCACGTGTTTGAGACGCCTGGCTTAAAGAATAACAATTAGCAAGGACCTCACAAGGATTTCAGAGTGACGTAATTGTAAGCGATGTGGACTATGGAACCGAGTTTAAATCCCATCGTATCTATTATACGTCATTACTATCGCCTTCTCAAATACGGCGATGCGGATCAAGTGACAAGTCGTCTTCAATAAATCGTTTTCAACATATATGTTTATTCTGCATTAAATTGACTACAACAAGCATTGATATATCGTAAAGCAGATAATACAAATAAAATAGAATAATTCGATTATTTTTGTGGTTCGTAATAAAATTACTCTTTTTATTTAGTCTAGAAGCACGAAATGACCATGATACTTGACTTTTGGATTTAAATCTGAATTCACACCAGAATCACTGACTACTCGACATTTTAATGGCTTAACATAATTTCCAAATAAAAAAATATCACGATAGTAAACAGGCGTGACTACAATCGTTTCAGCTTGCCGATGATTCCACTGGGCACGGAGATTTACTAAAGATGTCTAAATCTGCTCTTTTGGATGAAACCGCGATACATTGCTGAAATATGTAATATACAGTATCTAAATAAATTATATTAGCTCTTTTATATGATCGAGCACTTTATTTGATTTCTTTAAGTTAAAAATAGAAAAAGATCTTTGAGCTCAACGTTTCGCCCAACTGTTACGTGGGCTTTATCAAGAGCAAACGAAAAATGTTAAAAATGTTACGTGGGCTTTGACAAAAGACGAGTCTTTTGTCAAAGCCCACGTAACAGTTGGGCTAAACATTGAGCTCAAAGATCTTCCGCTTTACCATTTTTAACTACATACCGTCGGATGTTTTATCCTTTCATTTATTCATATATATATATATATATATATATATATATATATATATATATATATATATATATATATATATATATATTTGTTTTTATCTACATACGTATACGTTTCATCCTTTCGGAAATCGTCAGCATAGAGGTTATTCATACCGGTCGCAGGATTCGAAACTCCGGAACACGAGTCATTTTTTAAACTCAAATTCCGACACTTTAGCCCACGCGGCCACTATAAACAACCTGATAAATTAGCAAGAGATTAAAACTATTAAAGACAGCCGTCGTCAAGAGTGTTCAACCGCTGAAGGAATGTTGCACATACATTTTATATATATATATATATATATATATATATATATATATATATATATATATATATATATATACATTCCAAACACAAAGATTTTATTTATCTTACGAAACACTTTTTCAAAACAAATTTTTTTGGATACAATTTTACGGACCCGTTTCGTTTAGTAGGGGACTATCCAGAATTTGTATGTCAATATCGGATCTTTCCTCTCGAAATTCACCAGAAAGTCAAAAAAGTTCTCAATCCGAAAAATTATAAATTGCGATGTGACAAAAAAATAAACGTCCGAATTCAGAGAGGAAAGCTCAGATATTGACATGCAATTGTTGGTTGGTCCTCTACTGAACGAAACGGAGCCGTAAAATTGTACTAAAAGGGTTTTTTATTGAAAAAAAAGTTTCGTGAGATAAATAAAATCTGGAGCTTTGGAATGTAACACCATCTCGTTTATTTATATATGCTCTGTTGTGACAAGTTGACTATCATCGAGCTTACAATTAGAAGAGGTTGGTATACATAAAGAATATAAGGTATATGCTTAAATATATAGTCTCGCTTTCGCACTACTATATATATATATATATATATATATATATATATATATATATATATATATATATATAATTTTTATTTATACATACATGTATATAATCTACGACACTGGCATGTCGATGTTATCGATCAACAGCTGTTAAAATCTGAGATTTAATCAGGTAGAATAATAACCTGATCCTTTCCTTAGGTCATACTTGGAAAGAATGAAGTTGGAAGAAAAGAATAAAAAAGAAAACGAAATTCAAAATTTAAGATTGGAAAATAAAAAAATAAAAAAATTAATTAAAAATTTTCAATTTTCAATTTCGTTTTCTTTTCTTTTCTTTACTTTTCTCCCAACTTCATGTCCGCCAATGTCCACTATGTAAACAAATCGCAAACTCATAATTCAAAACAGGAAATGAGTCAGCATTTTAAAAATTTTACATTTTAGTAGATGATGTTTGCCACTACATGCTAATGTCCGCCACTTTCCGCCAATGACCGCCACTGTTTATATAAGTTTATTTATATAATAGGGGCGCCAAATAAATTAACATACTTCATGGGTTCTTTCATATGACAGGGGCGCTACATAAATTAACATGATTTTGTGTTCAGGGGTACAAACGAACCATATGGGTTCTTCGATACGACAGAGACGCATTAATATGAGTTGTTTTATATAATAGGGGCGCTACATAAATGAACATGCTTCATGAGTTATGTCATATAACAGGGGCGCTCCATAAATGAATATGATTTTGGTTCAGGGGCACAAATGAACCATATGTGTTCTTTGATACGACAGGGACGCATTAATGAGTTCTTTTATATAATAGAGGCGCTACATAAATGAACATGCTTCATGAGTTCTTTCATATGACATACATAAATAAACATGATTTTGGTCCAGGAGACACAAATGAACCATATGGGTTCTTTGATACGATATGAGTTGTTTTATATAATAGGGGCGCTTCATAAATGAATATGCTTCATGAGTTCTTTCATATGACAGGGGCGCTACATAAATGAACATGATTTTGGTTCAGGAGCATAACTGAACCATATGTGTTCTTTGATACGACAGGGGCGTTTTAGTGAATGTTTTTGTTCTAGGAGCACGAACTAAGCATAATATGAGTTATTTTATCTGGCAAGAGCGCTACATAAATAACACATTACTGGACTGAAAATAAGTATGTATTTTTATTTCAAACTACTTCAGTTCAAAAACAACATATGTGATATGCGTACGCTATTTGAAGACATATTTTACATTTGTTTAATGGTAAAATAGAAGATATGAATTTGGTCATGGCCGCCCCCCTATCTGACATCAGAAATTGCAGATCGGTGTTAATCAAAAGAAAAATCCTACATCATGTTTTAGGCCGGATGTTTTATTTTCCATAAATAATTTATTTCCACTAATTTGATTTATGGTAAAATAGAAGATACGCACTTGGTCATGGCTGCCCTATCTGACATCAGAAATTGCAAACCGGTGTTAATAAAAAAAATCGTACATCATATTTTAGACCGGATGATAATAATAATTTCTTCTAACTTATTTGTTTAATGGTAAAATAGAAGATACCTACTTGGTCATGTCCGCCCTATCTGACATCATAAAATGAAAACTGGTATTAATCAAAAGAAAAATCCTACATTATATCTTAGGTCGGATGTTTTTGTTTTATTCATTTTTTAATTCAATTTTTATTCATATCTTTTCATTAACTTTTTTCATTAATTTAAAAAAAATCATTTTTGTTTCATTTATTTTGCAATCATTTTTACATTAAGTTTTTACATTCACTTTTTCATTCATATTTTAATTAATTATTTTTTACATTCATTTTTCATTCATTTCTTTCTCATTAAATGGTTTTCATTTATTTTTTTTTCTCATTCATATGGATATCCTGGAGAGAGCAAGTAGAAACCCCGAAGTGCTCATAATAGTACTTAATATCCTAGATAGAGCGGGTGCGTTTAAATGAAGTTCTGCTCGGCATAAAGAACCTTTCTGTCTTTTTTAGAATGTTGTATACACCCGGGGACCATAATCCAAAGTGCTTAATATCCTTTATCTTCATATTATTGTTAAATGGGGGTGGAAACAAGAAATTAGTCATTTACCGGGATCATCGGTTCTACTCGGCATTGTCTGGGATCAACAATTGTTAGATTACGCATTAGTTTTAGGAGCACAAACTAAGCATAATATGAGTTCTGTCATATGACAGATGCGCTATATAAATGAACATGCTTATTGTTTAGGAGCAGGAATGAACCATATGGGTTCTTTGATATGACGTAAACGCATTATTTAATAGATATTTTTGTTTTAGGAGCACACACTAAGCATAATATGAATACTTTTATATGACAGGAGCGATATATAAATGAACATGTTTTTTGTTTAGGGGCACAAATAAACCATATGGGTTCTTTGATACTACAGCCTAACCCTAACCTTAATCCGACGGTATTGGCGTTGCTCGGGAGTCATAAAAATAATTATATAGTATTAATACTGTTAAGTGGTATATCTTATGGCAAAAGTGCCCAATAAAATAGATAGATCAGGTGTGTTTAAACAGTGTTTCGGGCAAAATAACTTTACCGTTTTTTATGATGTTGTATACAAGAGAAATTATCTGCATTGTCCAGGAGTCATGAAAGTAATACTATAGTATTACTACTGTTAAGTGGTATATCTTATCGCAAAAGTGCTCAATACAATAGATAGAGCAGGTGTGTTTAAACACAGTGTTACTCAGGATAAAGAACTACATCGTTTTTATGATGTTGTGTACAAGAAAAGGTATTGGCGTTGTTCGGGAGTCATAAAAGTAATAATATAGTTCGACTACTGTTAAGTTGTAATAATATAGTTTTACGGCTGTTAAGTTGTATATCTTATGACAAAAGTGCTAAATACAATAGATAGAACAGTTTTGTTTGAACACAGCGTTGTCCGGGATAAAGAACTTTACCGTTTTTATAATGTTGTATACAAGAAAAGGTATGAGCGTTACACGAGAGTCATAAAAGTAATAATATAGTATTACTACTGTTAAGTAGTATATATACGTGCTCAATACAAGAGATAGAGCAGGTGTTTTTACACACAGCGTTGCCCCGAATAATATACTTTACCGTTTTATATGATGTTGTATACAAATAAAGTATTGGCGTAGTCTGGAGGTCATAAAAATAATAATATAGTATTACTACTTTTAAGTGGTATATCTTATAGCAAAATTTCTCAATACAATAGATAGAGCGGGTGTGTTTAAACACAGCGTTACCCGGGATAAAGAACGTTACCGTTTTTTATGATGTTGTATACAAGAAAATGTATTATCGTTGTCTGGGAGTCATATAAGTAATAATATAGTACGACTACTGTTAGGTTGTAGATTTTGTGGCAAAAGTGCTCAATACAATAGATAGACTAGGTGTGTTTAAACACAGCATTGGCCAGGATAAAGAACTGTCAATCGTCAACCGCACCCCTTCTGAACATGAGTCTGTAGTGAAGCAAGGATTGCTCAATCACAACCACACCTCTTCTGAACAATATTATGTAGTGAAGCAAGAGTTTCTTAATTTCCAACCGCAGTTCTTCGGAACATGAGTCTTTAGTAAAGCAAGGGTTACTCAATCTCTGGCCACACCACTTCTGAACATGAGTCTGTAGTGAAGGAAGGGTTGTTCATTCCTTAACCGCGCCTCTTCTGAACATGAGTATGTAGTGAAGCAAGTGTTGCTCAATCATCAGCTGCACCTTTTCAGAACATGCGTCTGTAATGAGGCGAGGATTGCTCAATCTTCAGCCACATCTTTTCTTAACATGAGTCTGTAGTGAAGCAAGGGTTGCTCAATTCTAACCGCACCTCTTCTGAACATGAGTTAAATAGTCAGAGTCGAAGGTTTAGGAATAAGTTTTTTCATTTTTTCTTTATTATTTATTCATTTTTCATTCATTTTTCATTCAATTTTCATTCATTTTTTCATTCAATTTATTTCATTCACTTTTTAACATTTTCCTTTCTTCATTTTTTCTTCATTTTATTATTAATTTTTTCTTTAATTTTTTCATTTATTTTTCATTCATTTTTGATTCATTATTTTCATTTATTTTTCATTCATTTATTTTTCATTCATTTTCTTCATTCATTTTTTACATTCAGTTTTTATTCATTATTTTTCATTCATTTTTCATTCATTTTTTTCATTCATGTTTTGATTCATTTTTCCTTCATTTTTTCCTTCAATTTTTATTCATTTTTTTTCATTCAATTTTCCATTAATTTTTTTCATTCACATATTTTCATTCATTTTTTATTCATTTCTTTTCATTTATTATTTTTCATTAATTTTTCATTCTTTATTTTTTATTCAGTTTTTTTTCATCATTTTTTTACTCAGTATTGCCCATAGTCAAAAATTGTATGATTACAGTATTACTTTTGGTAACTGGTCTCTTCGGACCATTGATTTCATCAACATTACATATATAATTAACATGTTGAAATGGAGGGGAATAGATTAAGAATTGACCGGGTACATTTGTTCTACTCGGTGTTGTCCGGAATAACAAATTATAAGATTACAGTATTATTTTTGATAACTGGTATATATTAACTCTCTTCAGACTATTAACTTCATCAACATAACGTATCTTCTAATATGGTAAAATGGAGATGAGGGCAAAAAATTAGGAATTTACCGGGACCATTTGTTCTACTCGGCGTTGTGCAGGATCAATAAATGTAAGATTACAGTATTACTTTTGGTAACTGGTATATAGTAAATCTCTTCGGACTATTGACTTTATCAACATTACGTATATTCTTAATATGTTCAAATGGAGGAGGATAAATTAGGAATTGAGCGGAACCATTAGTTCCACTCAGCGTTGCCCACGATCAAAAATTGTAAGCTTTTAGTATTACTTTTGGTAAGAGATATATAGTAAATCTATTCGGACTATTGACTTCATCAACATTGCGTATTTTCTTAATATGTTGAAATGGAGGAGGGGAGAAATTAAGAATCGACTGTGATCATTTGTTCTACTTGGCGTTGTCCGGGATCAAAAATACTAATATTACAGTATTACTTTTGGTAACTGGTATATAGTAAATCTCTTCGGACTATTTTCTTTATCAACATCATTTATTTTCATATTATTGTTAAATGGTGGGGGGACAAGACATTAGGAATTGACTGGGACTATTTGTTCTACTCGGTGTTGTCCGGGATCAATAATCATTATCACCATTATTTCTCTCCATACTTTGTTTTTAACGTAATTTTGGCAGTTCTGTGAAGGCCTCCTTATTAACATTACAGTTTTATATTTCTTAAATGAGTCAGGTTACAGAACCTTTTGTTCTACTCTGCATTGTCCGGGAGCAAATATATTGCCATTATCAACATCATTTCTCCTCATACTTTGATTCTAACCGTATTTTTTGGCAGTGCTGTGAAGGCCTTCTTACTAGCATTACAGTATTATATTTGATAAGTGAGGCAGTGGGGGTAACAGAAACTTTTGTTCTACTCGGCGTAGTCCAGGTGCAATGAAGTTGTTATTATTAACATTACTGTTTTGATATTTAGGGGGTAACAGAATCTTTTGTTTTAATTGAAGTTGTGCAGGAGCATTAAATGTAAATTACAGTATTACATTTAGATCTCTTTGGACTATTTTCATTATCAACATCATTTCTCTTCATATTATTGTAAAAGAAGGTGGGGGACGGAATTACCCAGCATCAAGAATTTCATTCGGCATTATCTAGGAACAATAAATGTAAGATTACAGTCTTACATTTAAAAAAGGGAGAGCATCGGTAAATGAATTATTATTTATTTTTAAACACTTTAAAACAGGAGAGAGGAATAAGCTGGGTGAGAGTGAAAAAGAGTTGGTTGAGAAGAGGGACGAAAAATGTAGGAGAGGAAAAGAGAGAAAGATAAAGAGACGGCTAGATAGAGAGGGGGAGAGGACATATGTTTTACTATAAATATGTTGCACACGCTATTCAATTTCTTTTATTTTGTTTTGTGGCCTAGGCCAACGTCGGGTAGTCCTGATAGTATACATATATATATATATATATATATATATATATATATATATATATATATATATATATATATATATTCCCTTTTTTTTCCTTTTTTTTTCCTTTTTATATAAATGTTTTTTCTCCCTCCCGCCACCTGCTGAACTTCTTCATTATATCATTTATTGGTTTTAAATTTGTTGTTGTTTTTTTTTTAACAAATACCGACGTTTTCCCTTGAAAAGTAGTCGGTTGAAAGGCGCCTCGAGGTTACATCTATTTTACTATGTTTCATTAAATCGTATTTTCTTTTTTTTAGTTCTTAAAACATTCCCCCCCCCCTCGAACAAATCGAATATATTATTTTAATTGACAATATACATTATTAGTTTGACTTCCGTCGAGACTCTCTAAGTAAAACC
>OY744527.1:58448597-58493597 GCA_963556195.1 Sepiola atlantica
GTCCTATGTTCCGTTGAAACCACTGAGACTCGTATCTTTAGTCTTACGATACCAAAATCAAGTTCTCCAATGCTACGAAGAACCGCGTGTATTCTGATTGGTTGATCTCTCAATCGCTCGCCGACCACGCTGTGTTTAAAAGATACGTAGAACTTTGGTGTTGACGCAACTTAGTCGGAAACTTGGTTAAGTGGTCGGTTCTGTCGGCAACCACAAAACAGAAAGTCACACCGTAAACTAAAGCAACTATTTATTGTAACACAGGTGTTACACTATTATAAAGTAAAAGTTATTGGAGGGAAAAAACAAGTTGAAGAATTTGACTGGGACTGTCTTGTTTAGGATACTTTTAAATGTACTTCGTTTTTTTGCACCTTAGAGGAGGTTGAATTGGGAAAAAATCGCTAAGTCTTTTTAATTTCTGTTTTCGATCGGTCGCCGACTTCGGTCCCTCTTTTAGTCTGTGTGTGTGTGTGTGTGTGTCTGTGTCTGTCTGTCTGTCTGTTTGTCTCACTTTTACTTGAAACGAGTTTTGTGATTTGTTAACAAATCACAAAACCGTGTGCCATTTTCTGCTTAATTATGGTTGGTCGAGCAATGAGAGCCCTTGTTTCACCCATAAAGGTGGACCTTGAATATGACTTATTTAATTTGTCAACATTATTCGTTTTGTTATTAATCCCTCGGACCTGAAAATTATCTCCTGACAATTATGTCAAAATCAAAGCACACGATTTGTAATTTCAATCTTTGGAAATTTGTGATTTTAAATATAACAAACGTTAGTTGAGATTTTTCTTTGGCTGTTGGTGCAGCCCGAATCATATGATCTTGTAAACACAATTCGGACCTCTGCGCTGTTTTCATAACACACTTTAGTAATACAAATTCCCGCTGTCTGTCACCTCAATATGAGACATGTGACGTTTTAAATCGTATTTTGAAACATTGAGGTTTCACGATAACTGTCTGCTAATTCTATTCTAGTTACTCAAAATCAAAACATATGCTTTATTGGATTGTCACTCAAACACTAGACTATGACCTTTTGAATAAATTCGTTTGATTAATTAAAAATTTGCGATATTTTTTTAACCAAAAATGTTTTGATACCTTTTCTATTAGTGCTTAATTGACTGCAATAGATCTGACTGGATTTGAACGATTCCATAGATCGCGAAGGTATCCATTAGATCAATCACGCACCCCCTGTTTATCATATTATTTTATTGGTTATATTGAAGCAGTTGGCTTTCTAAATGGCTGCCAAATTTTATCGACTAGTTTTGTCTGACTTGTTTAACTTGTACAATATTCTATATTGCATACGCCATTATTATGATGTTTAACTTGTACAATATTCTATATTGCATACGCCATTATTATGATGTTTAACTTGTACAATATTCTATATTGCATACGCCATTATTATGATGTTTAACTTGTACAATATTCTATATTGCATACGCCATTATTATGATGTTTAACTTGTACAATATTCTATATTGCATACGCCATTATTATGATGTTTAACTTGTACAATATTCTATATTGCATACGCCATTATTATGATGTTTAACTTGTACAATATTCTATATTGCATACGTCATTATTATGATGTTTAACTTGTACAATATGCTATATTGCATACACCATTATTATGATGTTTAACTTGTACAATATTCTATATTGCATACGCCATTATTATGATGTTTAACTTGTACAATATTCTATATTGCATACGCCATTATTATGATGTTTAACTTGTACAATATTCTATATTGCATACGCCATTATTATGATGTTTAACGTGTACAATATTTCAATTTCATTTTTTATAAACACTGTTTGATTTTATTATTAAACATACCCACCTTTAACCCAACCACTAACCTTAAGTCCGGGTGGCAACAAATTAATATTTGCAAAATATAATAAATAAATCAGCAAAAATTATACAACAAATTAATACGGTTGATTTTCTTTCATGACACCGGTTGAACAAGCAGACAATATTAGTCGATAAAATTTGGCGGCCATTTTTGGAGCTAATCGCTTTAATATAGCCAATTAAAATGTTGTTTTTTTTCATGAGTAAAGTTGAATGGGATTATCTTTTCAATCGATTTAGTCCTTAATTATTAATCAGTTGGTTTTAACAATAGAAGAGAATGGGATCAGAAATGTCCGACGAAGATGACACGGCGGCGTTTGACTCGGCTTAGGTTGAAATGCAGTTGAAGTGCGTTTCGTTATGCAATTCCTTACAACCAGTGTAATTTTGTTTAAATAAAGAACTTAGGAAAAATCATCTTTGCTGCTCTCATCCATTGAGACGTTACCTAGCACAACTTGAGGAGGTGTTGTTCATACCAGTTGAGGATACGTCATCGACAATCACTCCGAGAGTGGTCTTGCTTCTGTCGGACTAAAGTATGGCTCGGTTCAGTTCTAGGAGGTCCACACTCCAAGGTTTTACCTTCTCTCTTCGAGGAGAGGTTACTTTATTGCTAATCGCCGACAGAACTGTTCCGGCATTTTTTTTGTAGGCCAGTGTGCACTTCTAAGCAACTGGCTGTTCAAAACACTACCTGACCTTGTGCCTAACACCCTGAAGAGGAGGTAAATAATGCCAATGGGAATATGATTGTAACGTGGATGAAAAATAAACGAGTTCCAGTAAAACACTGTTTCTCGGTTCTCCCCAGACTGGGAACTCACTTGTCCGATCAGTGGCTATTATTGGACGTTCTTGTGACCTCTTATATGGAGGAAGGAAGCTTATTAACTAGGACCGAGACAGCTTCGGTTTTATGTGCGTCAATGGCAACATCGCACATTAAGTTTGACTCCGTGTCACAGCTATCCCTCGTGGGGAGGTAGGTAAATTAGAGATGTAACAAACCATGTAACAAAACAAAACTAGCATCATATTTTGTATCCTTTTTTTCTCCCTGATAATAAAGTAAATTTATTTTGATATACCATTTTTCTTTTTTGTACACGATTGCTTTCATTTTGAACAGCTGGCCATGTTATATTTTCACTTACAGATGCGTGTATACACCATTATACCCCCGTGTCGTCATCGTCAAACCCAGGTCCTTACTTATCTGCGAATACAAAACCAGTCTGACGCCGATGTTGAGTAATAAAAAGGATGCGTTTAAAAGAGAACACTCACAGAAAACGTCAGAGCGACGAGTTACACGTGCAAGAGAGAAAGACAGACAGATATATACTCGGTGTCTCTTGATGTCTCGCTACACGCAGCCACACTGAGCGCCCTCACCCTATTGGGGACAGCGCTCCAGACACGTTTTTTTTTATCGCTAGACCAAGAGACAGAAAATACCAGCCCGGAAATCACGTGGTTTCGCGACTCTCGTTTAGAGGTCATCATTCACCCTTAGGTGTCACTCAGACTTTTCCATTGAAACACGGCCCTCGTTATGAAACAGTGGTTATAGTTTGATTACCTTCGTCTGTGTTTAACCATATCATCCCTTTTAGAACTATCTAATCCCCAAAACACAGTATTTATTGTCAACAATTATGTGTATAAGATGAGCACAAGTAACTCTTTTACCCATAGTGGGGGGAGTCATATCAACTTCGACGGTATTGACTACGATATATGCGATAAGATTTGAACTCAACACCACCAGTTCTATCGTTAGTTTATCTGAAGCAAAGTTAGGCCTAAGGTCAGTTTATTGTGGGCACATCCATCCCTCCCCAAAAGGGGTTTACCCTGGATGGGTGTAAAATTATCCATGACAGGCCATGTTGGCATTTCCTGGTTAGGGCGCCCAATACGATTGTACATAAACTCCCTCCTAAAGGAAAAGGTAATTCCTCAGAATAGTATATTTTACCACCTGTGACCAACTAGAATAGATACTACACTTTGATCATAGCTCGAAGGCCAGATAAAATTTATTCCTTTTCCTAAAAAAGACCGGATGTGACGCAAGGTTGTTTTTTTGTTTTGTTAATGTGAGTGTTTCAGGCCCCTCGGCGAGGGCACGCTGGAAGATTATAAAAAAGTCTGTATCGGACACGTCGGCATTCCCCAGTATGTGCACCTTAAGCATCGGCAATAATTTCCTTTCCCGACAGGAAGAGGTACTGCTTAGGAGGGTGGCTTAAGACCGAGCACATCTATATTTGTTTTTATCCTCGAGGCTAAATTTTAACCCGAAGGCTACGTAGTGTAAACAATTTCCATAGTCCACCTGAGTATCCATTATGCGAATCCAGCACCTTCTGGGAGTTTGGCAAATACTGAGACGACATGGAGTTTTAAAATAGAGAAAAAAAAATTATGCGAATAAGGAGGGATGTAAAAGAAATGAAAACAGAAACAGAAACAGAAAAGGAGAGAGGGATAGGATGATGATAGTGACGAAAGAAGGGGTGAGGTTGGGTTATTAGATAGAAAAGTGTCGCTTTTGAAAAAAAAATGGGGTAAAGATAGAATAAAGAAGCAAAATGGAGACACGGCTATAGAAAAGGTGCAGTTGCAAAAATCATATAGAAAGATACAGTAGTTTGAGAGGTTTGTGAGCCAGTAGACAAGACAGAAAGAAAGCGGTGTGTGTGTGTGTGTGTGTGTGTGTGTGAGAGAGAGAGAGAGAGAGAGAGAGAGAGAGAGAACGGGTTATCGAGAAGTTAGGAAATGCGAAAACGAAAGAAAGAGGAGATTGAACAGAAAAAGAGATTCGACAAAGTTGAGACGTAAAGAAATTTTACGTTAAAAAAGAGGAGAAAGCTGTAAAAAGAGAAGAGAATAGATGGAGCGAGACAGACAGAGAGAGAAAGAGAGAGAGAGAGAGGGGGAGAGAGAAAGAGAGAGAGAGGGAGAGAGAAAGAGAGAGAGAGAGAGGGGTGGAGGCTGTAAAAGGAGAATAAGTATAAGGAGCGATCACCAAGAAAGGTGAAAGAAATCATTCTGTTGATCAATAAACCGTTTTTCCCGCCAAGAAAGCAAAAGACGGAATTGTAGACAGAATTCGTTTCCGCTTACATGTCACACATGCGCAATAAATTCACATTAACCTTTTCTGCTTTTTAACCAATCATTCTTATTTCTTCTTATTGTTTTCACAATGACAGACAGATTTTCTTCTTTTCTTTTTCATTTACTTCATTGCGCAATATATATTTCTTTCTTTTTTAATCGTTATTTCCTTTTTTGTTTCTCGATAATTGTGATTACGTGACCTCCCTTCTTAGCGATTCATTGTTTATTTTCTTTCCTTTTCCATTAAATCATATAACAGCTTTCGCCAAGCAATTATCTTTCTTTTTTTCCTTATTAATTACACTCTATTTTTTCTCGGTCTTTGACATCAATCGCCGAGGAAGCGGCGGCGGCGGTACAGTGGTTGCCGACACGGACTGTAGGCTAGGTCTGACTTGTTCGAGTTCTTTCGGGGTTCCTGCACCTTTTACACTGGGGAATGTCGGCAACCTTCACGTGATCCTTCCGGTTAATTAAAAAAAAAAGAATCGTAGAATCAAATACCAAAAAAAAGAGTCTCTAACAGGTCACGCACTGTCTACAAAGCTCGAGTCCCTGTCACATCGCCGTAATGTGGCATTCTTATGCTTGTGTTACAAGTACTTCCACAGAATGTGACCCCCTCAACGTAGATAGTTCCGAACAATCCGACTAGTAGCAAGATCCCACCTCTTCATTATAGAAGTCCCCAGATACCGGAACACTTTCTATTCTAATAGTTTCTTTCCTCGGACCGCTTACCTTTAGAATTCCCACCCTGCTCTTTGTTTCGCTGATTGTACCAACATGCACAAATTTAATTGTAATGAGAACAAATATCTTGCTATACAACTCCCTACTTAGGATGCCCCCTATAAACCTGGTCTTTAATTACAGTAGCTCCTTACACCTGTTAGATAATGGCCCGATGGAATTGGACGCATCTGTTGGAGGCGGGTTTGACTTGCGCGAATTGTAGCGGAGTCACCGCGTGCACTGTTGTGCGACGGTTTCTCACGGTTCGGGTGACAGTGACGAGACCCGGAGGGTCAAAGTTTAGGTCACACCTGGTGTTGATCACGAGATTTCGTGACGTCAGTTTTCCCTCATGGGAAAACGAGATTGAGATTAGACAGTTCTCGACTGGAAGCCGACGAGAGAACATGCTTAGTCATGTAGCTAAGGGATTTCGGATCCCCCAAAGTTAGGGCCAAACGATATCCCCCTCTCCCTCCCTCGCAAATGATTAGGTGATGAACTTAGGAAATTAACTAGCGTAGCCTCTCTCTCTGCGACAACGAACTCTCAGTGTCGACAGGAATACCAATAAATTTCTCTAAATTAAAAAGAAAAAGAAGCTTTGTTATATTGTATTGTGTGCGGGGAGATATGATTTCAGCTCACGAAGAAACCGCCGGGATCGTGAAAAGAAACAAAGATTATGGCGACGGCAGCGGGCTAACGATAGCAGTCGCGACAAAGTAGACAACAGAGTATTGCGTCTACTGCTGTGTCGGGCGACAACAACGAGACCAGGTTAGTACGAATAGTTGCATACGGCGGCGAGGCAATGGAGAAAGAGAGAGACAAGGTTAGTACGAATAGTATTCATGCGATTTGGGAAACGCAGAGAGAAACGGCATATCGCCCCTATTAGCAGCGATACCGTTCGTTCTGGATCAACAGACGAAGAGTTCTACGACGACAGGAGATTCTGACACAACGTATTAAGAACTTGTAAATGTAACACACCGAAGTGGCGATATGCTTTGTTTGAGTGGACAAAAGTTAAAAAAAGTCGAAATATCGTAACTTGTTGATTTAATAAGATTTGCTTTTCATCGTAATTTAATAACAAAGTGCTTTTTTATGGAAATCGCTCCAGACAAGGCATGAAGCCATTTGATGAGAAGAGCTAAAAAGAACGAAAGATGATTAGCACAAAGACAGGAAATACCTATTGAAAAGACCAAGGCTATAGATATAGGGAACACAGACAGCAGGAAGAGAGTTTCAGAAGCCTGCAGTTCTTGGAAAGAAGCTACTGGAATAGGAAACTGTATTATAACGAGGTATCAGAAAAGCAAATTGATGAAGTCCACTCGACCAACGAGTCAAACAAGTTGGAACAAAAGAAGCAGAGAATAAATCAAACTATTAACCATTAGAAATTTTAATTAAAAAAACTAATACGTTCAGTAATAAAAAGGATGAGATCCTTATGTATAGTTTAAGACAATGTATTCGACAAAAAATAAATTAATAAAAAATAAATCTATATAATAAAGTAAAGACGAATTTCCCCTTCTTCATCAGACATTAATTGTAAACACAAGAGATATATACAATTCCACTATGGTCACGCTTCATGCAAAGTATTGTGGCGTGTTTTCGGAAAAATATGCTTCCGTTTCGTTCGCTTTTAGTAATTTCTACATTTTGTTCCGGTTTGCTTGCCGCCTCTAAAATAGTCATACATACATGGAGTCGGAGTAATTTTCACTTAGATCTACTTCCACTGCCACCACTTTACGTCGATGAGTATTCTTTATAGGATATTTTAGCCGTCATGATTTCGTTTGTCCAGTTCTTACTATTGTCTTTTACTTATACTTTTACTAACTAAATACGCTCCCGCCAACCTAAATTTTCTGCTTTTAGGGCGTTTTGATTGGCTAATTCCGGAGACTTTTTTTTACATTCTAGTTTAACTGAATAGCTGATTACAAGAATGATATGATCATCCATGACCGGTCACTTTCATTATTATCACTTTTTAATGTTTTATTTTAATTTTATTTTTTATTTTTTTTTTTACCTCTGATGCATTTTCTAACTGCATTTCAAATTTTATTTCTCATATGCTTTATTTGACAACAATACCTTTCTTCTCCGGGTTCCGCCAGGTAATTCACCTATTTACGTTTTCTTTTACAAGTCGTCATTTTTTCGTTAAAGATTCCTATTCTCGAATAAAAGAATGTGATTTTTCGAACAGTAGAAAAGCAAACATTACTATTCAAACATGTCTGCTAATACTAATGTAGAATTCGCCCAACACTTACTCACATGTTCTTTCTTTATACTTTACTAGCTTGACCCGGCGCCCGACGTTGCCCAGGAGAAAAAAATAAAAGAATGAATTAAAATTTGTCAACATCCGAGAGAACGCAAATAGGTCACATCGGAAAATATTAACCCACGAAAAGGATTACTTCTGAGTTGAACAAAAATAGAAATTGCCACATTGTAGAATGATATCTCCTTCACTGATCGATTATGGAAAAGGTTACTTGTTTCGGACCGGGCTGTTAGCTATTATCTCGCCCGACATTGAAAGCTAATCCTTGTAGAATGCGTAAATGTTTATTTATGTTGGTGGATCTTCAACACAGTAAGAACTTATGTTGTGTCTAACTCTGCTCTGAGTAGTCAAATGTGACTGAAAGTGGACCATGTGTAACGAATGTATATTTAAGTTAAGGCACGTAAGATAAATATATATTTTTAATAAAAAAATGAAATCAATTTTGATCTGAATTGCGCAAATTAAGGTGTTGATTAATTACTATTTTAGTCACGTAAATCCCAATTTCGTATGGAGCTAGAAATACAAAACAAATCTGAGGTGTCAGTCAGTAAAGAGTGTCTGAAACAAGTATCAGTGTAAAAAGACGAAACTATGATTGTTTGGTATGAACCACGTGTATAATATCTATTATTAAAATGCCGAGAGAACGCAAATAGGTCGTATGTGAGCAAAAAGAAATGTACGTATCTTTGTAATGTCCCATATATCCAATCATTTTATAAACAACATTACCCCAACAAAATTAGTTCGAGGAAAGAAGCTATTAAGATTGAAAAGATTGCCGGCATCTCTGGGGAACTCTACAGTGAAGGGGGGGGGATTTTGCTGCTAGTTAGGTTTGTAAGGGGTATTTACGTTCAGGGTGTACAAGTGCAGTAAGTTGGTCGGAACACATTACGTGGAAGTACTTGTAAAATAATCACAGGGGTGCAATATTCGGCGATGGGACAGGGGCTAGAGTTGGTAGACAGTGCGGGAACTTGCTTGTTCTAACAAGTTGTCAATAAAAATTGATATATTTTTGTATGGATGGACTTTGCCATTCTTTCTTTTGATATTGCCTCATTTGTTACAGATCAACATCAACATATATAACAAAAATAAAACGAGGCATATTTCCTTTAAATGAACAAATACAAATGGGTAGTATATGCATGTGTAAACCCCACACATGGCTCTGCACCGTATGGATCGTGGTCAACCGCACACACAGGTGCCAATGTGTGAACCCCACCCGCGTGCAGTCTTGCCAGATCGTGAACACATTTCAGCCGATCGTCGTAGTGGCAATAAAAAAAATATCGATCGAAATTCCTCTAGACCGGGATGGCGATGATGATGATGATGACGTCGCGTCGCCGATCTTGTCGTCTCGTCCAGCTACAAATACACTCCCACGTTGAAACTGTTTATATCAGCGAGCGATCACTGGGCGAACAGCAATCGGTTGGCTCTGTGAGGGCAAAAGATTATTCAAAGCAGAAGAAAAGGAAAAGAACAATGTTCAACAACTCGGTCGGGGTTTTTGTATTGAAGAGTAATTATTAATAACATAAAAGAATTGATTTTGCATTAGATTAATGTCTACCGTACTCGTAAAAGTTGTTTGCTCTTAGTTATCGCGTTGGCTCTGTGTGTGTGTGTAAATTCGTTCACAAGTGGTTGTTTAGTCACAAATCAATTGGCTAAGAAAACGATGGCGAGTTCGTTCGGTTTTCTTCTCTTCGTCACGCACCATCATCGTCGCGCGGGATCGAGCGCGTCCGACTCTAACGACAATTCAACTCCGTCTCTGACTGACTGTCTCCTCGTTCTCTATGGGTTCTCTATTTCTCTTATTGAAGGGGTCTATCGTCGTACACCCCTCTCTCTGCCATATTTCTGTCTGCGTCTCTTTCTCTCTCAAGGGAAGGGGGCGGGCGCCTCACTCCCCTGCCCATAAAATAAATGGAATTTTCTTTCTGCCCGCGTTATCGCTAAAACAATTGCCTTTTCATTCCGCCACCTCGTCTGGTGACGACCTCTCACCGAGTTCGTAATTAACGATGACAGGCCCAATTGCTTATCGGCTAAATCAACGCATACCTCCAGAATCGCAAATCCAAAGCGTATCCTTACTCAAAACAATATCTCTTTGTTGATATTTATTAGAATTAACGCTAAGATCATGGATTTTCTTAATCTTTAAGTTTCCATCTGGCAACCGTCTCTTTTTGTGGTGGCGGTCGGTGTTGACTACCAAACACGACTCCGCCAGACAACCCGGCGCCTTTTTCTGTTGTTTGAATAAGCTCGTATCCACTTCAAATATAAACTAGTTTTATATCTCCACTTCGTCTCTACACAGGGCCTAGCATCACCACCAAGATGCATACTAGTGCGTAACCAGGGTACCCGATCCCCATGGGACCCCGAATACTTTGTCACACATGTGGTTAGTTTAATGCACACGTGTGTGCATGCGTGTATATAAATATATGCGTGTATATAAAAGTATGCGTGTATATAAGGTATTGAGTTTGACTGTAATATGCTGAACATACTTTAAGTCTTCCAATAGCAAAAGTGTGAAGAAAAAATTGTTCATTAGTATGAAAGTGTTTTTTAAATAGCTGCTGCTGCTGGAATCCGTTAGATTTTTACACGCCGAACAGTGAATAAAGATCTAGTAAGAAGGAACATTTTAAGCGGGAAGTTCCTAAAATATCTCGACGTAAAGTTGTCAAGCAGATAGTTAGACCTACTTGTGTGCCAAGTTTGGTCGGGTTTTTATACAGCTCCCTCAGGACCTTCTGGAAATTATAAGAGCTACGAACGCTACTCCGCGATTGGTAAAAATATGCGTAGGCGTTTGACTTGGCATGCGCACTTCATTATACAACTTGTGTTCGCCAAGTAAAGATCCCCACAAGCAGTAATAGTAGTAGTAGTAATAGTAGTAGTAGTAATAGTAGTAGTAGCAGCAACAACAGCAACAGTAGTATTATTTAAACAAATTATATTCACTCCAAACAAGGAACATTGCCACTGGGACATGAAGAGCTAATGTGAATTAGGGGCCTAATTAATCAGGGCATTCTAAGTGGGAAGTTGTGCAGCGAGATTCTTGTTCACATTACATTTACATTTTTGCATGTTGGTACAGTCGGGGAAACAGGTAGCAGGAAGAGAATTTCAAATGCAGTTCGAGGAAAAAAGCTATTAGAGGAGAAAGCTTTCCAGCATCTGGAGACCTCTACAGTGAAAGGGGTGGGATTTTGCTATAAACTATTGCTAATTAAAAAAACTGTCGATTTTACAAACTAGGAATGAATTAACTGTTTAGTAGCAAAATGTAAGCCCTCCCTCAATAAATCTGTTCGTTAAATAAAGATTCCTAAACCTTTTACCTCTACTTCAATGTGATACTTCTTTTATTCTTTTAAAATTGTAGATAGTGTGACCTTTTTTTTCAAACAGTTTTGTTTTTCTTTCTTCCTCTTCTTTTTTTCCAACTATTCTTTCTTTTTTTGCTTCTCATAATTTAGACTGTGATCTTTTTACAAAGCATTTTTTACCTCCGTTAACGAGGTTATGTTCGTTTGTTTGTTTGTACAGTCTAGCATCCATATCGCTTGACCAATCGTCCACAAATTTGGTCAAAATATCGGACATGGTCTAACTTAGAACTTATTTAATGTTGGTATATCGATGTTTACGGTCAAGTTCGCAGAAAGGTCAAAGTCAAACTTTGCGATAACTTCGGTTCTGTTCATTGTAGAGACTCGATATATGGTTCATATTGTAGTCAATGAAGTTTCGCATTTTATATGACTTTGACCATGACATTTGACTGTGACCAATAAAAGTTTGACGTGATTTTAACTTCGGATTTTTCAAAATTTGATGCGTAGATTAGGTGCTACTTTGTGTGAGAATTTCTCCTCAAATAGAAGATGGCTAAAATCACAGTCGTAACGCCGACAACCACACTTACCTTGATTCCGGGAGAACTTCAAAAGGGGAATGGTCTGTCTTGTGTTGCAGAAACGATACGAACTGCGTAATCAGCCTTTTAGTTGATCATCAATTAGGGATAAATTATTGACACGAGGTTACTTAAATTGCTCGGTCGTTAAGTCCTTTTAAAAGTTGGCGCGTGGTTAATTCCTCGCAAAACACAACACTAGAAACTTGTAAATACAAGGGGTCGGTACACACGAGGTTCACTGTTCATCGCAAAAAACTCGGCAAGTGCGATTACTAGCACCGTGATTTCTAACAAGGAAGGGTCAGCAAGTGCGAATTGCCGGTACTGTGATTTCTAACATTTGATGACAGTAACCGCCATGCAAAATTTCAACTTGATCAGATGAATTGTTTTTTAGTTATCAACGTTTCCATGGAATAACTTCGGGAATACTTCATACTGTCGAAATTTTGCTGTCGTTCAAAAAATCCGACTTTTGGATAACACGGTGGTAGAAATAGAATAAAAGAAAAAATTTGCTAGGTCAAAAATAAGTAAAAGGGAGATCCGGCAGTGATTCAATCCAGTTTTATTGGCATTAAAAAGAAGCTAGCTGCTTTTATTTTCCAAAGCACGGTCAAAAAAGTTAACCGAAGTAACAACAACAACAACAACAACAATAATAATAATAATAATAATAATAATAATAATAATAATAATAATAATAACAACAACAACAACAACAATAAAGGAATAAAAGGACTCACAAAAAGGTGACTTAGCAAAAATATCGTTAGATAACTAAAAAAGGATTACTATTTTAACAAAGGTTCAATATTGTGCTCCAACTAAGAATAACCACATCGGTTTTTTTCTCAGAAAAAAAAACAAACAAAGCGGTTCAAATAGAAGAAACAATTAAAAAAATAAAAGATAGTTACATACAAAGTTTATGGCCGACGAAGTTTCTTTCCAGGGACCTCCGAACCAAAGTCTTTTCTTCAAATTGTCCCGTTTTTCCCTCTCAAAACTTATCTTGGCCTATTAAACACTTTCCTTTTACATAAAAAGGGGGTTCCTCTTTGAGAGTATCTCTGTTGGAAACTTGTTCAGTTTTACCTCTTCTGGTTGCACCAACTTAAATATTTTTAGGGTCTTCTTCCCCTAATATCCTATTTTCTTGAAAATATCTGTTTGACTTTTAGATAAAGTCGCTCCGAAAACGGCGGTATACGACTAAAAAGCCCCGTTTAAAGCGTAGTTTTTTTTTTTTTAAATCTTAAAGTAGAATTTTCGGTGCTTATGCAGATGAGCGGACCATTAAACATTTTTAACAAATTATTTTTTTATAAAAACAATATTATATACTTATTCAGTGTTATCTTCTTACTCACTGTACAAAAAAGTAGAAAAAATTATCCACTAGAACTTTAATTAAAAATATTTTTCCATAATTTGTTAAAAATTTTTAATGGTCCGCTAATCAGCATAAGCACCGAATTTTCCCCTTTTAGAGATTGTGTTCTCTTTACTTAAAAGGGGCATTCAAAATTACTATTTATCTACCTCCCACAAGGTAAAATGTGACACAAGGTCGGGAAAGTGGGATTAGATAAGCCAGAGCTCGAGGTGAGTATTCTGACCATTTAAAAATTGCCTGGGCAGCCCCGTCGGCATTCCCGGTAGGGCGCCTCAGGCAGTAAGCAATAAACTTACTCCTCCCCAAAGAGGAGAGGCGAAGCCTGGAAGGGTGCACCTCCTAGAACTGCACAGGACCAGACAACCCCCAATAGACCGGCGTAAATCCAGACCCGAAGGCCAGGACAATACCAGTTCATTAGGTGGGTTTAAAAACCCGTTGATTTCTCAACGGAGTACAAAACACACGTCCTCACTCTAAGGACCTGCTTCTGGAACTGAGTTTAAAATTGGCGCCAGCAAGCAACAGAGTTTGGCTGAAAAGGGTGAGGGGTACAACTTGGGTTACACCGGAGGTCCATAGGTACATCATCGCCAAGGCCGACTGCTAAAAAAAGGAAAACCCCACCCATCCCAGCATAGAGAAATGAAAAGGGACAGAGACGATCAAGGTGATAGGGTTAAAATACAGGCAGGCCGACCCATGAGTCAGAAATGTCGACCCCACCACCACCACCATCAGCACTGCTTTTTGGGGAAGGATATAAAATGCGAAAATACTATATGGCAAAGTAAGTCCCAAATAAGACTTTGGTTCACCCTTACGTTGTCAGGAAGAGAGTATGCAGTCTCACGACTGATTTATCATATTTCTTCTTTCTACTTTCTTTATAGAATTTAGATTGAGTGACCCTTTATAAAACGTGTCTTTCTTTATTTTTATAATTTAAATTGTGTGCCATTTTTCATGCTATTCTTTATTTTTCTAATTTAAATTGTGTGCCATTTTTCATGCTATTCTTTATTTCTATAATTTAAATTGTGTGCCATTTATCATGCTATTCTTTATTTTTATAATATAAATTGTGTGCCATTTTTCATGCTATTCTTTATTTCTATAATTTAAATTGTGTGCCATTTTTCATGCTATTCTTTATTTTTATAATATAAATTGTGTGCCATTTTTCATGCTATTCTTTATTTTTATAATTTAAATTGTGTGCCATTTTTCATGCTATTCTTTATTTCTATAATTTAAATTGTGTGCCATTTTTCATGCTATTCTTTATTTCTATAATTTAAATTGTGTGCCATTTTTCATGCTATTCTTTCTTTATGTTTCCATATTTAAAATTGTGTAACTTTATTTTATACGATTCTTTCCTTCTTTGTATAATTTGGATTGTGTCACTTGTTTTCAAACTTGCCTTTCTTTCGTTTCATTTTTCACTCCATTAATCATTTTAAATCATCTCATAATATTCTTCACATTTCAACTGACAATTATTCCATCTCATTAGCCATTATCCTCGTGTGGCTTTTGGCCTTGATAAGTGGTGAATCATTAGTAAAAAAAAGAAATATTGTGTAACCCTTTTCAAGTGATTGTTTCCACTTTCTTTATAAAATGTAGGCATAATCACGTTGACACGCGGGTTCCCGTTAGATCGCCGAAGTTAAGCGACGTCGAGCCTAGCCAGTACTAAATGGGTGACTATTTGGGAATACCAGGTGCTGTATGTGCTCTCTGCTTATCTCGGCATTGTTTCTAGTTGTTCTGGACTTCTCCTTGACACTGGAATCAAGCAGTGTCGATTCAAGGGAGGTGTGGTTGGGATTGCACAACCCTTGCTTCACAATTACAGAGGGTATCCATTGTCTCTCGAGACTGGGCGGAGGCCATGAATAATATAAAATTTAAATTGCTTGGCCTTTTCAATCAATTATTCCTTTCTACTATATTTATATAAATTGTGTGACCATTCTTATAGCGATTCTTTCAGTCTGTTTTTATTTATTTCCATAATGTAGATCGCGTTGCGTTTCTTTCTTTGTTTCCACACACACACACACACACACAAACGCACACGCACACGCACACACCATCCTTCGACCTTCCACCAAGCTTTGTCCACTTAACACTTTATCCCATTCAACCACTGCTTGCTTTATGAGTCCTGACGCCAGGATGAACAATTACGTTAGCACCACCCACATCATCGCCAAGCCACCCCGGTTATCGGCCTCCTCTTCCTCCCCCCTCTCTTACTCATCCCCAACCACACCCTCTTCTCGCTTTCCTTTAAAAAGACTCCCACGCCGGGCACATGTGCGCTCTGACCCACGCTTTCAGTAACAATGCCAATATAACCGCCCCCCCCCCCTCAGACACGCGCTCATAAAATCGCATAAATGTTTCTCGTGATCGTTTACGACTGACATCATGCCGTTAAGTCGCACAAACGCAGGACTTGTAGATATTCTAGACTACTTTTTATTACAAATTCTAAACTAGGAAAATCCGTTTTTCTTCTTGCTTATTTTCTCGTATTGTCATCTGGCTAATTACAGACAGGTAGTTTTAATATATATCACTCGTTCGTCTGGCCAGGGCGAAGAACTGAAGAGCTAGACATGTGAGTGCTTCAGATTTTATTTTAAAATTATCCATTACAGTGTCTGTTTGCTGTATTGGAGTTCCATCTGATGAAACCCCGGTACGCCAAACTGACATGTAATATATAGTTTTAAAATAAAATACATTATATTAGCTATTGTAACACCTACAATCAAGCACTTGATTGTTTGTTTTCAGCTAATTTATGATATATATATATATATATATATATATATATATATATATATATATATATATATATATATATATATATATATATATATATATATATATATATGAGAAATGAAAAAGGAGAAACTTAAAATATGTTTTTTTATGTATTCATCAACGTTTCGTCTTTATTTGTTAGACATCCTCAGGATGATAATTTTAAGAAAAATGTCATACAAGTACATGAAAATATTGGGTTGACATGGTGGGTTGATGAGAAGAAGTAGTACCGACTACTGGGAGCACAGGACCGAGGTCCGGGTTGAAGGAAGTCGGTGGCATGGAATGAAAATAATGTGAATGGCTGTGAGTGAAAAAGTGGAGGGGTGGGGGTGAATGAAATTAATGTGGATGTCTGTGAGTGAAAAAGTGGAGGGGTGTTTTTGGTGTGTAGGTTTTTAGAAAAGATTTGAAAAAAATGAAGGTGATTGGAAGTGGGAGAGTAAGAGTGTGAAAGAAGTAGTCGAAAGGGTGAAATGGGTGAGGGGGAGACGAGAGATTTTGTTGTGGTTAGGGGTGAAATTTGGAGAGTATGATTGTTTGGCCAGCTGGTTATGTCAGGAATGTGTGGATATAAGTAAGTTAGAACGAAAATGTTGAAATGGGCCGAGAATGTGACAGTACGTCGGATTACCTTCATCCTTCCTTTCTCATATATATATATATATATATATATATATATATATATATATATATATATATATATAATAAGGAGAGGTAGTTTGCTTGAAGCAGTGTGTGTAATACGTATATAGAGGAGTATTAGAAGGCTACCACAATGCAAGAAATGGAAATATGTCGGCGTTGAGAAGTAAGACAAAAACAAGTGATTTTGTTTTTATATATTTTTTCAAAAAGTTTTTATAATTGTTTTTTCTATATAGCAAATCTTACTTGATTATGCAAGACTTCAACAATGTGATGTAATGTGTATGATCATGTTCCATAATATATTTCGAGGAAGACCTCTTTGTCACACACATTACATCATATATATACATATATATATATATATATATATATATATATATATATATATATATATATATATATATATATATATATATATAATAAATTAGTTTAAAAAACAAACAAGCAGGTGCTCGATCGTAGGTTCAACAATAGCTATTATTATATTACCATATTACACTGAAGGATAGTGATGGAAAATTTTGTTCTCTAAAAAAACCTTTTTTATAAGAGACATTCGGTATTACTACACGTCAACAAATAGAATATTAATAAAAGATATATTAAAATATATATTTTTAACATTAATTGTTGATACACATCCATCACAAATAGAGCTTTCTTTAACTGCTGATATTGTTAATATAAATAGATGGATTTTCTTTTTGCGTATGTGCCGATGGCGCTGTGAGCAAAAATTCGGATTGTCGAAAAAAAAAAAGACCGAATTCAATTTCAGCCTGAAGCACTAACAGTTCTAGCCACACTAAAAAGTTATTATACAGCAAAACAGTCTATCTTTTTATGACTATATATATATATATATATATATATATATATATATATATATATATATATATATAAACGTGCAAATAAGCATACAAATAATTATATATATATATATATAATTTTATATATATAAGTACATTTGTATACTTCAACTAAGCTCATATATTAACACTGATGAAGTAAATACTTATATATATATATAAATTTATATATATGTATATATATATACAATATGTATATATATATATATATAATATTACAATAAATATTATTAAATTCTTATCCACAGACACATGTGTTTCGTCCTTTTTATCGAGAATCATCAGCGTGGAGTTTTATTGCTCTGCCGGTCACACAATTTGAAACCCTCAGACCCAAGTCAATATTTTAACTTTTGTCTGAACGCTTAGGACGATTCGACCACCAAACCAAGGGAGAGAATTAACATCTATTTATGTCTAAGTAAGGGGATACACATAGTAGGCTGTCAGCAACAGTGTTCAACAACTCGTTGGCCGAAACTTAACAGACACACATGATATTATATATATATCAGTTTGTATATGAAAAGAAATCAAATAAAGTGCTCGATCATATAAGAGAGCTAATATTCATATAACATTATTTTATAATATAATTATATATATATAAAATAGTAATATATATATATATATATATATATATATATATATATATATATATATATATATATATATATATATATATATATATATATATATATATAATCCTAATCCTAATGAAGCTATTCATTAATTTTTTTCTTTCAAAGTTTTGATTGCGTTAATTTAAAAAAAAATAGTTTTAATTAATTCATATATTATTTTTATCTTCCAAAATTTAGATATTGTAACTTTTTCTAAGCGGCTTTACAATAATTAATAAATTCACTTTTGTTTTTTGTTTTTTTCCAAATTCATCAGATTGTTTTTAAATAATGATTTTTATACATTCATACTTTTCAAACGACTTTTCATTCATTTGTATTCTTTTGGCAATTTAGAATGTGTAACATTTGTTCATTCATTCTTTTCTTTCAGAATTTAGCGTGTGCTGCATTTCCCCTTTTGATTCATTCATTTTTCTTTCTTACAAAATTTATATTGTGTGACATTTTTTCAAACGGTTATAAACATTTCTATTTTTTTCTTCCAAAATTTTGATTGTATGATTTTTGCACAACAGTTTTTTATCAATTCATTCATTTTAAATTTTCTTTTCAATTTAGATTGTGTGACATTTTTTTAACGGTTATAAACATTTCTATTTTTTTCTTCCAAAATTTTAATTGTATGATTTTTGTAAAATAGCTTTTTATTAATTCATTCATTTTTCTTTCTTTCAAAATTTAGATTGTGTGACTTATTTTCAAACGGTTATAAACATTTCTATTTTTTTCTTCCAAAATTTTGATTGTATGATTTTTGTAAAACAGTTTTTTATTAATTCATTCATTTTAAATTTACTTTTCAATTTAAATTGTGTGACATTTTTTCAAACGGTTATAAACATTTCTATTTTTTTCTTCCAAAATTTTAATTGTATGATTTTTGTAAAATAGCTTTTTATTAATTCATTCATTTTTCTTTCTTACAAAATTTAGATTGTGTGACTTATTTTCAAACGGTTATAAACATTTCTATTTTTTTCTTCCAAAATTTTGATTGTATGATTTTTGTAAAACAGTTTTTTATTAATTCATTCATTTTAAATTTACTTTTCAATTTAAATTGTGTGACATTTTTTCAAACGGTTATAAACATTTCTATTTAATTCATTTATGTATATTTCTATCTTTCTCTCAAAATTTAAATTGTGTTACTTTTTCCAAAAGGCTTTTCATTCATTTATACATATTTCCATGTTTCTTTCAAAATTTAGATTTTCATTCATTCAATTGCATTTATTTCTAGCAAAATTGAGATTCTGTTTTCTTTTTGAAACGGCTTTTTTATTCATTCATTTTTCATTCTCAATTTAGATTCTGTGAATTTTCTTGAACGGCTTTTTCATTCATTCATTTTTCATTCTCAATTTAGATTCTGTGATTTTTCTTGAACGGCTTTTTCATTCATTTATCAATTTTTCTTTCTTTCTTTGAAAAAAATAAATCGTGTATCCATTTTTTAAACGTATTTTCATCCATTCAATTTTTGTTTTTGTTTTTACAAACTTTAGATTGTGTAACCGTTTCAATCATTCACATATTTTTGTCCCAGAATTGAGATTATGAGACATTCTTGAACGGCTTTTCAGTCATTCGAACATTTTTCTTTCTTTGTATAATTTGTATCATTCGGACTACTGTTCTCATCCTTGGTGTTATTCTCACTACGTTTCGGCCGATGTAACCCCCCCCCCTCTTCAGTCGCGTTCTTGTCGAACTCGGTAATATTTATGTCGAACTTGGGAATCTGTACGGAATTTATTTAATGACCTTTAATGAAAAATATTCAGATACGCCTCACTCAGAACAACAGCCGATCAAGAGAACAGCAATTCTTCTTTCTTTTGTCAGAAACATCACTAATGGAATGTGAGAACTAAAGGTAAAAATAGATTAAAAGCTTTAACCGGGTATTATATAAAAAAAACACCAGCAATATAACACGTTTAAGATGGAAAATATTTATATTTATTTTTTACAATGACATACTCAAATAATTGTATCGTGAATCTATTATATCAGCACAATAACAATAACAATAACAATAACAACAACGACGACGACGACGACGACGACGATGATGATGATGATGATGATGATGATGATGATGATGATGATGATGATGATGATGATTAAAAAAAAAAGTGGTGCCGGCAAAATATTTGTAGAGGGTCGAGGAGAATGACAATACCGAGGAGGGACAGCACAAACCAGACCTTCACTGGAAAAGTGCGGAGAATGCTGGGACCTTGGGGAGGCTTATTGTCACCCAAATCCCAGATAAGACCAATGGTTCTTACCAGCGCGAAATCAATGGTAAGAGGCTGTTGCTATACTGCAAGGTTATTTGCGGTGGTTATCGAAAAGAGGTGAAGAATACTGGAAATATGGGGAGACTTGTTGTCACTCAGACTCCAGGAAATACCACTGGTTGTTGTCGGTGAGCAATCACTGATAACCTGTGTGAGAACTCCTTTTAAAATGAAACAATACATGTACATGTCAGTGTGGCATAATGGGTCATGTGAGTCATTGTTTCTGTGGCCTTAGACCAATTCTGAGACGAGAAGAAATCGCACGATTTCAAAAATGTTCAAAAATCGCTTTACACTAATTAAAAGACCGATCTGTTATGATTCTAGGTTCCTCGAAAGTACGAATAACAGCTTGTCAGTCATTTCCTGATCTGAAAGTTACGAAGTGCAGATGGGTTAAAAGGGCCAGAAATTATAACACGTCAACGTCACTCTGCCTTCCAGATGTTTCGGCTCCCGGTCGATGAGAGGAGAGGATGTTGTTAATGGACAGATATGGTGTAATGTTCGTTCTGTCTCTCTTTCTGTTTGTTGTTCTTTTCTTTTCACTTTTTTGGTGACAAAATTAAAAATAGTTTTCTGCGCGGCCTTCGCTGAAAGCAAACGTGTTTTACCAGCGGCTGTTACCCGTACGGGCAATGCGCTGGCACAAGCGATACCAAACAAATTGATTTGTGAAATGGAATGAAGACATGACATATATTTTTCGAATACGAGAATGCCATGTATATTTATTATAAAACATTGCATCTTCAACCGATGAATTCAACGTCACTCTGCCTTGGTCCCTACATTTTCTCAAACCCTGTAGAGAATCAACCGTAACAGGAGACCAACTAAACTTACCCACTCGTCCGAGCGGCGTGTCCAAGAAATAAGAAACCTTGAGGATCTTATTCACAGTGTGGGCTCAAGACAATAGACAAGCGCTGCTTGGAACGGGAATGTGATCATCGTGCCTGAGGATCTTGAGGCGCCGTGCCAGGACGATAAGATTCCACCCGAGGGCTAAATTCACGTCACAGCTACACCAAGATACAACCACGGCCACGATAGTTTCACATCTGTATAGTTTGGACACACAAGTAAAAATACAAATAACATCTTCAATATGACTTCCATTATTCACAATGGATATAATGGTAAAAATATGAATATTGTTTATCTTGAATGTGCTATTTTTGATAATATACCCGGGTAACGCTGTGTATGACCTAAAAAATGAAGAAGTATCAAATTGCTAAAATAATCTACCTACAAAAATTTTATTTGATAAAGTATCTTTTTGTTACAAATTACACACATTTTAGTCTCTTTTTATTATTCGAAATATGTTATGCGTGCAAAATACCATTAAAAAGGAAAAATATTTTAATAAAATAGATACATTTTAATACATGTAGTAGTACTAGTAGTAGTAGTAGTAGTAGCAGCAGTAGTAGTAGTAGTATCAGTTGTAGAAATAATTACAATAGTACACTTTAATATTTTAATCCAATATTTAAATAAAGGAAAATTTAAAAAATGTAATTAAAATAAAATTAAAGTAAAATGCATCTTTTAAGTATTTGTAATCATAATTTATTTAATTGTATAATAATTTAAGGGTATAAAAAATGGAAGTTTAGGATATCCCTAACCCCTTCTTCAAAATGAATAAAATCTTCTGCCAAATGAATTGATTTAAAAACAAACCTGTTTATATGAAGAAGATGAAAGCTTAACATCGCTACATAATTAGTAAGTAAATATTTAATTTGTCTAAGACTTACACCAAATCTGTTTCTAAAGCCGATGGAAAGATAGTTGGATCATTCTACCACTCCAGAAAGTATCTCACTCCTGACGTAATCTTCTACCTATATAAGAGTCAGATAGGTCCTAAGATGGAATACTGCTGCCACATCTGGGGAGGGGGGGGGGAGGTCGCTCTGATCACCCTTTCCTGTCTTTACAGAGTACAAAACCGACTTCGAAATCTAGTGGGGTGATCGCTTGTTTTTCCTTCAGTCTGTTTATCACAGAAGATATGTTGCGAGTCGTTCTCTACTCTATCGTTATTTTCATGGTAGGTGCTCGACTGAGCTCCAATCTATGGTCACCCCGTAAAACATTCACAACAAAGACTCGTCTAGCTACAACCACTATGAATCATTTTTCTTTCTTCTTCTGTGTAAGTAAAACAACACTTTTATTTATAGAAGTTCTAGTTAGAGCACTTTTTTATCGTCTTGTCAGAGTACAAAATCGACTTCGCAATCTAGTGGGGATGATCTATTTAGTTATTTTTATTTTAGGTGCTCGACTGAGCTCCAATCTTGAGGTTCCTCTCATAAAACATTCACAGCAAGAACTCATCTAGTTACCACCAATGCAAATAACTTTCTTTTCTTTCTCTGTGTACACCAAACCGAACGGAACTTCCATGAGCAGTTTATTTACAAGAACTCATCTGTTTAACACAATACAACGGGTCTTCTTCCCGGTTGACTATAACATGGTCATCTTCAAGTCCAATGTCAACAAATACAAGTAGAGCCGCCCTCTTAGGTAATATAACCTTGCCCTTTCCACCATCAGTTCCAATTTTTGTTCTTTAGTCCTCACATTCCATGAGCGATGTTTCTGGCAAAGGGAGAAGAATTGATGTTTTCTGGGTCAGAATCTATTCATCTAAGACTTATTGTTGGCTAGTAGTTGTACTCATTAAAGACTCCAAGAGTATTGATGATTAAGGTGTCATCAATCTGCTAGTTAATATATGCATATATGTGTTTATGTCTACCTATGTCTGTATCTACGTATTTTGTATGCAAAAAATTGTGAGAACTAGAAATGTATTAACATAACCGAAACAGAGATGAATATCCATTGTTTGTTAGTCATTCAAGTTCAATGGCCAACAAGATGTAGATTGAATTGTCCGATGTAGAAATTTCAAAAAGATTTGTTGAAAAGAAATACGCATTTAGAATGAAGAAGAAAAAAAACGTCAGGAGATAACAGGCGTTGTTAGGACACGGGGCTTATGAGTGTGAGAGGTTATAGACAGTAGGAATAGAATGGTGGACAATGGGTGTCCGCGAAAGAGAGAGAAAGAGAGAGAGAGAGAGAGAAGGAGAGAGAGAGAAGGAGAGAGAGAAAGAGAGAGAGAGAGAGAGAAAATGGGAATAACAATCGATTAAAACACAAATAACAGCGATGCAGCAAATATATAATAGAACAGGTCAAAATGGGTCGAATGACGGACAGAGAGAGAGAAAGAGAGAGATAGATAGATAGATAGAGAGAGAGAGAGAGAGAGGGTGGAGAGAGAGTTAGAGAGAGAAAGAGAAAGAGAGAGGGTGGAGAGAGAGTTAGAGAGAGAAAGAGAGAGAGAGAGATAGAGAAAGAGAGAGAAAGAGAGAGAGAGGGTGGAGAGAGAGAGAGAGAGTTAGAGAGAGAAAGAGAGAGAGAGGGGGAGAGAGAGAGAGAGAGAGAGAGAGAGAGAACTTGGAACAAACCAAAAGCAAAAGCGGAAAAGAAAAGGATGGCCACGGAAGGCTGTTGATTGGCTGAGCTGTTATCGATTTTTCCCGCGCTTTCAATAGTGAAATGGCGAAATGGTGAAGCGTTGATTAAGAAGAGGAAAAAATGTTTTATTTATAGATTTGCGACGGAGGAGGAGCTAATGGTCGAGGAGCCAAAGGTTTGTTACTGCAGCCGATGGCCTGGACCTCGACGATGAGAGTCGGTGGTAAACGACCATTGCCCCGGCCGGCCGGATGCTGGGCTCTGCTTTATGTTTATCTTCCAAGGTAACAAAAGGCGGGAAAGGGATAACACGGTGTAACTAGGCAGATAGAGAGAGAAAGAGAGAGAGAGAGAAAGAGAGAGAAAGAGAGAGAGAAAGAGAAAGAGAAAGAGAGAGAGAACGAGAAAGAGAAAAAGAAAGAGAGAGAGAGAGAGAGAAAGAGAAAGAGAAAGAGAGAGAAAGAGAAAGAGAAAGGGAGAGAGAGAGAGAGAGAGAGAGAAAGAGAGAGAGAGAGAGACAGATAGACAGACGGACGGAGATATTGAGGCCGTCGAGAATATCTAAGAGGTTTGAGAGATGCCTCAGGTAAGTCTGGTTACCGTGGTCGTCTCTGATGTTGAAGTGACGCTTCGTGCTGGTTGATCGACGTAGATATCCCCGAAGTTAGAGAGGTGCCTCAGGTAGGTTCGGTCGATGTAGACGTCACCTACGACTGGAGTAGCGGCCTTTGCAGGCCTAAAACGGCAGCTCTTTAAGTTGGATTAGACTACTGAACAGAAAGCCGTGAGGGGGTTTCTTGACCCCCTGAAGGAAGCTGTTTTTCGGCAAAACGCCGCTTGGTTATATGTAAAATAAAATTGAATGCCGCGGTGTAACTAAATATCAAAATCGCGATAATGAATTCCTAGTTCATGATAACAATATGACTTAAGTAAGATGTGAGTTCGGCATAAAAATATGATTTCAGTAAAATGTGAGTTCGGCATTAAAATATGACTTCAGTAAAATGTGAGTTCGGCATTAAAATATGACTTCAGTAAAATGTGAGTTCGGCATTAAAATATGACTTCAGTAAAATGTGAGTTCGGCATTAAAATATGACTTAAGTAAAACGTAAGTTCGGCATTAAAATATGACTTCAGTAAAATGTAAGTTCGGCATTAAAATATGACTTAAGTAAAACGTAAGTTCGGCATTAAAATATGACTTCAGTAAAATGTGAGTTCGGCATTAAAATATGACTTAAGTAAAACGTAAGTTCGGCATTAAAATATGACTTCAGTAAAATGTAAGTTCGGCATTAAAATATGACTTAAGTAAAACGTAAGTTCGGCATTAAAATATGACTTCAGTAAAATGTGAGTTCGGCATTAAAATATGACTTCAGTAAAATGTGAGTTCGGCATTAAAATATGACTTAAGTAAAACGTAAGTTCGGCATTAAAATATGACTTCAGTAAAATGTGAGTTCGGCATTAAAATATGACTTAAGTAAAACGTAAGTTCGGCATTAAAAGATGACTTCAGTAAAATGTAAGTTCGGCATTAAAATATGACTTAAGTAAAATGTGAGTTCGACATTAAAATATGATTTCAGTAAAATGTGAGTTCGGCATTAAAATATGACTTAAGTAAAACGTAAGTTCGGCATTAAAAGATGACTTCAGTAAAATGTAAGTTCGGCATTAAAATATGACTTCAGTAAAATGTGAGTTCGACATTGAAATATGACTTAAGTAAAATGTGAGTTCGGCATTAAAATATGACTTAAGTAAAATGTGAGTTCGGCATTAAAATATGACTTAAGTAAAATGTGAGTTCGGCATTAAAATATGACTTAAGTAAAATGTGAGTTCGACATTAAAATATGATTTCAGTAAAATGTGAGTTCGGCATTAAAATATGACTTAAGTAAAATGTGAGTTCGGCATTGAAATATGACTTAAGTAAAATGTGAGTTCGGCATTAAAATATCGCGTGTTTATATAGTAGAAACAAAGGTAGTTATAATGTTACTCGTGGGCGTTTGCGGAAGAAAGATACAAGCTATTTTTTGTAAGTCTGGAAAATCAGCTGAAGAAGAGGCTGTAAAAATGGAGGCTATGACATCTTCGTCAAACCAAACTTCGTATACATTTGGTGCGAAAATTATGATATTCATGCCAACTAATAGATCGCTTATGACCTGTTCTTCAATATTTATATGTTTTCTTGCTGATCACCCCCTTTTTTCAAATATTCAGATTGTGCTCAACTGTCGCATAAGTTTGGTTAGTTTTGATTTGGTTTGGTTGGTTTTACGGCATATCAACCATCTATGGGTTATTTCATTCCAAATAAAGTTGTTAAATATAATTCTATAGGTAAGAAAATTATTTATATCCCAGAATACTTTGCTGCCAGAATACTTTGCTCTCAGAATACATTGCTCTTAGAATACAATGTCCTTAGAATACATTGCCCTTAGAATACATTGCCCTTAGAATATATTGCTCTCAGAATACATTGCCTTTAGAATACATTGCCCTTAGAATACATTGCCCTTAGAATACATTGCCCTTAGAATATATTGCTCTCAGAATACATTGCCTTTAGAATACATTGCCCTTAGAATACATTGCTCTCAGAATACAATGTCCTTAGAATACATTGCCCTTAGAATACATTGCCCTTAGAATACATTGCCCTTAGAATATATTGCTCTCAGAATACATTGCCTTTAGAATACATTGCCCTTAGAATACATTGCTCTCAGAATACAATGTCCTTAGAATACATTGCCCTTAGAATACATTGCCCTTAGAATACATTGCCCTTAGAATATATTGCTCTCAGAATACATTGCCTTTAGAATACATTGCCCTTAGAATACATTGCTCTCAGAATACAATGTCCTTAGAATACATTGCTCTTAGAATACATTGCTCCCAGAATACTTTGCTCTCAGAATACAATGTCTTTAGAATACATTGCCTTTAGAATACATTGCTCTTAGAATACATTGTCCCCAGAATACTTTGCTCTCAGAATACATTGCTCTTAGAATACAATGTCCTTAGAATACATTGCCCTTAGAATACATTGCCCTTAGAATATATTGCTCTCAGAATACATTGCCTTTAGAATACATTGCCCTTAGAATACATTGCCCTTAGAATACATTGCCCTTAGAATATATTGCTCTCAGAATACATTGCCTTTAGAATACATTGCCCTTAGAATACATTGCTCTCAGAATACAATGTCCTTAGAATACATTGCCCTTAGAATACATTGCCCTTAGAATACATTGCCCTTAGAATATATTGCTCTCAGAATACATTGCCTTTAGAATACATTGCCCTTAGAATACATTGCTCTCAGAATACAATGTCCTTAGAATACATTGCTCTTAGAATACATTGCTCCCAGAATACTTTGCTCTCAGAATACAATGTCTTTAGAATACATTGCCTTTAGAATACATTGCTCTTAGAATACATTGTCCCCAGAATACTTTGCTCTCAGAATACATTGCTCTTAGAATACATTGCTCCCACAATACATTGCTATTAGAATGCATTACTCCTTGGCATTGGTAATCTTCTTTGTTTTCAAAATGATTGACCCTCAGTCACCGCCTTCTAGTATCTATTTGGGGAGAAAATAAAGAGGAGAAATAAGATTTTGATTTTTTGAAGAATCAGATTGAATAATAAGGTTGGGGATGAACTAATAGATACAAGGGCATGATATGATCAGCCGATTGATCGGATTGGGCAACTCTGATCTCCCGTCTAGCAGAAGTAAAGGTCGAAGTGGAAGAATCGCTCAGCCACCAAGGATCCCGTCTTAAGACATCACTAATCGCCACCCATGGACTGCATGGGGCTGCAGTCGGCTAATTCGTGACCCCGCATAAGCCAAGAATGCACATATATTCAAGTAATTACATTTATACATGTGTAAAACGAACAAGACCAATGTTATCGTTTGTCTAATTAATCCATCCTTGCTGACGTAAGGGATGTAATCTGATTTATGTTTTCGTTTCTAGTCAGGGCATGAGTTATTCCCCTTGACACAGATAAGACGACAAATTCTTTTTTTTCAGAAAATATGATTTTATTTTTTGTTGGTTTCTTACAGAAATAAACAGTCTCCATGATATTTGTGCGACCCCTCACCTCCTGACCTATCTGATTATCTGCTAGACTGTCTTCTTCATGTGATCCATAATCCCCCTGTTAAATAAGAATTGTTTACGTCCATTGACGTCAGTTCTCGTCGTTTATGTTTATGGCCCGATTTTCAACCACATTGCTTTAAGAATAATAACATTTTTTGTTCATTGTGTCGACCTATTGACGCCACGGACAAAGGAATGTTTCTACCTTCCCATTTATCTACAAAATAATTATCTCTTTTTTTTCTTTTTCTTTTGTATTTAATTCTTCTTCTTTTTCCATACACGTCTTCAAGCTGATATGCCTTCGCCCCGGTTTCTAATCTATGTCGCCATTCCTCATGTTGTTACACATGGTCATGGGTAAAGTGCATTCTGTGTTGAGGCTCCAATTTGGGATCTTTAGGAAGCATGGAGTCACTCTTTGACCCGGAGTGGTAGTACATGTCAAAGTCATATATATATGGGTAACATTTAATTTGTCGTGGGCACGACACTAAGCTGTTTCTCGTTCCCTTTGACCATGCGTTCGCCCTTATCCAACCATACCGTCCCAAAATCCACCGTTCCCAGTATTTACTACATTTTTCCAAACCCTTATCGACTACTTAATCTCTCTCTACACCCTGCCGTCCTGGGAATGAGACAAAATTGCATTTGGTGGTTTTTAAGTATAGTTGACTTAATTTCCTTTAGACATCTTTAAAATTTAAACATTTGCCAATAGCCTCCCACTCGTGTTGAAGTATAACCTTAAAAGGGTTGATATGCCGCATACATAAGCCAGAAGGAACAATACCATGGCAGCACTTTGTGGAGCACTGATGATCAATATCTTTCTGATTCTCTCTCTCCCTCTCCCTCTCTCTCGTTCTCCTTCCCCCTCTCTCTCTCTTTCTCTTCCGACCTGAAGCAGGTGGTGCAATGGGAAAAAGTAGCTTATTACTTTTAACACTTCTAAAATCAAGCTTCTCCTTTCACCACCAACGCTCGGATCCTCATTTTACCTCAGTTGAAATGAATGGCGCTCTCCTCGGGGAAGTTACTTGTTTTGATAAGCTTTTAGGAATGGCTTTCACTCTAGACCTGAACTGTAAGTCTTATATCACATCTTATGCTAAGGTCGCTAGAAAAATAGTGGGACCATTCTACCTCTCCAGAAAGTACCTGATTTCTGACGCAATCCTCTACTTTTAGAAGACTCAAATAAGTCCTAAGATGGAGTACTGTTGCCACATTTTGAGAGGTGCTGCTCGTAGCATTCTTTCTTACATTGACGGTGCACAAAATTGACTTTGTAAACAAGTGGGGATAATCCCTTTTCTTCCCTTCAGCTTCTTTCTCACAGAAGAGACGTGGTTAGTCTTTCTCTACTCTATCGTTATTTTTATATTAGGTGCTCGACGGAGCTACAATCTCTGGTCCCTTCCTGTAAAACCTTCACAGACTGTAAAAAAACTTTCCATTCTCCTACTCTGTATCTAAAACTAAATATAACTTCCATGAGCAGAGTTTTTGTTCTTTTACAAGAATTTCCATTCCGTGGAATACAATATGACGGGACTGCTTCCCAGCTGACTACAATATCGCCCTCTTAAAGTCCAATATCAACATATACGTTTCGAAGCCCCCCCCCACCTCGAATCAAAATCCTGTCCATTTCACCAATCGCTTCCAATCCTCTCATAGTATTGTTTGTTTTTTTTAATACAATTGACAATCTCATTATGTTACATAACGACGACTGGGTCGGAGGTGATCCCAGAACGGAAGTCAACGAAACCACTTGACTTCAAGACGGAGATTTTCTGTTTCTTTCTAGCGAAACTTCAAGCAAAAAAGACGTGTCTAGACGCCTTCTACTATGGAGGGCGGACGAACAAATGTAGCTAGGTATAACGTGACAAGATATCCGCTCATCTGCATGTCTTTTTCTCTCTCTTCACGCGTACGCAAGTAACTTATCTCTCTAATGCTTTCTGTGACCGTTCTTCTCTTTGTAATACACCTTTTTTAAAAGCTAAACATCGGCGTCCGAGTAAGTGTATTCGCAGACAAGCAAGAACCTGGGTTCACGACGACAACACGGGTATATAATGGTTTATACACAACAGTAAATGAAAATAGAATAATGATTAAATCCAAAATAATTTTAAAAAACAATATGAAATCCCGTAAGATTTTATAAGATTCCTGACTTGATATGATTAGAGTCATCCATCAATTGACGATGAAATATCCACAAAGTTCGTGTACCATGATACTCGCTCACTCATTGCGGCCAAAACTCATATAGGCCAGTTTCCAACGATGAGACGGATGTATAATAGAAAACATAACCATCAACCCTTATTCTCGAGTGGCCTTTTAATGACTTTTAATGACTCATTAGTATATATAAAAAAGGATTTCCGTCAAACAAAAATGATACATGATAGAAAGCAGCCCCTTCCTAAAAATTGAACAAGTAATTCTTTTAACATTTTTTTCTTATTAATCATAACATTTGGTACTTAATCGATACTTAATAGAAGATTTTCTTTCCGAAAAGAAATGAATCAGACAATCTTTTAGAAAGGAGGGGGGTGCAGTTCATTAATTCCGCTAAAATTTCTCGTGCAAAATGATCAATAAAGCGATTACTATACTGGCTGGGCAATCATCATCATCATCATCATCATCATCATCATCATCATCATCATCATCATCATCATCATCATCATCATCATCATCATCATTGCCGTCGTCTGCTTTTTTTTTATTCTCGATCATTCTAAAGAAGATGCCGGTTACTTGTATGAAAATGACCATCTTTCTCTCAGGTCATCGTCGAGCTTGAAAACAAGATGGTAAAGCGAGAGAGAGAGAGAGAGAGAGAGAGAGAGAGAGAGAGAGAGAGAGAGAGAGAGAGTGTGTATGTGTGGGTAAAAGAGAAATAAAGAGGGCGAAAGAGAGTCAGTGAATGATGGCGAAACAAAGTGAGAGAGAAAGAGAGAGAGAGAGAGAGAAAAAGAGAGAGAGAGAGAGAGACAAAGCAAGAGAGAAAATGTGCATGTGTGAGTGAAAGAGAGAGAAAGGCATCACAAAGCGCGCGCGCGCGCGAGAGAGAGAGAGAGAGAGAGAGAGAGAAACAGTTTGTGAGTGTACGAATGAAAGAGAAACAAAGAGGGAGAATGAGAGTAAGTCAGTGATGGTGGCACGGAGGGGGTAGGGATGCAGAAAATGAAAAAAATAAATGAAACGGAAGAGAAAGAGAGAAATGAGTGTAAGTTTGTTGAAATACATTTTTACTTTGCCGAATTCAGGAAATATGAAATCATTGGGAATTGCGTATTGTCCAAATAGAGAGGTGATTAATAAATGGTCAGTAATGTGTTGACTAAATTTAATAAGGCGTCATTAAGGAAATGAGACATGGCGATAAAAAACTTAAAAGGAAGAGCAAATGATAGTAGAACGAACAAGAGAGGGTAGATAATGTAAAAAAAACAATAAATACAACATTTTCAAGATAAAACGTAGAAAAAGGATGCGGATTCCGGGAAAGATGGTGTAGAGTAGTCAAAACGCTTCCATTACATGGATGAATTCGATATTATGCAGTGTACGTACTGATGAGAGCGGTACAAACCAAAAGAAAACAATGTTAGATTCCTCTTAATACTGGATGTGAACATGAAGCCACAGAGTACACATACAAAACAAAGAAACCGATTTAAACGTCAAATGAACGTATCCATGGAGAAAAGAAAAATAGAATTATGTCTTTTCTTTCCGGGCACGGGTAATATCAGTAGACTCCTTCGCGCTCCTTCGGTTAAGCCATAGTCCGAATAGAGACGAGCGAATAAAGACTTTAAAATGCAACTAGATAAATACTAGTCCCAGAACGGGTAAATGAATTCCACGAACATAACATTTTTGCACCACTTTTATGCCCCCGTACGAAGATTAGAATACAAGATATAATGATACAAAACCTTATGTCTAGAATCCTTATTCCAATTCTGATTAAAATCCTTAACATGATTTTTGATTCTAGAAGAAATTGAAATTCAGGAAATCTTGCTTAATTTGTATGTAATTCAATTCAATGTAAATCTGAAATATTTGAGTTTTCAATTGAGAGGTTGTTTTCAAATTATACCCCCTCCCTAAAATCCCTTTAAAATACTCCAAAGAATCTGAAATTTTGGTAATATTTATTAATTAATGCCCTACTGTAAACATTTTACAAAGTCGGAGGTATCTGAATTTTAACGAAAGGATTCCACCACCTCTCTGCCCTCTTTGCATGAAACTAAATTAAACTAAATATAGCCAACATTACTCACCCTTTACGCCTAGAAGCTGTGTTGCAAAATTCATAATTAGTTAATTAGTTTAGGAGTGAATCCTATACATAGAAATATATAAACATATACACATAGCTAACTTTATTTATATACATGCACCCCATAAATACTAAAATTTACAAAAGATAATGTGCCCGTGTTACTCACTGTGTTGCCGAGAATACATATTCCAAAACTCATAATAATCGATTCATTACTTTGATAGATTTCCCTGCACAACAAAATATATACAATATTTTCATTTGAATATTTTTTTATATTTACCTACGCAATCTTCAGTGTAGGAGATGAAACTTACTGCCGGTCGAAGAATTCGAACTCAGTTACAGAGTCAACTTTAACTCTGCAGACTGGTATTAAACCCCTCGCCCACCATCAATAACCATGGGAAAGAAGAGAATTAAACTCTATATAATGTCGATTCGGCGAACATACGTTGCATACCCTTTAATTTCTCGTACCTTTTATTTCTCCCGTGGAAGGGTGTGTCTTTCGGATGTCTCTAATTTCTCGTACCTTTTCTTTCTCCCGTGGAAGGGTGTGTCTTTCGGATGTCTCTAATTTCTCGTATCTTTTCTTCTTCGTCGCGGAGGGGATGTCTTCTCGATGTCGTCTACAACAAAAACCTTCATACCATAAAATTCACGAGGCAACAATCTTTTATTTTGATTTGTTTATTTTAGGCGTTAGATGCTTCACTAACGTTGAGGGAGAGACCAAATTACTACTCTATCGTAGTTAATTCCTAGCTTAAGTCCTTAGCCATTCGAGGTGGAGGAGAAGAAGGAATCTCATGCCTGTATTCTCTTAGGGAATTTAATTCCCCTAATCATTTGAAGACTACAGAGAGAATTACGTCTGTTCGGCCTGCTTCCAAAACCCAGACTGGCAAAACTCCGTTTCCCACACAAAAGCCCGTGACGCCCTATGCGCATGTGCACCTTGAACCTTGACCTGAGGTCTCGTCAACGTGGTGGCCCTGTCAACGTTTGTGAGCTCCAACTGTGAGAACCAGTTTATTTTGCACTCGACTGTACGGGTCCACCCGCACTAAATCTCGCAATCCAAACCAAACGACCTTCCCACATACGTCCACTTCAAAATGGGTCCGGCCTCACAGGGCCATTATCCAACACATACACAGTAAGCTAATCACAATAGTGTTCTACGGCAAGCCGAAAGACAACATTTATATATATATATATATATATATATATATATATATATATATATATATATATATATATATACATGAAACCCTCTAAAGTTAACAAAAATATGTGCAAATGTTACTCACTGTGTTGCCGAGAATATGCATTCAAATTTCATAATGTTCCGTTCATTAGTGTAGGAGATTATATAAATAGATACACATACCTAACTTTATATATAGAAAGATAAAAATATATCAATTTATTTTCTCAACATTGAATTCTGGTTTGCAACCTATATAGAGACGCTGTTTAACACCTGCTTTCAACCTGCGGTGCATGTCAATGTTCAGTGTATCATCTCCGGTTCGCAGTCCAAAATAGAATGACTTATTTTTATATGTTTCACGAGGGCTAGTAAAACAGATTGAAGTCTGGGCCTTGCCGCTTTCATCTCTTATTGGAGTACGACTTGAGAATTGTCTTTTCTTCAGCGTAAGAGGCCCCTGTTCTTGTTGCAGCCCCCCTCGCTTTTCATGTCCCCGTATGTAGCAGTGTATGATCGGTCCTTTAGATTTTCTGGTTGAATCACATCTTGTCATTGTCTTCTGTGTTTCTACGTCGTACCTGAACGTCTGTGGAAGCATATAAATAACTTATCAATTCCAGGTCGGATTTCAATCAAACTTTCATGTTAGGATTACCCAGGAGAAAGTTTTAAACTAAATTATGTGTTCTTTCTTGTTCGGAAGTTGCACCCCGTCTGCCTGTTTTACAAGTACTTCCACGGAATGTGCTCCGATGAACACACTGCATTTGTACCCAACATAAATAATCCCGACCCACCCGACTAGCAGAAAATAGCACTTCTCTACTAGATACAGGAATATTGTCTACTCTGATAGCTTATTTACCCGGGCCGCTTGCCTTTGGAATTCCATATCTGCTTCCTGTTTCACCGACCATACAGACATGCGAAAATTTAAATGTAATGTGAACAAACATCTTGCTGCTCAAATACCCACTGAGGTACCGATCTATAAATCTCGCCCTTATCACAGTAGTGCTTTACGTCTCAGTGGCAATATTCATGGTTTGGGGTGGATAAAAGTATAAAAAAATACTATAGGAAAATATTCGTCCCTTGTAGTTAAAACTTAGATAGCTATGCATTGAGTATTGTTGCCACACATAGGCTGGCGCACCAACCACTATTCTCTCCCTCTTTCATAAGGTGATAAAGAGAGTCTCTCAATAAAAAGGCCCCACGTTGTCTACCAAGTTCCAACCCCTGTCTCATCGCCGCAATGTTGCATCCCTGTGCTTGCTTTGCGAGTTCTTCCACGGAATGTGCTGGAGTGGACTTATTGCACTTGTATCCCTTCAATGTAAATACTCCTGATCAACCCGACTAGCAACAAAATCACACCCCTTAACGGTAGAGGTCCCCAGATGTCGAAAAACTTTCTATTACTTTTTTCTTTGGACAGCTTGCCTTTGCCAATACGATATAGGCAATATATATATATATATATATATATATATATATATATATATATATATATATATATATATATATATATATATATATATATATATATAGTTCTTCACCCTAAACAAGGCAAGTTGCTACTGTAGACGTAAGGGGCTACTGAGAATTACAGTTAAAAGTTTGGGGGGTCATCTTAAATTCGGAGCTATGCAGAGAGATGCCTGTACACATCAGTTTTAAATTTCTGCATTCCTGTACAGTCGTGGAAACAGGAAGCAGGGAGGGAGTTCCAAAGGCTTGCAGCACGAGGAAAGAAGCTATTGGAGTAGAAAGCTCTCATGAATCTGAGGACCATCACACTGAATGGATGGGATTTAGCTGATTGTCGGGTTGGTTTAGTGTATTTACGCCGAGAAAGCACCAGATAAGCAAGTTCATCGGAGCACATTCCATTGAAGTACTTGTAAAATAAGCACGAAGATGCAACATTGTAGCGATGGGACAGGGGTTGGAGCTTGGTGGATAGTGATGGACCTATTAGATTAGCGACTCTTTTTTGACCTTGTCTAAGAGGGAGAGACTAGTGTATGGTGCACCAGCCCAGATATGACAACAATACTCCATCTATCGTCGGATGATGACTTTGTAGAGATATAGATGTAGTATAGGATCAGGTGTGAAAAGTTTTCTAGCACGATAGAGGAAGCCCACTTTCTTTGCAGCAGCCTTGGCAATGTCTTTTATGTATTTGTTCCAATTCAGATTACCTGTGAATGTTAGGCTGAGGATTTTGAACGTTTGTCTCTCATGTATGGTGTTATTTGCCATGGAAATTGGTGGTTGAAGAGGTTTCTTGTAGTGGTTGAAGGAAAGGAGATTTGTCTTAGCAGCATTAAATCTTACCATCCATTTATGACCCCATTCCACTTTCTAAAGATTCAGCCCACATGACGAGAGTAGAGCGTAGTGTCGTCAGCAAATATATCCATCTCAGACACAATGTCTTCAGGGAGGTCGTTTATGAAAATCAAGAACAGTAAAGGTCCAAGGATTGATCCCTGGAGTACACCTGCATTTATGTCATGTTGTTTGGATGAATGGCCATCGAGGACAACCTGGATCTTTCTTTTGGTTAGGAAGGATCTAATTATATTAAATATTCGTCCAGTAATACCATATGAGTGAATTTTTATGAGAAGCCCTTTATGTCAGAGGCTTTGGATATATCAAGCGCTACCGCCCTAGCTTCACCTGTCTTGTCCAGTGTATGCATTCAGAAATGACTGTTAGGATACCCGCAGTAGACCGTGCTGGCTAAATTCATACTGATGGTTAGAAAGAAGTTTAGTATTAACGAGGTGCCGAACTATCGCTAGATTGATTGAGGATTCAAAGATTTTAGCGAAGAGCGAGAGTAGATTGATGAGGCGATAATTCTGAGGATCAGTTCTATCTCCAAAATTCTTTAAGACTTGTACCATAAGAAATTTTCAAGCTATCAGGGAAGTAAGATTCAGCAAGGCATTTGTTGTAGAGTTTGAAGAGGACAGGGGCCAATTCAACAGAGCATTTCTTTATTACTATTACTAGTATATAATCAGGCCCACATGCTTTGGAGGTGTCGAGGAATTTTATGATGTCCTGGACGTGAGATTGGGTGATGCCTAGGTCATCAAGTGTGGCTTCAATTCGCAATGGAAAATTTGGGAGGGAATAGTTTGCGAAGTTCAAAGTGGAGTTTAAGGCGAAACGCTGGGCAAGTAGTTCAGCCTTGTCAGTTACCGTGCAAACGACATCATTGGGGTGGGAAAGCGGGGAAATTGTTGATTACCCATTCTTCACCACACTATTGAAGTGTTTTCCAGAAATCACGAGTACCTAGTTTCTGCAACTCAATGCGTTTTCTGGTCATCTGTTTTCATTCTCTTTTCTTCATTTATCACACTCTTACAATTTTTTCTTGACACTATAAATTTCTGTCTATTCGTAGTTTACTTATGGCGGCCGAATTGTCGGAATGCTTGCTGCCCTTGAGCAATAGCAGCTGCAAATTACGAGGTGAACCATTGTAGAGAGTGGGGCTTACTGTAGAATTTTCACATAGACACATGTGCTTCAATGCCTTCTTTGGCCGATTCGGTTACCTCATTTGCAGACTGATCAGCAGGGGGAGAAAAAGCTTCCCTCCAAAAGAAAAGAGAGAGAAAAAGCTGAACTGATGTGATTTCTTATTGAATAAAAATCAGCCTGCTTGTAGTATCTCGTCGTTTTGAGTAACAGCTCATCAGGTTCGAGACGATATTTTAGAGTGACATTAATCATTACCAAAGGACGATCAGTGTTCCCGAGCGGGCTATGAGTATTTGTCACACAAACCTCGGGCAGTGAGGTCAAGAACAGGTCGAGAAGTGAGGCTTGCTGGTCCACACGATCAGGGAGGCGGATCGGGAAAGTGAAAGTTTGTGAGAGAGAGTGCACTATGGAGAAACTGTACGTGGAGTTACCAACTGCATCTGTATAGCTGGAGAATACAATCCAGTCACGGTGATGTGCATTAACATCCTCAAATACAGACATTTGAACAGGTCAAGACAAGCTTCTAAATTTTATTTTATGTTTATAATTATTGAACAATTCAGTTATATATTGGCCCATTCATTAATTTCTTATGAATCAGATGATTCTATTGTTGGCATTGGTTTCCCCGATATCTTTCTAGTTAGAATTGTTTCTTGAAAGACATCGGATACTTACGGGAGGGACCACATGAAGGTTGCCAACATCTAAAATGAAAGTACTTCTGTGGAACGAACTGGATTCGAACTTAGCAAATCCAGGTTGTCAATCCGTGTTGTTAACCACTTAGTGACAGCCACCTCTCATATATTGCCTGTATCGTATCGATAAAGAACTATTGTGCTGATGAAGTGATTCCGATAATTATCAATCTTCTGTCCTGCTGTGGATAATAATAATATCATTTTCCGAAACAATGACGAATATTGTTGATGGTGCATTCTTCGGAGCATGATCATTACAAAATAATGAATATATCATAAATGTGCATTATACTTATACTTCTAGTTATAATATATTAGCTCTGTTTGACTCTAAGGGTTAACCATTGAGCTCAAACTAAGCTGCAGTATTTATTTGTATCATAGGCCTCTAGCATTTATTTAATTTTCATGAAAAAATTGGTGTTTTATGATCTCCTTGTGATACAACTAAACTTATAGCTATTGAATTAAGACTTTTATTATATATATATATATATATATATATATATATATATATATAGTTCATATTTTTTGTAAGCATCTATTAGGAGTTAAGAATAAGAAAAGAGGCAAAATACCTTCAAAGCATATTTAAGATGCGATATTAATTTAAAAGAAAAAATCTGTTACGATTTTTCTTTTAAATTAATATCGCATCTTAAATATGCTTTGAAGGTATTTTGCCTCTTTTCTTATTCTTTATATATATATATATGTATATATATATATATACATACATAGATACATATATATATAATATATATATATATATCATATATATATGTTATATATCATATATATATGATACATATATCATATATATATATATCATATACAAATGTATGTATGCATGTATGTATGCATGTATGTATGCATGTGTGTATGCATGTATGTATGCATGCATATATGTATGTATGCATATATGTATGTATGTATATATCTATGTATCTATGTATCTATGTATGTATCATGTGTGTGTATTATCAGTTAGTAGCTTCAATAATGAGAGAACGTCGCTCCACACCCATAAAATGAAACAATCGCCTCAGCAAACAGTTTGCCGGGAATCCTATCCTCCATCATAAATGTTCAAAGAAAAAATCCTAAATACAAAACATGAATAAAAGAGTATTAAAAATACAACATTTTTTTAATAAATAAAAAATAAAATAAAAAGATATATAAAAAGAAAAGGAAAAGAAAAAGAGGAAAAACATTAACTGAGAATATGGGTGGGGCTTGATGGAGTCTTGACCCTCACCCAGGCTCCTATTCAGGATGGTTCGATGAAGTTTCTGCAGCACTTTTCAGTCATCGACTTTCCCGAACACAATAGGCCCTAGCCGAGCTCCCGTGCGAACCGTGCTATCGATAATACGTCTGGGGCCGCATCACCTGTCGAAGGGTGGGGAATGTGAACACGTGAAGGAAAGAAGAAAAAAAGAAAGATGCCGAGAAAACAAACACCTATTGCTGCATTAGGCCCCGCAAAAAGATAAAACCCTATCAGCCACACCCAATCTCGTCACCCATTTTAAATCGGGAGTCGACAATGGCGCACACGTTGGTACACGCGCCTTTCATAGCAGGCGGTAGCATTTTCAGCGTCCCTTTCTCTTTCTTTCTCCCATTTCTTTTTTTTTTTATTATATTTATCAGGTGAATTCTTAATTGTTTTTCCTCGTTAATTACGATTTTTATTTTCAACAAAATGCGCGACTCTCTATATTCAAACGTATGAATAGAATAAGAAATTTGAATTGTTGTCAAAAAGATATAGAAATGGTTCTTTGGCAGAACGGGCAACATGACAAGGATTTTTTTTTAACACCTATAAGAAACCTTTCCAACCACCGATTGTCATTAATCCTTCTCGTGTGTCCAACGCTTAAACTACTCAGCCTGACATTCTCAGACAACATGAAGTGGAATAAGTAAATGGAAGATGTTGCCAAATCTGCTGCAAATAATGTAGACTCCCTCTACCGGTCTAGAAAACTTCTCACACCTGCCAGTATCCTATATCTCGATAAAGCCATCATTCGACCGTTCATGGAGTGCTGTTGTCACATATGGGCTTGTACATCTTCGTCTTGGACAAGGTACAACATGAATTCATAACCTAAATGGCCTCGCACTGTCTGCCGAGCTCCAGCCACTGTCGCATCGCCGTAGTGTTGCATCACTGTGCTTGTTCTTCCACGGTATATGTCTCGATGAACTTACTGCATTTGTATCCCCTGAACGTAAATACCTCCGACCCACCCGACTAGCAGCAAAATCACACCTCTTCTCTATAGAGGTCATCAGATTCCGGAAGGCTTTCTAGTCTGGTAGCTTCTTTCCTCGGACCGCTTGCCTTTGGAATTCTCTCCCTGCTCTCTGTGTTCTTTATCGTACCAACATGTAGAAATTTAAATGTAATGTGAACAACGACCTTAGTGCGTAACTCTCCACACGGGTTGCTCCCCTATAAACCTGCCCCGTACGACAGGAGCTCATTAAGTTTCAGTGGCAATATGCCTTGTTTGCGGCGAACAAAAGTAAAAAAAAACAAAACGAAAGAACAGAACAATGGAATATTTACAGGAGGAACCACGTGAAGGTTGCAAACATCGCTAAGTGAAAGTTGTACTATGAAAGGAAAAGGGTTCGAATTTCGCACTGAAGAGAGAGAGAGAGAGAGAGAGAGAGAGAAAGAGAGAGAGAGGAGCAGTATCAAATGAAAAAACGACTACGTATATCTATACAAAATAATTAATTTTTATTAACAACTTTGTTAAGACAACAAAAGTTAAAGAGTTTTTGAAGAATGAGAGTTCAAAAAGTCCAAGAACGTTCTGCTGAAAGAAAATATTTTTCTGTAAGGAAAAATTGAGTAAACATGACACCGCGTTCGCTTACGTGTGTGTAAAAAGAGTAGGCATGAAAATGAGTGTGTATTAGCGTGCCTGTTTTGTTAGTGGGAGAGTGTGTGTATGAACTGTGTAGATACGTTCGTTTAGCAAAGTGTATATAGTCTTGCGATGTTTAGTTGTTCGTAAAAGTTTCTCGTCGTGTGTGTGCTATTTGTTGAGCGCTGTTCGACTCCAAAAAGCTCGCCTGGATTGTGTTCTACGCACGTGTGTTGTCTCGTAAGTAAATGAAAGAAAAAGAAAGAAAGCTATGTGTTTTAGTTTTTATACTATGCGCTGGAATCAAAGTGAATATTCTCGCTTCTCTTGATATCTGAAATGAACTGCTAAGTGCACTTAACCTGATGATTCTCTGCGGCTTAATTGCCATAAATATATTTTAATACTTTACTATATATATATATATATATATATATATATATATATATATATATATATATATATATATAGTAAAGTATGAAAAAAAAAAAATATATATATATTGTGGTTTCTTCATCTCATTGGCTATATACTTCATCCTCTGCTACCACCCAACCCCCACCAACACACACACACACCCCTCAATACACAGAGGAAGGCCGAAGGGAACAGCCGAATATATATATATATATATATATATATATATATATATATATATATATATATATATATATATATATATATATTAGTACTTCATGTATCCACATAAAATATTATAAGGAGATATAATTTTTTATGTATCAGCTTTCAGTATTTACTTCAACAGTGCTCGATACGCAAGTTTGAAAGATAACGACATTCCTATTCACGGTTATCCTCCATCAGTTTTAATGCATAATGACGTCATCGTTTATGATGTCATTCTTCTGAGATGTAATGTAGTATACATGAGAACAAACAAACAAACACACAATATATATTTATAAATACATATTAAAGTATATAAACCTACATACGACATCGTTTAGAGCTTTACACTTTTACTTTCCATTTAGCCTGACGATTCCCCCCGGGGATGACACACGGGAGCCTCTGTGTAGCTTGATTGCCATATATATTTTCATTGCTTACTATATATATATATATATAAGTTAGAATTACCCTAAAAAGTAGAATTTCATTATTAAGTGGGTAGATAATTTAGCTGAGGGTGTTAATCTACAAATTTACCAACGTTTGTTGCTAATTTTTAAATTACAAAAACAATTAAAATAAATTCAAATTTATAGAAATTGTCATTAAGTTTATTTTTTAAATTTTTCTGTCTTTAATAATAAAAACAAAAAACACAAATTAACTTGTTTTGATTACTTGGAATATATCATTCTTTTATTTGACCAATTTGGCGATTGTCAAAAATGATCAACAGAAAGAAAACAGGCGCGCAAAAAAACAAATAGTCAACAAATAACTTTTACCAAAGGAAATAAAACTTACTTTTTTACCAACCTGTCTTATTTTGTTGTATATTACAGCGTTTTTATTTCAATTAAAAAGTTCGGTCAAATATATTACGTTAGACTGTAAAAACAAAGATGTCTGACGGTCGACCGTCTACGAAGTCTGATGATTTTTTTGTACTTTTCTCCTTTCAATCAGGTAAACAAGTAAATTTTAGAGCGTTTGTGACAGTTATTGGTGAATTATTATTTTTTTTACCCCACAAGACTCATTAAACAAACTTTGGGATGTTTGCTTATGCAATCTTGAAAATAGAATTGTTACGCGATCGAATTTGGACGAACTATTAAAATGCAATAAATTGCTTTAAAATAATTTAAAACACACAAAAAATAGGCAGGTATTGAGAAAAGTAACTTTATTGCCTTTGGTAACAGTTATTTGTTGATTATTAGTTTTCTTCGCCCTTTTTTTCTGTTGGTTGTTATTGACAATCGCCCCGAATTTTCGTTTATTCATTTCATTATGAGGAATTCATTTTTATGCGAACCGTATGACCGGCAAGGATTGTCTCCTCTCATACCGATGATTGCAGATTTGACATGATATGGGTAAATTTGAAAAATATTATTAATGAATAATTATTCAAAGTTCTCGCTAGATAGAGCACTTTCAGTAAGTTGACAACAGGTTGTCATTTACAGCGTAATAAAACGCCATTGGCCCCGCCTATTGAGTGCTCTCGACGGCTTGCTTATGGCCATTAATACGTTAATTTAATCTCCCATTTTCAGACAATGCGTGGTGGGCACACGGGTACGCGCTCCGACTACTGAGTTAAATATCACTTTCGTATCGGACCATGTAACCAGCAGGAATTTTCCCTCCATGCAGGTTTGGCATGACACACACACACACACACACACACACACACACACACACACACACATATATATATATATATATATATATATATATATATATATATATATATATATATATAATGAAATGAGTGATAAGAATAAAACTTGGCAAAAAATCCCAATTTATATGGGCCATCCACAAAAACGCCATCTACAGAAATGGTCATCACTGCTAACGCTACAGAAGCATTCTCCATTTCCATATTTCTAGTGACAGCTTCACTACCCTACTAACACTAATCTACGGCATTTAAGGTGTATGAATATTTGGGATGCTAACTAAATTCGCATATTGCCGATTCAGAGCTTGATTAAACCGATATATATAGTTTCAAAAATGTAATCATCTGAATTGGATGCTTGACAATACCACAAGGTTGAAGTCAGGTTTATATTATATTCCAATAACCATATTTTTATTTTATTATTTTTATTTTTATTTTTCACATTTAAAAAAAAACATAACATTTCTATGAGATATATTTTCTACGGTCCGTTTCATTTGTCTTGTGCAAAACAACATTTTTATGTTAATATCGTCTTTGCAACATTACAAAATCACCAGAAAAATTCACAAAGAGTAAAAAGTTCTTGGATTAAAGTGATTTGAAAAAAAACCTACACTGTACAGTGGGTCATTTTTGGGTAAAACCAAACAAACAAAAAACAAAGAAAAGAGCAAACTCACACGTGGGGGAACCCACTAATACGCCATTTTTAATTTTTCGTTCAGAACTAGTACATCCTAAAAGTTGTGTGGACATTTATAAATTTTAATTCAGTAATATTTCTTAAAATAGTTAATAAGTTCTATAATTTATTTATAAAAATTCTAATTCACTTGAGGGTAATTTTATTTACTGTCTAAAGTTACATCAATTAGCCTTCAGATGTCTATTTAGGTCATTTTGATACGAAGCTAACAACGGAGCTGGTCTCTTTTAAGTTGCAACAGTTTAGAGCCAGTGTCATATATATATATATATATATATATATATATATATATATATATATATATATATATATATATATATATATATATATATATATATATATATATATATATGTAGGTGTGTGCGCTCGTTTTTTTATATTTACGCTATTTTTTATGGATTCATTTACAGGACGATGCTTATCTGATCTAAATTGGATCTTATCCTTTTTAGAATTCTATTCTATGCAACAGTGAATTTCGTCCCATCGTTTTGCCAATCGATTATCGATTTACATTTTTAACATTCGTCATGCACAGTTGCATACGAGTTGCACACGGGCTTGCCACGCGCGCCCTCGAATGCCGTCTGTTTGATCAACTCACCAGCGAAGATAATCGGCGTATTTTCAAAATAAACACTTTTTTTTTACCATTTAATGGTTACTGAAAACAGCGATTAAGTGTTGTATACCGTTTCGTTTCTTCGAGATGGATTTGAAGATTTTCTTGAGACAAAAGTATAAATACTCCTTTTTGACTGGTTTTCTTACTGTTCTACTGGACGGAACAACTCGTTTCGGTGGCGATTCTTTATGGGGC